>CM041779.1:299111239-299689172 GCA_023374045.1 Limonium bicolor
AACATACTACTTACTCCCAGATGAAGAAGAGCCATTACGCACATGTCAGAGCAAAATTAATTGAGGTAAAGTCCATGTTTTCTAGCAGCGATAGCTCGCCCCAGATTTGATTCTGAAGAAATGAAATTTTCTCAGGAAAATTGGTATATTTCCTTTTTTATTGAGCAGCCAGCCCAAAGAAGAAGCATAAATGAGAGGCTGGAACTTTGGAATGAAAGCAATGACATCATTAAGAGGAAACTTTGAAATTATTTTTCGATTGAAAGGTTGATTCCAGCTTAAAGAGAAATGGCCAAGATCGGGTGTTATGGAACCAATTTTCATTCAGCAAGACATGCTAGGACACATGTACATCGTCTGATCAAGATTTTCAAGTGGCACTTAATGGTGATGGTTTTGACATTAGATTGGTTTGTCAACCACCCACTCTCCTGATTTAAACGTCTTGTGCTTGGTTTTTTTAGGGCCTTCAATATTGCAGCAGAAGAAACGCGCAACAACAATTACAGAGCTTGTTTATGAAGTTCAAAAAGCTTTTTTGACGATTATCCAACTCATCTACTAACCGTGTGTTTCTACCCACACTCCAGTGCTGATGAGGAGACCATAAAATCTAATGGAGGTAACCGATACAAAATTCCCCACCTTAAAAAGGACAACTTGAAAGGCAAGGTTGTCTACCACACAAAATTTCTTGTGAATTTATGTTAGTACAAACTGCTAAGAATTGTTAGCAGACAAGTTTATGAACTCATGGTTCAAAAAGTGATTACCATTACATCTTTGCATGAAAATTTTGGTAGTAAAATCTTTAATTGTTGATGCCCCACGCATCCATCTTCTTCATCTACTTGCTTTGATATGACTTCAAATCTACTTGCTCCAATGTTACTTATCTAATTGCTTGGTTCCTCTTCTTGTCAATGGACTTGTCTTGAATTTCAATCAGATTCCAACATATGATTTCCTTCAAGTAGCCAAAGTAGGTAAATTAATATGTCCCACTAAATAATATCTCAAAATTGAACTTAATAAGTTCAAATCAACCGCAACAAGAAAATTATACCAACCAATTTAAAATGAATTATCAACTATATAAAAAATTGTTTAAAAATCCACGACAAATTGATTAAAAATTCACAATCTATAATCAAGGTTTTTTTCACCCTTCTTCAAATATTCAAACGTAATAAAAAGTGAATTACACCTATACAAAAAATTATTTATAATCATTAACAAATTTGATTAAATTCACGATCCTAAATTAAGGGATTTTCACCCATCTTCACACAGTGCATCAAATTTCAATTGTGTTATATATATACGCAAATCCCATTTTCAATTGTTGAAGGTTGAAGAAAAACATACCACCAGCAGCAGGAGGCCAATGACGCATATTTAGTTGTTGTATATATATACACACCAAATTCATTACAAATTGAGGTGGTTGAAGAAAAACATACCACAGCAGATGCAATGATCTGCCTATATCTCAACTTCGCGAGGTTTGCCATGTACTTCACCTTTCCGAGACTTTCCTCATCTTCATCAATGGCTTGAAAACCTTCAAAAATCAGTCAATATCTTTAATCTCCGTTGAACCATACTGCCTTCACCGTTTTGGGTTTAAAATCAACCAGCGATAATTTGACCATATAAGAATAATGATGGTGGAAGTGGAATGTAAGAAGGTGGAAGTGTAAACGAAAGCAGCAACAGATATGGTTTCTGCTTACGTGAATTATTGAGAAATATAGAGAAGGGGAGAGACATTGGGAACTCTCTTTTATTTTACTGATCGTGTTCCTCCCGTAAAACATTTCTATTTTTAAAACATTACTATAAAGCCTTGGAAATGAGTTTTAAATGAGGGTATTAGAGGAAAACGAGGCGATAGAAATAGAACGTCATTTATTTTGAACTATTTGCTGATTCTCAAACGTCATTTAAATTGAAACTGGAGGGAGAATTTTTAAATTTACCAAAATATATTCATGACGCATCTTGTTTTGAAAAACACGAATTATGATGAACAATAGTATAATTTTTTTTATTTTTACGGATATATTTTATGAGTTATAACATTTTGATTTTTTTTTGTTTTTTTAACTCACCTAATCAATATGTGACACATGACACAATAGATGGGTGAGTGATGTTAATTTTTCTCCACATGCGCTTACAATATTGCTTTTACTGCATTGTTTTTTTTTTCAAATTGTTTCTATATTTTTACTGGATCAATACTGATGTGGCACCTTCTAATATTTGGGGTAGCGCCAGGATACAATTTGCGAAAAGATATGACTGTATAAAGGGGTTTTCTCTTTTTGACCTGCGTTTATGCACATTGTGTACAAAAGATAAAGTTGACACCACGGGATGAAAGTAGCTTGATTACCGGGAGGGACACCGCCCACTACTCCTTTGTCGCGGGCGTCGCCGCCGGGACTTCTTTTCCTTTTCAAGAAACTTTATTCAACGAGAATTATTGGGGGAAATTATTTTCAATAATCATGGAAAAACAACTACGTCCGTGGAAGAAATTTCCGTAGTTTATGCACCGATCCCGTCCTTACCCGTTTGACCTTAGTGATGCATACATGTTTTTTAAACGGGTCATTTCAACAACCTAACGGATCTTCTTCCCAAACATATAATTGCTATTAGCCCAAACTTTGACGGGCTTTAAAAACGCATTATCTTTGCTGAAGTCCATTCGATGGCCCGGTCCGTCAAAATTTGGCGCGGACGTCTGATTAAGTAAGTAATTAATTGGAGGTGGGTAGAGTGGTTTGCAAACGGCCTAGCCGAAGGAGGTCGGAAACTCGCAGAATCATGGCGGTGGCAGTCTCCACTCCTTTCCATCTAACTCGTCCCGTTATCCTCCCATCCTCCCGTTGTCTAGTTCCTTCAACCCGCCATTTACATTCACTTACGAGCAAAACTACTGCCTACTTCAGCATCAACCAAGACCACGCCCGCCCGCTCGCTTCTTTCAAGGCTTTACTCCCCAGGCATACTGGCGCCGTTGCAACCTTGGCTGGCTCATCCGCTTTGGAGGATGACGAGGTGGAATTCGACGACACCGTCAACATTGCTGACGACGTCACTCAGGTTTTTCCTCACCTCTTTTTGTTTTGCCTTCTATTTTGCTGATAATATCCGAGCTCGAAATGCTCACTCTTACTCAAATTTCTATCCGTTTTTCCCTTGCTCTTCACCGTGCTTTGCTATATGATTTTGACATGATTTGGTAAATGTGTAGAATTTGGTGGCTAGTCTCTTCGATACATACAGTTGGATGAAGGGTGCGGTGTTTTATTTTAACCATGTTAGAGATAAGGAAAATGACCTTAACTTCTGTTTGCCATTCTGCACTTTTGAGTTATACTTCTCAATTGTGAGACACCTTACCAACATTTGGACTTTGGAAGAAGTCAGCGATCTTTTACACGGCCAATAGTTAATATGCTTAAGACAAATGGAGTGATGATTTTCAGTCAGTCAAACTTTGATGATAACAATTGTTCAATTGGGTAATGGAAGTTATTTCACCGGGGATTCAGCATCACTTAAAGTTATCAGCCATGTATCTTTATCATGGAGAATAACTCAATGCCTAGGTTACAGTTTTCCAGGCAGTGTAATTTGTAACTATCCATCGCAGATCCACCTGTTAGTAGGAATAACCAGTGCTTACTTGACGGCAATGAAAGTAATACTCCTAGCAAAAGGGAAAGGGAGATTTCATGCAAAACAAGTATGCTGATGAAATTCTATAAGAAATTAGAGTTTAGTCCTGTTAGTAATTACCCGTCGAGCTTATGAAATGTACATTGTCATTTAATGCCCACTACAGGGCATAAATAAAGCAAGTTTTGATAAATAGTAGTGAAGTTATCACAAGACACTCGTGGATTTTTCATGAAGTTTGTACTGAAGGAGCACATTAGCTTCCACAAGAGTTGGGAGCTGTAACCTATTTATGATATGGAGGAGGTGTCGCTGTATTGGCCCAAAAAAAAAGACTCCAAGTGAACAATGTTTTACCAGCTACCAAAGGGTTCTACATGCTTGTGAAAATGAACCCCCTTCTTTCTACGGTGGGATTGCAAGTCAATAGGGATTTCATGCGCCTATGTGCAGCCTTTGGTTCTTGATGCCTCTGTGCAAGTTCCATACGTGAAAGGATGAAATGTGTATCCCACCCATTTGTCTGGATCTGTAACATAAAAAATATTTCTAGTTTTAGTTTTAATAAAGTTCATTTGTATCATTACTACTGGATGGTGATTGAAAATGATGTTTTCTTGTAGTTGATTGGTAGAACCCCAATGATATATCTCAACAAAGTCACCAGAGGCTGTGGCGCAAATATTGCTGCGAAGCTTGAATCCATGGAACCTTGTAGAAGTGTCAAGGATAGGTAACATCTTGCTTTACGAGAGGTTGCTCTACTTATTATACAATGAATGAAAAAGTAGATCTGATTGTTTGGCATCAAAAGACATTTTAGTGTGCTTCCTTTAATACTGAAGCTCTTATACATATCTTGAGAGTTATATATGAGCAGCTAAGCTATATCATGATGACTAGTGTCCAATGACACCATAATTATAAAGTTACACTCATCCAGAAGACTTCCTTGAAATTAATTAGTGCCTTAGCTATCTTTCAAAAAAAATAAAAATTAGTGCTTTAGTGGAAAACTTATGGAGCAGCAATGGCTTCTTGAACCAGCAGGTGTGACATTCTGGAAAATCCTGGCTGCTGCATTTGCATAATCTCTAGTCTCAATTGGGATCAAGAAGTGGCAGTTGTTCATTTGTCCAATCAGTGCTCGACTCTCTTATGTATAAAATCATGCATATTGTTGATCGTTTAAAAATCATCATGCTCCTTTATCCTCAAGCTGATACGGAATTGCAGAAAAAACATTAGCATCTGATCGTGAAATTCATTTACAGAGAACGATGACACTTGGTAGAGCGAGTTCCTCGTTGATTCTTTATCGAAAGATCTCAAGAAGAACTGCATAAAATTTTCTGGAACCATGTGATCTCCATTCACTGCTCTTGTTTTCTTTTGTAGAATTGGCTACAGCATGATAATGGAGGCGGAAGAAAGTGGAGCTATTTCACCTGAGAGGGTATGGCGCGCGTTGGAGCTGTTTTTAAGACTTTGCATGTTAGTCGACTTAAATTCATTTTGATTTGTGCTTGACATTTACAGAGCGTATTAGTTGCTCCAACAACTGGAAATACAGGATTAGGTATTGGTTTTGTTGCATCAACGAAGGGGTACAAGCTTGTAGTCACTATGCCAGCATCTCCGGGTATTGAAAGGCTGATTTTATTACGTGCATTTGGAGCTGAAGTTGTTCTAACAGATCCTATGAAAGGCATGAAAGGGGCGATTGACAAGGCAGAGGAAATTGTTTCAGGCAACTCAAATGCTTATATGTTACAGCAGTTTGATAATTTTGCCAATGCAAAGGTTACCTTTCTTCCTGCTTCTTCATTTTCTGTTTGGAAATATAGTGTCTTTTTTCCTTTTAATGTTAGCTATATATATCCCATATATGAGTGAAATATTTAATCAGTTCTTTCCCTATGTACCACAGATCCACTTCGAAACTACTGGTCCAGAGATATGGGAAGATACCTTAGGTAGTGTTGATATACTTGTCGCTGGAATTGGGACAGGTGGTACTGTCACTGGTGCTGGACGCTACTTGAAAATGATGAACAGCGGGGTTAAGGTATGTATCAGGTCTCCTTAGTACTATTTCTTCTGGTTCATGTTGCACTTATGAATGAGCAACATGTTTGTTTATGTGCTATTTTATTGCTACATAGCTCTTCACATGGATAATCAGCTTTGTCATTGATATACCAAAAGATGATCTCTTCAGTAGTGTACTAATTGATACTGACAATGTATAATTTTCTTACTCTATTGATCACTCTGGAATCTCTGCCCAATGTCATAGTGCTTTGGTCTTAGAGTGTTCCGAAGTTACCTTTATTTCTTAAGTCGCTAGCTACTTCCAATCAGTGGCGGACCGACATTCAAATCTTTGGAAAAATACACAAATATATGTTTATGTATAGGAAAATAGACAAGAAATTAGATAATTTTGATGGATGAATTGGACAGTGATAATCTAATCATTCATGCAGAATCAGATATCTTTAAGTTATATATCATTTTTAGATGATAAAGACCCATACGAAGCAATTTTAATTGAAATATGTATGTTGTTTTAAACTTTAAATTCAGTATCTTTTTTATTAAATCAATAGTGCCCCACAGGTTTCATTTCTAGGTCCGCCACTGCTTCCAATTACAGCTTGCACAAAGTAAAAAACAGTAAGGCCCTGATTGAGTAACTTTATAATAGTTGAGGCCGATAGTTTGTTTGGAAATGGATAGAAAATAGAAGGATGTGAGAAAAAGTGATAAGCTAAACTGAAAAATCTTGTTTTCTCAGGAAAACATATATAACACTTTTTTTACCGACACCCTCTAAATCCGTTATACCCTGAAGTGAATTTTAATTTATTCTTCTCAAAAAAGTTGAAGACGCAAAATCCTCCTGATTCTTGTTAATGATTGTCTATGATCGAGGAATTTGATGACTGGTCTCCGATATATATTTGATCAGTTTCTGATAAATGGCTTGTGGTTCTCTCAGGTGATCGGTGTAGAACCTGCCGAAAGGGGCGTGATTTCTGGAGAAAAACCTGGTATATTTTATGGCATATTTATTGTTGACAATATTTTCTTGGTAAGCTTTCCCTTTTGATATTGGAACTTTATTCAGGGTATGTGGCTAGTAACTTGGACGTGGGGTTGCTTGATGAGGTTTTGAAGGTTGTAATTTATATATTTCATCCATGTTTGGGTTTTTTGAATTCATTATTTGTCATTTTGAGTATCGCTTCCCCCCCCCCCCCCCCCCCCCCCCCCCCCCCCCCCCAGCACCACCACACAGATACACTCACCCTTTCTCATGCAATGCAGTTTTTGTATCTCAGGATTTTGAAGTACCCTTTTTGTTTCTTTTGATTCGAAATGCAGGTATCAAATGATGAGGCAATAGAGATGGCAAGGAGACTTGCTTTGAAGGAAGGTCTGCTGGTAGGTTTAACCACTTTGGTACCTTCTGATTTTGTGCTTATTTTCCTATTTACGGGCTTGAGGTCAACGAATTGAAGTTCATGTTTTTCTTTCACGATCTATGTTGGAATATCTTTGTTACTCTTCTCTGGTTTGACCCTGCAATATGTGGCATGGTGTTTTCTAGGTTGGCATTTCTTCTGGAGCAGCGGCAGCTGCTGCAGTGAAAATAGCAAAACGGCCTGAGAATGCTGGAAAACTAGTTACTGTAAGTGAGTCATACTTGGTGTATCTATGATTTCTGTATTTGATCTTTTGAATCGTGAAATCGACATTCAGTGCTTTTCTCATTCACAACTGATATTTTTTCCTAAGATAGCTAATAGCCTCGCTGATTGTTTTGCTTGACATGGAGCTGTCCAGTGCCTGATTATGCAGTCAGCTTCAGAGCATGATAATATGTTATGTCATCATCTTTTTTATAACTCTTCAGTCTAGTCATTTCATCCCACTGCTGATTTTGTTCCATAAAATTGATGGAACCGCTCATTATTTCTCGCTTTGAGAGGGAACATACCACATCCTTTTGAGGCAAGGAATAGTATCTCTTCTAGAAGACTAGTAGTGCTAATAATGTTGTTAGATAAGTCACTCATGTATTTTGACAGTAAACTCAATTCATATTTACTTCAATCCTTTTTTTTATGCTTATAGTTGTATTATAGGGTCCCTATGATGTTCTCAATCCACCAACTGTCAAAAGCAGCTTTCCTAATTTCTAAATTTCCACAAGATTGTGATGTACAAAAAAGATTCCTAAAAATCTAATTGTTCTTTTCTCTTCACAAAAATATAATAAAGAGAAGTGAACATGAAAGACTTTCTGTTACATTTTCTTCCGTGTCTCTAATTTGGACCCATCTTTTTACCTCCCACGAGTGACAGCTTGATCCATAGAGTAACATCTTTGTTATCTGCCTGCCACAATTGCTTGAAAAAGGCAGACCTGTTCCAACTTTCTCGACATTTGATGCCAAGGCCTCCACTTGTAACTGGCTTACTTATTTTTTTCACACATCTTGCTTTTGACATTCATAGCTGCCAGCCCATAGAAAAGCTCTGCGAATGTCTGTTACATTTTTAATGACTTATGGATATTGAACTTACCTGTTTAAGCTGTGTGAAGAGATGGGCTATCTACTTGGTTGTACTTGAGCAATCGGTTGCATATTTTTCTGTTTCATTCCTATTTTGTTTTGGGGGAGGGGGCTCTTCGTTCTTGTGTTCTTCTTTTTCATCTTTTGTTAAGTGTTTAAAGAAGCGTTTCCTTTTCCCAGTGAATTGATATCTTTAATGGTATGTGTATGTATGATGTTGCAGGTTATTTTCCCGAGCTTTGGTGAGAGATACATCTCTACGGCTCTCTTTCATTCTATACACGAAGAAGTCAAGAAGATGCGGGTAGAGGAGTAGCCCTAGCCCCCCAATGTACACAATTTTGTTCTTCTGGGGTAGCAGCTGTCTCCCCAAAGTAGAGTTGCCTAGTCCATTTGATTTTCTGTCAGGTATTCATTTTCGAGTTTCAGTACCGAGATATGCTGAACTAGACCACATCTTCAAATTGTTTTTTTTTTTCTGATTCTTTTTCAGGTGGAGTGTCTCTGACTATATAAGATACTAATCTGAACTCAGCTCTACTCGGTCCAGATCACCGAACACGCTTTTGTTTCGCTCTGCACATCGACTATTAATCTGATCATACTATTGACGCCCACTGATCTTCCCTTTTTTTGTGATATCTAGGGAAAAGTCGGTTCAAAGATATTACTTTTTGACGAATTGATAGAATTTGCTTATTTAGCGCAAGGGAAATGAAGATATACTTGGGCTTCATGCCACTGGTAAATGCTGTATATTTTTGGGGTGAGTTATCCATCGGGCAATTAAGCAACCAGAAACTGTATGTAACATAGTGGTGTGGTGATTTCTATTCATTATGCAAATGCGTTGAGTTGAGTAATGGGTTTTCCTTTTACCTCCCCCGTCTTCTACTTTCCGTGATGATTTGGCCAGTATGAGTATCGTGCACTGTGTACTGCTATTGCACTGTGTACTACTATTGCACTGTGTACTGCTATAATGCAGTTCATGAGCCGTGCAAGTACGAGGTTCTTTCTTTCTTTCTCCACCCTCATTCATTGCGGGGTTATATCCCCATTGTCATTATGGGGTACCCTGGTTATTATATTCTTCGCTATGCATTTCTTTTTTGAGAAAACTTGCCACATGTTACTGGGTCATATTACAAGCATGACACCCATTCAAAAGCCTAAAACCAAGGGGAAACCCAATAACACCAACCATGAACAAAACTGTTATAATCCAGATTTTTCCCTAAGTTAGTTTAATTTTAAGTGTGTTAGTATGACATTTAGGTATTTTTGTGGTTTTGAGGAGGAGAGGAGGGTAAGGTGGTAATTTGGGTGTATTGGAAATAAGGTAAAGGAAAATCAAAATTTTCTATTTTCTTTCATTCATCTTCAAGTCAGTTCATCGGTTTCGAGTGCCCTTTTCTTGTCCCTGTCGGTGTGGATTCAAGTGTTTGATGTAGGGTTGTTTCTCCGTCTGAGTTCATGTTTGGTTTGTAGTTTGAATGCGGTTTTATTTCTCGCTTTGTGCTTCGGATGTTGACTGTGGTTTCGGTTTGGAATTGTCAATTCAGTGTTTGTTGGTTCGATTTGGTCTACGGGTCTGTTGTGTTGCTGTTCGGCTTCAATTGAAGAGTATCCGCGCTTCGATTGAGGTAGGTGGTGAACCGATTCGTCGTAGTTGTTCGCTCATGGGGGTTATCAAAATTGGGCTTTTGAGTTATTCAAAATGGATGAGTTTTGTTGATTTTTGCCTTCTGATTTGCTGTTGTTTTGAGTTCTTAAAACACCTATGATTCTTGTGTTTCTTCTCTGATTGAATTGTGGTATTGTGGCAATGTTTTTGTGGATCAATCTATTGTTCATTGTCTCTGATTTTGCCGCGTCTGGACCTCTGTCCAAGCTTGCAAGTCCAGACAGTGCGTCTGGTGCTCTATGATTTATGCGAAACGTGTCCGAACAGGCAATAAGGACGAGTTCTAGGTTTCAAGTCTCGACCTCTGTCCAGACTTGCAAGCCCGGGCACAAGTCTGGACACACCCAACACTCTCTCCGTTTTAACTCTAAGCATGATTTTAGACTTCCAAGCCCGAACACATGTCCGGACTTCACCACATACATTTTGTTGGACTTCCGTCTGGACTTACAAGCCCGGACGCAAGCCTGAACTTCTCTGTGTTCGAGTCTCGGCATATGTTTGGACTTGTAAGCCCGGACACATGTTCGGACAAGCTTCTGATTATGCCTAATATGTCCGTTTGAGTCCCATTTTGGCTTCTGTTTGTGGGGTTGTGATCCCCCTAAGTTTGAATAAGTGTTTTACACACGGTTTGGCACATTTTGTGCATTTCTGTTATGAAAGATTAAACTTCTGTTTTGGGACCTAGTTACTTTGCTTCTGAGCCGTGGATGGTCGGGTCGGGCGGATCGGACTATCTCGTAGCATGCTACGTATATGTCATTCTATTATGTCCATGGGTACTTCCACATTTCTGTTTTGGGGGTCAGCGGGCCCTTTGGTCTTTGGACCATTTATTCGTTGTCGAGGGATACTCTGATCCATGGGTCTTCGACCCTTTCTGTATATGTGTGTGCTTAGGACTAGTATCCTGCTCTGTTTTTTGATCATTCTGGTCTGAGTTTTGATTTGTGGATTAGTAAAAGCTTCGTTCTGTTTTATGAAATGTTTCTCTTATACTCACTGTTTAAGTAGGTTCTGTTATGTTTTCAGTTTCATTTTATTATATTATTTCAAACGTTTTGAGCAACTTGGTTGATGAAGTTTGCTATCTGCTGAGCTGTGGTTGTTCACCTCTTTCCACACACACACACATACATATATATATATATATATATATATATATATATGCATTGCAGATTGAGCAACGTTAGATTTGCTTATGACTTGAGGAGTCTTAGAACTAGATGACTTCCTCCCTTATGTTTCATCGGGTTTCAGACTTTGTTATTTGAATGCTTTGTAGCCTATGTTATGACTATGTACTTCTTTTGGGATTTCGACTCTCTAAACCTAGACTTATTTAATGCAAGTTTCGGCTTCCGGTTTTGAGCGTATGCTTAGTAGCCTTGTGTATTTTAGGTAGTAAGTGAGCGGCGTGTGATGGTCTCAAAACTAGCCCGGTTTTGGGGTCGTTACATTTAGTGATATCAGAGCTAGGTTAGGCGTTCTCTAGTGTGTTTGAATGTCTGCGCTTCTGTGTTGTTTGCTATTCGGAGCATTTGTTTGTTTCTGATCAGTTTTGGTGTTTGATTCTCAGTATGCCACCACGTAGGGCGGTCCCTCAGGGCGAGGCTCCACAGCTAGTCACCCAGGTGCTGTAGAGCGTGGGTACTGTTGCAGAGCCGACGTCTGGAGCTGGCAATGGTGACAGCAATGTCCGAGCATTGCAGGAGTTCATGAAGTTGAAGCCGCCCTCCTTCGATGGTAGCGATGATCCACAGGAGGTGAGCCACTAGATCACTGCGATTGAGGATCTCCTCTGGGTTATGGGTTGTGAGGAGAAGCAGAAGGTGGACTTCGTCACCTTCATGTTCTAGGCGGAGGCGAAGGGGTGGTGAAAGTCGGTCAAGGGAAAATATCCTCACCCGTGGTCTTGGAAGCAGTTTTCCGGGTGCTTCAATCAGTAGTTATATCCCAATGTCTTCAGGGATCAGAAGATAGTGGAGTATGGGAGACTCCGCCAGAATCGGGAGATGACAGTGGACGAGTATGTGAGGAAGTTTATCTCCTTGTCGAAGTATGTGCTAGAGCCGGATGAGAACCGGAAGGCTAGGAAGTTTGAGAGCAAGTTGAGACCGTACATCAGATCAGTTGTTGTGCACTTTCGCCACAAGACTTTTAGGGATGTGGCAGATGTGGCTATGGTTGTGAAGAGCAATATGAGGATGAGACAGTCGTCCGGGAAGGACCAGAAGAGGAAGTCGTGGTTGATGATTCTGGGAAGAATTATCATGCTTCTTCTCAAAAGAAGCAGTTTCATGGGGATCACAAGGGCTCTTCTTCTTCTTCTAGTAGCAGGTGTGACTTTTGTGGTTCCTGCCATCCTGGTCAGCTACAAGAAGTCTGGGGCATGCTTAAAGTGCGGTTCTATGGAGCATCGGATCGCCTAGTGTCATCAAGATAGTGGCAGTGGTAGCAGTTCAGGAGGCAAGGGCGCCACTTCAAGATCTGGGGTGAATACCAAGCAGAAGAAGCCCAAGGCTCAGGCGCGATTGTATGCCATGACTGGTGAGCAAGATCGTGCGGCCGACCGCGTCGTTTCGGTTTTTTTCAACTGCCTTCTCAGCTAGTTTTCTGCTTGTTTGATTCTGGAGCTACCCACTCCTTTGTGTCTGATGATTTAGTGAGTAGACTTGGTCTGTCTGTTGAGCCGAGTCGCATTGAGTTGTGTGTTACTAGCCCTTTGAGTGGGGTAGCTCCCCTTGTTCTTGATTTTATGTGTAAAACCTGACCCGTAGTAGTTAGTGACATAGTTTTGTGTGCTGACCTCCTTCCTCTATGGATGACCTACTTTGATGTAATTTTGGGCATGGATTGGCTCTCCGAGCACCATGCCCATATAGATTGTGCAACTAAAAGGGTAGTGTTCGAGGAGTCGGGTGGACCCCGTTTTGAGTTTGTTGGTCATTTGGTTCCCTGCTCGCCAGTAGTCATCTCAGCGATGCAGGCGGTCAGTTTCTTGAGGAAGGGCTTCCAAGGTACTTGTGTTATGTCCCCGAGGTTGGAGATGGATCTCGTTTGAAGGACATCCCAGTGGTTCGCGAGTTCCTTGAGGTGTTCCAAGATGATGTGCTAGGACTCTCACCAGATCGTGAGGTGGAGTTCTCTATTGAGTTAGCACCAGGGACTCAGCCTATTTCGAAGGCTCCTTATCGCATGAGTTCGACAGAGCTTAAGGAGTTGAAGGTTCAGTTGCAGGATCTGCTGGATAAGGGCTTTATTCGCCCTAGCGTGTCTTCTTGGGGTGCGCCAGTCTATTTGTGAAGAAGAAGGGTGGCAGCTTCAGATTGTGCATCGACTACCGGGAGCTGAATAAGGTTACCATCAAGAATCAGTATCCGCTTCCCCGTGTTAATAATCTGTTCGATCGGCTGGCTAGTGCGACAATGTTCACGAAGATTGATCTTCGCTCAGACTATCATCAGTTAAGGATTAAGGCCGATGATGTGCCTAAGTCTGCTTTCAGGACTCGTTATGGTCACTACGAGTTCCTTGTGATGTTGTTCGGGTTAACGGATGCTCCTTCGATCTTTATGGATATGATGAACCGTGTGTTCAAGCCTTTTTTTGATCAGTTCATGGTAGTATTTATGGAAGTCATGTTGGTGTATTCCAAGAGTGTTGAGGAGCATGAGAAGCATTTTGAGGATAGTGTTACGGACGTTGAGAGAGCATGAGTTGTATGCTAAGCTGAGAAGTGTGAGTTTTGGCTTGATCGAGTGATCTTCTTACGTCATGTTGTCTCGAGGGATGGTATTTCAGTGGACCCACAGAAGGTTAGGGCGATCACAGAGTGGGAAAGACCCACAAGTGTAGTTATGATTCAGAGTTTCCTTGGTTTAGCGGGTTATTATAGGAAGTTCGTTGAGGGCTTCTCGAAGATTATGTCACCCTTGACCCGTCTTTTGAAGAAGGACATTCAGTATGAGTGGAGCGAGGCTTGGGAGCAGAGCTTCTAAGAGCTTAAGAGGAGGTTGAAGTACGCTCCTATTTTGACTCTGCCATCTGCGACAAATGGATTGGAGGTGTTTTATGATGCATCACATAGGGGCTTGGGTTGCGTGTTGATGCAACATGACAAAGTTGTTGCGTATGGCTCCCGTCAGCTTAAGACATATAAGAAGAACTACCCGACCCATGATATTGAGTTAGCGGTGGTTGTGTTTGCTCTGAAGATCTGGAGGCACTATCTGTATGGTGTGTCGTGTAAGGTATACACGGACCATAAGTCTCAAGTATTTTTTTCACTCAGAAGAAGTTGAACTTGAGACAGAGGAGGTGGTTGGAGCTGCTTCATGACTATGATTTGGAGATCCTCTACCATCATGATAAAGCGAATGTGGTTGTTGATGTGTTGAGTCGTAGAGAAGCTCCGGGTGTTGCTTGTGCGTTGTCTAGGACTTAGAGGTCCATGATTGAGCTGCAGCATCTGGGGGAGTGCATTGTTAGATCAGACCGAGCTTGTATGCTGACTGCTCTTCAATTCCAGTCTACCTTGATCGATCGGATCAAGGCTGGTCAGGAGGTTGATGCAGAGTTGTGCAGGACTCGGGAGAGACTGTCTGTTGGCCAGGATTCAGATTTTAGTGTGTCCGATGACGGTTGTCTTCGATTCAGGGGTATGGTCTGTGTGTCCGGTGTTGCTGCCTTGCAGCAGAAGATTATACATGAGGCACATGAAGCCCCGTATTAGGTACACCCATGTGGTGTTAAGATGTACCGGGATCTTAGAGTCATTCTGGTGGAGCAAGATGAAGAGAGAGAGAGAGAGATCTCAAAGTTCGTATCCAGATGCCAGACATGTCAGCATGTGAAGGCTGAGCATTAGAGACCTGTTGGGCTTCTTCAGTCTCTTCCTATTCCGGAGTGGAAGTGGGAGAACGTGGGTATGGATTTTGTATGGGTCTCCCTCGGATTTCGGGTGGTTTTGATGTTGTGTGGGTGATCGTGGATAGGCTCACGAAGTGTTCTCATTTTCTCCTGGTCAAGAAGACCTTTAGCCTGGAGCGACTTGCTCGGCTGTACATAGATGAGATTGTGAGGTTGCACGGAGTTCCGAAGACCATAGTTTCTGACAGAGACCCGAGGTTTGTGTCCCACTTCTAGGGCATCCTGCATAAGGCTTTGGGTACGAAGTTTAGCTTTCAGCTCAGCCTACCATCCTCAGTCAGATGGTTTGACGGAAAGGACGAATCAGATTCTTAAGGATATGCTCAGAGCGTGTGTTCTGAACTTCGGTGGCAATTGGTATCAGCATGTGACGCTGATAGAGTTTGTCTACAACAACAGCTTCCAGGCTAGTATCGGCATGGCACCGTTTGAAGCGTTGTATGATAGGAGGTGTAGGTCTCCCATATGTTGGGAGACCTAAAGGAGAGGGTTTTGGTATGTCCGGATTTGGTTCAGGACGTTGTGGGTAAGATTCAGACCATTTGGGAGCATCTGTTGGTTGCATAGAGTCAACAGAAGAGCTATGCAGATCAGAGGTGACGACCGCTTGAGTTTCAGGTTGGTGATCTTGTGTATTGGAAGGTTTCACCTATCAGAGGTGTGGTCAAGTTTGGGAGGAGTGGCAAGCTAAGTCCACGTTTTGTCGGTCCGTTTGAGGTTCTTTAGAGGACTGAACCAGTTGCTTATCACTTAGCGTTGCCCCCGCCGTTGACAGGTGTGCATGACGTGTTCCATGTGTCCATGTTGAGGGAGTATGTCCATGACCCGACACATGTGATTGAGTTCAGCCCGCTTCAGCTGCGTGGGGACTTATCTTATGAGGCAGTTTCCATTCGGATTTTGGCTCGCGATGTCCATAAACTCATAAGTAATACCATGCCTATGGTTAAGGTGCAGTGGTCGGATCAGTGAGAGGCCACATGGGAGCTCGAGGATGAGCTACGTGCTAAGTTTCCTTCCCTCTTCAAGCAGTAGTAAAGTATGTTGAAATTTCGAGGACGGAATTCCTTTTAGGGGGGAAAGATGTTATAATCCGGATTTTCCCCTAAGTTGGTTTAATTCGGTATCTTGTGTTATGTGTTTTATTACATTTAGGTGCTTTTATGGTTTTGAGGAGGAGAGGAGGACAAGGTGGTAATTTGGGTTTATTGGAAATAAGGTAAGGGAAAATCATAATTTTCTTTACCCGTTCATTCATCTTCAAGTCGGTTCGTCGGTTTTGAGTGCCCCTTTCCTCTCTTCTTCCTCCTAGTCCTCTTGGTTGATGGTTGTCTGGTTGCCACTGTCTGTGTGGATTCAAGTGTCCGCCGCAGAATTGTTTCTTCATTTGAGTTCAGGTTTGGTTTGTGTTCGATTGTGGTTTTATTTATCGCTTTGGTGCTTCGGATGTTGATTGTGGTTTTGGTTTGGAATTGTCAATTCAGTGTTTGTTGGTTCGATTTGGTCTGCGGGTCTACTGTGTTGCTGTTCAGCTTCAGTTGAGGAGTTTCTGCACTTCTATTGAGGTAGGTGGTGAACCGCTTCGACGTAGTTGTTCGCTTATGGGGAGTTACCGAAATTAGGCTTTTGTGTTATTGACAATTGATGTGTTTTGTTGATGTTTACCCTCTGATTTGCTGTTGTTTTGAGTTCTCAAAACCCCTCATGATTCTTCTGTTTCTGCTCTGTTGAATTGTGGTATTGTGGCATTGTTTTTGTGGTTCAATCTGTTGTTCATCGTCTCTGATTTTGTCGCATCCGGACCTCTGTTGGGACTTGCATCTCCGGACAGTGCGTCTAGTGCTCTTTGATTACTGTGATTTTGAACGTGTCCAGTCTTCTGTCCGAACTTGCATGTCCGGACGAGGTGTGAGGACGAGTTCTAGGCTTCAAGTCTCAGCCTTTGTCCGGAATTGCAAGCCCGGACACAAGTCCGAACACGCCCAACGCTCTCTCCGTTTTAACTCTCAGTATGAGTCTGGACTTCCAAGCCCGGACACATGTCCGGACTTCACCACGTACATTTGGTCGGACTTCCGTCCAGACTTCTCTATATTTGACTCTCGGCATGTGTCCGGACTTGTAAGCCTGAACACATGTCCGGACTTGTAAGCCCGGACACATGTCTGGACTTGTAAGCCCGGACACATGTCCGGACAAGCTTCTGATTTCACCTAATATGTTCGTTTGCGCCCCGTTTTGGCTTCTGTGTGCGGCTTTGTGACCCCCTAATTTTGAATAAGTGTTTTACACACATTTTAGCAAATTATGTGCACTTCTGTTCAGAAAGATTGAACTTATGTTTTGGGACCTAGTTACTTTACTTTTGAGCTGTGGCAGGCCGGGTCGGGATATCCCGTAGCATGCTACATAGATGTCTTTTTGTTATGTGCATGGGTACTTCCCCGTTTCTATTCTGGGGGGTCAACGGGCCCTTTGGTGTTTGGACCATTCTGCGTTGTTGAGGGATCGTCTGATCCATGGGTCTCTGACCCTTTATGTATATGTGTGTTCTTAGGACTAGTGTCCCGTTCTGTTTTTTTTTATCATTCTTGGTTAAAGTTCTGATTTGTGGATTGGTAAAAGCCCCGTTCTATTTTTTGAAATGTTTCTCTTTTACTAACTATTTAAGAAGGTTTTGTTTCATTATGCTTCCACTATCATTTCATTATATTATTTCAAACGTTTTGGAGCAACTTCATTGATGAAGTTTGCTATCTGCTGAGCTGGTTACTCACCCATTTCCATATACATATATATATATATATGTGCATTGCAGATTGAGCAGCGTTGGATTTGTTTATGGCTTGAGGTGTCAGATTACTTCCTCCCTTATGTTTCGTATAGTTTCAGACTTTGTTATTTAAATGCCTTGTAGCCTACGGGCCTATGTTTTGACTATGATTTTTCACTAGTAGAAAAACCACCTATTTTGGCGGTTGTAGAAGGTCTATTTCGGCGGTTGTAGAACCGGCGAAATAGACCCCCGTCGTCTGACCGGAATTCATTGACCTAGCAACCTATTATTGCGGTTCTTTGTTAGCAACCGCCGAAATAGATCTCCGCCAAAATATGGTATTTGACTGAATTACGTTGACCAAACAACCTATTTCGGCGGTTCTTTATTAGGAACCGCCGAAATAGGTACTTTTTTTTGTTTTTTCCATTCCAGCTTGTAAATGGACCCAAATACACCACATAATCAAACAAACTTGTAAACACATTATATAATGCTGCCACCACAGTGGGGCACCTTTGTAGCATACCATAAAGCGGCCACTAGCATCGGTGTTAGCAGAAATATGTGTTACTATACTTCTACCTAGGCAGTGTACCTATCGTTTTGTGGAATAGTGAATTAAGTGGGGGTTGTCGATCTCAAGGACCTCATTCATATAATTGACAATTTATTTACTAACTGAGAAACTAAACTAAGAAAACAGGAAACGTCATTTTTTCAGGTTTTACTTAATTTAATAAAAAAAAGACTCAACAAACTGACATAAAATAATGAAATGGTAAAATAAATAAACTAAATAAAAATAAAGATTGAAACTCTAAAGAAGCACCCCGGATTGTTCTGCAAACCTTCACTTTATTAATCTATTTATAAACTCTTCCCTAATTCTGCAATAAACTCAGGAATCTTAATTAATTCGTTGACCGGTCCCTGTACAACAAATCCTAACCGGTAGAAATAACAAACCGCAAACCATGCCCAAGTCAATTCTAACCAATCGCTTTATTACCAATTCCTATTGGAGACAGATTAACCTATAGGCAAACCATGCTTCTAGACGTTAATCCAGTTTAACTTCCTATGTCTTGTTAACTAATCTCAGCGCCGCATTTAGATTAGAAAACTACAAGGATTGTTTTAATAATTAGCTAGAAAATTAAAGCACATAAAGAACAGGAATTAAACTACTGCAATTATAATCAGAGAAAAAGATTACAAAATAACTATAAAGATTCGGCTTGCTACCCCAACCCGGGGAGCTAATCTAACTACTCAAACATAATTATAAAAATAACATAAATAACAAAGAACGACATTAAACTGTAACAAAAATAATATAAGAGTGGTGGTGGTATATGGTTGTGGTGGTGTTCGTGAATGTGATAATGGTCAGGTGGATGGATGTCTGGTACGGGTGTTTGGAATTGAATGAATGTGAAGTGGTGGAGATATGTCACGATTTGTGGCAGGTGGATGGATCGATGATGGAGCAGTGGTGATGATGTTGAATTTGTGGGTGAATGAGGCATAAGCCTCCTCTCCGGGTGTGCCTCCAATTGTAACCTAATCCCCTCCTTTTATAGGCAACGAAGCCTACTTAACAAATTCTATCGTTACTCTCTTGTTGATAAAATATGCGCCTCTCTCTCTAAAATTAATATATCTTATATATTGGTAGGCAATCCTGATGTGTCACTGAATAAAGTGCAGCCGACAATGATGATTTATCATCCTTGGTGCATGTGCTGTAGGAGCATATGTGAATCAATAATAGTGTGCCGCTGAATGATCACGTGAATGTGATATCATATGCTGATGTGAACATTGCTTGTGTGATAATATTATCATTTGATGTTTGCCAAGCCGCTGTGGCTTGGTCAGTAGATGAGTGGTATGCAGGATCCAAAGGTCCTGCTTTCAAAACCTACCCACTACCGTAACTATAAAAAAAACCATGATGATAATTC
The DNA here is from genome assembly GCA_023374045.1 of Limonium bicolor. Lineage (NCBI taxonomy): Eukaryota > Viridiplantae > Streptophyta > Magnoliopsida > Caryophyllales > Plumbaginaceae > Limonium > Limonium bicolor. The sequence goes on from CM041779.1 coordinate 299,130,890, forward strand.
AATAGTGAATGAAATTGATATCTCACGTGCATGTGCAAGTAATGAAGACGTGATGATTATGATTATATATATATATATATGTCACCATTTGTTGTGTTGTAATCCTTATGAGATGATGAATATAACTTTAAGACTTTTTTTTCCTGCATTTGACACATAAAATACATCAGCTCTCATCTAAACACAAATATAAGTAAAAACATATGATAAGTGTGAAATATGACATGAATTGTTATGAAAATAGAAAGAATTAAAGCCCTAAAAATAGATGTATTTCACACTTATCAAACTTCCTCACACTTAGCTTTTGCTTGTCCTCAAGCAAATTCAGAATATGACTACTCTTAAGCACCGTAATATCGAAATTTAGGAACAAACAGTTACTGAAGGAAAACGAGCAAAATGACAATCAAAAGAATAGTTCTGTTATTTGCTGTAGGTTTTTGCAAACAGTGAAAAAGAGTAGAGTAAAAGCATGGAGAAGTTAGATTATAGAAACTGAACATAGATTAGCTTGGGATCTTCCACCGTTTCTTCCTCTAACCTTTAGATGACAAGGGGTGTGAAGTAACGTCTTATTCCGTGATACCTTTCAACACCACATACTCATGATCAGAATAGGCAGAATGACATAAATGTTTAACTTTCCATATTTCTTTTCTTCTCTAACACTTTATTCTTTCATTTGCACATTAAATTCATCCCCTCAGACTTTTCTCTTCACCCATGTAGTGGTTTTGGGCCAACTATCCCAGATCCCGAGACCTTAGGTAGATAGGTGTTAAAGCACCCCGAGGACTTAATAACCGAATGAAGAGGCCTGTTTTGGTTCAAAACTTTTAATTCAGATCAGCAGAGTAGCTTGCCTTATCCTTTTCATACCAAACTTTCTCATCATTGCCAAAATCCCAAGCTAGCCTAATTCAATTTTCATAATCAGCTAATCCACCAAATTTCAGTGAAAACAGATACAATTTGAATAAACCTATACATACAAACAACCAAAAGCAGAAAGATTCTAGAGGTGGCCATCAGGCTTGTTTTCAAAACCTCAACAAAAATTTTCACCTGGAGATTCAACATTTATTGGCACTTAAAAGAAGCAATCCTTTCAAAATAAGAGGACAAACAAAAACAAATGTGGCATTAAGTGCAATCGTCAATATTTAGAAAGTACCCCTACTTCCTCACACTTAAGAGGAGCAATGTCCTCATTGTACACAAATTAAACCCAAGAAAAGGACTTTCTAAATATTGCAAACTCATCAAAGATTTCATTCAGGACAATAATGACTGATAAAAATAATCTTTAAGCATAAAAGTCATGATAGGCTAAACATAAACATTAAAAATAAGGAGAAACTAAAACTCCCCTGATATTGTAGATTGAGGAAGGTTCGCTTCCTCATACTTAAGCTTGAACAAGGGGGGTAGCGTTCCTCACACTTACGTTCCAGCAAGTGTCCAGCCTTAGGGGTACATCAAACACCATAATAAAAATTTCACCTGCACACACTCACAACTACCACAAAAACGCTGAAAGCATTGCATTAAAGCACAGACACCATTGCCACTTCTAAAAAGAAAAAGAAAAATAAACTAGAAAATAAAAACAAAAATAAAAACATTAATTTAACCACTGGGTTGCCTCCCAGTAAGCTTCCCGTCTTTATAGTCTTTGGCTAGACTCCTGCTTCGTTATCCCGGATCAAAAATAAAAGTAGATAATAGCTTTGCCAGGAAAACGAAATAGGCAATATTTAAAAGCAAACCACCTGGATCAAAACAAAGCGTTACTTCGGCAAAAAAATAGGAAAGCGAATACTCCACAAAACCTGATGTTTGAGGAGATACTGCCGGTAACGCTGCTCAATCAGAAGATCAGGTGTGAATTGCTAACAGGAAATTTGTAAGGGTAAAACTATATACAAAAGAATGAAATAATAAAAGAATGAAAAGAATAAAATAAACCCTACAACTCTACTACGGGTAGCAAATAATTCCCGGTCGGAGTATAGTGTGAATATATTATGACCGAGAGTATCAAACCTAAGAGGCTTATAGAAAACTAGTCCTAATCCGGGTAAAAGCCTATTCTGAACGTGAAATACCCCTAACCTTAAAAACTTTATTAAACGATCTATTAATGATCTAATATGGTTAATAAACATCTAAATATCATTGGGGAACAATCTAAAAGATCTCAACAAGGCAAAACATGCCTTAAGATCGGTAAAGCCAAAAATGTGCTTTAAAGCACCATAAAGATTGTATGACCTCAAATAGGATCCAAAGTGGATTCCTAAGTATTATAAGGAAGTAAGGAACACAACAAAACTGTTCTCAAAGAAAACTAAGCTCAGAAACACCCTGTGACACAAAATGTGCACTAAAACACCTTAAAGCACGTTTTTGTGTATGAGCTCTAAGATAACGACTTTTTGTCATTTTAAAGACTGGAGTATATCATTTATATCATTAATTTGACATGATAGACTATATTATAAAGTCTAAATCAAAGTTTGAAAATAAAAATCAAAATATGACATTTATTTGTGAATAGTAACCCAAATAGTGCATTTTAAGCAAAATTGACCAAGTATGGTCAATGGTCAACTAATGACCCTTCTAACCCTTAGGCTGTCGGTAGGAAAGGAGGAAGGAAGACAGCTCACTCAGCATTAGTGCTAAATATCTTCCTAATTTGATGAATCACCATTTACTATTCCTTTTTATAACATTTTACTCCTTTAAACACATTACCTTGCATTCTCTTGCCTATTGTCCCATTCCAGCCGAGCCATCAACCCTTCCAAACTCTCTCAAGCTGTGTTCTTGAGTGTGGAAGACAAATCAATCTCTTAAGCACCTAAGGTAATGGTTTAAGGCATATTTTAGCTCTTTTTCTTCATCTCTTCATTACCTACACTTGGAGCTCATGATCTATCACTTTCCATGGCTCATTCTCAGTGTTTTAAGGCTTGAACAAACATCAATCTCGTCTGAAGCAAGTATAGGGACCAAGGTTTCCAAAATTTGCATTTTAAGGTAAAAACATACCTTAAGCATCTCCTTTCTCCATCCGGTTTGTTCCTTCTGATTTCTATGAGTTTATTCACTCATAATCTTCATATTTACATGTTTATTCAGTTGGTTAACCATTTGGAGCAAGGGTGGCCGAAAATCAAAGAAAATACCATTCTTTAAGGCATTTTGTCAAGGTAAAACCTATTACCATGACAGCTTTGTAACACCCCATCCAAGCCTATCGTGGTTTACGCAATTCTGACACTTAATCGAAAACGTCGCAGCGGAAATAACAACACCTGGACCTTGCCACGGTCTGATCGTTAGAATATACCGGCTTAATATATACAATACTTACCAAATACTATCCAGGCTCAAAACATTAACATCCACAATCCCACGACCAACCGAGTACTAGTATCGCAATCATAATCAAATCTCAACTTCAACAATTTAATATGAACATCGGTGCACAGGCGCACCCGAATTCAAAATAAATGTCCCCTCCGAAGTCTAAATAACCGCTCCTACTCTCGTGTGCGTCCTCATGGGCCTCTTTACCTGCAAGTGTAAAATAGCCCCCGAGGGGGTCAGCACGAATGCTGGTACAACCCCTCATGGCCCCCAAGCTAACGGGGCTACGACGACTAATGTCGATAGCATGGAAATTGATTACATACACAAACATAATATGAAGTGCAATAACAATAACCAACAGATGACATATATAGTTCACAAGCAATGACGACTCAAGCGTTCTCTTAACAAGTGGGTTAGTAACCCCCTCCTTAGTCCTCAGTTCCCTTAATCTTAGTTCCTTACCTTACCTTAATCTTAATCTCAATCTGTCTTAACTCACGTATACAAACCTTCCTGGAGGGATTGGTTGTAGCTTAATTTCGAACCTGGTATTTAGGCGATCCCACCCGCACCATCTTAATATGCCACCTACTCTGGACGGGAGTCCAACGTAGCTGAGCCGGCAACCGGCCCTAGCAACAAGTCCGAAGACAAGTCCTTAAGCGGAGGGCGGATCTGATTCAGATACGTCCCCCTTTCACTTAGCATGCATGACCGGAGATCGGTCCCGGTTTCCTCACTCAAGTTCCAGTTAGTGGCATCTTAACACCATGTGCTAGCTAAGCCTTATGGGCATTAACCAATAAACCATCAACTTAACTCTATTCTTAACTCATAAGTATAAACTTGTTTTAGTAACAATCTCAGTCTCGCGGGTTAGTGTAAATATAACAAATCACAACGAGAACAGTATAACCGGTTGCATGCTTTATCTTGTGTTTAGTCATAGCAATAAACAGATAGCACACAACCGAGGGACACCTCGTTAGCAAGCAGGTCACGAAAAGGATTGTACCGTTCACCTCGATCGTTGTTTGTTTAACCTTCTTCGGGGTCCCAATTCCACAAACCTAAAACATTCATTCATTCTTAGGTTATAGTTATTTGCACCTTACTTAACTCACTTAGTCCCCTGGACTTCCATTCAATAACTCTCAAGTCTTTATCTCTTAGTCTTACAAACTTAACTTTAAACATTAAAACTTATACTTAATCTAACTTAATTCCTCAGTTCTTAGGGTCCCAATCACCCACTCCCTACCCATGGCATACCCATTACCCATTACCATTTTTAGAAATTGAAATTTCTTTTTTTTTTTTTTAGGCTCGCCGGACTTACCGACCGACTTGCCAAGTCCGGTCCATTCCAGTACCTTTTACCATTGGAAAATTCACTCCGACCGGACTTATCATGTCCGGTCCTATTCCGGTCGATTCCAGAGACTTATAATCTGTACTAAATTTCAGGCCGACCGGACTTACAAGTCCGGTCCCCATGTCCGGTCCATTCCAGAACATTTTCCCTCTCCAAAACAAGCCCGACCGGACTTGCAAGTCTCGGTCCCCCAAGTCCGGTCGATTCCAGAAACATTTCCCGGTATGTAACAGAGCCCACCGACCTTGCAAGTCCGGTCCTAAGGCCGGTCGCTCTAAAAACTTGTTTCTAAATTCCTTTCAACTCCAAACTTCTCCTCATATATCCTAATATGTTATAACCCTCATTTGGGCACCTCAAATACACCTTAAGCCCTCCTTAAAATACCTTAAATCATCCCAAAATCCATCTTAGTCATTAGCATTTTCCTTGTAATAATGCTAACACTTGTAATGTTGTTCATCTTAGGTTTCTTTGTGGTGGTTCATACCTAATGTAACCACTATGCCAAATGTTTTCTTCTTCACCACTATTACAATCATCTCCCAAGCATCTCTCACTATCTAAACTCTTTTAGCATTCACTAAAGTTCCTTAACAGTTTAAACTTCCATCACCTCCATTATTTCCTTCCTAGTTGTCACCAACATTTGCCTAAGTCCTAAATACCCAAATACATTCTTTTGATTTCTAAACATTCCATGGTGATACCTAAGTCATCATAAGTCATTAAAACATCTTAACTTCACCCTTTTTCATCAGACAACCCATAGAACTCTCCTAGTATTTCTCTTTCTAGTCCATTAAATCCCCTTAGAATATCTTAAACACTTAAACTCTCCTCTTTAAATTTTGTTGCCATAGGTTCTCTAGTAATATAGTACTTCCTAAACACATGGTTTTTCTTCATCAAACAACCAATACCACACAAATTCTCATCAAGCACCTTAACCCCCAATTTACACTAAAACTTCACACACACATCATCATATAGTGCTTAAGCTTAAAATGCTTGGCACTTAGGCCCTAAATACAATATCTTAACCACTGAATTTCCACTTATATGATGCCTTCAACCTGCGAATACACTCAACAAGGCTCCCATTGAAAAAAAATGCTTCTTGTACTTCACCTTTATATTCTTAAACTATCTCTTTTCTCATTTGCTCCTTAGTCACAAGTTCACAAGAATAGTCATTTTTTTTCCTAGGTTTTAGCACCTTCCCAATATCTAAACTCTACACTAAACTCATCATATACCCACATCTCATTTCCTTAAACAACAAGACACCTTAAGGTAAGTAATTTACCTTTTTTCTCACAAGCTTAAAAGCTTTTCTCCTTAGGTTTTTTCCTTTGTTCAATCTCAGTCACCAATTGTATTCTCCTTGCCAATGTTCAAACCAATATCCAATGACTCCAATGAGTACTAGATAACACATTAACCCTAAGAACAACCTAGGTTTACAATATGTTTTAAGGTATTAATGTGATTGTTTTTAACTTGGTCTCAAGACAACCTTGGATGTGAGCAAGAATGACCTCCTCTCCCCTTTGAAGAGTAAAAACAAGCTAGAACAAGGCATAAACATGGAGTCCCATGAGTAGATATTTCGGTCAAGTGAAAAAATGGTGGAAACCTAGATTTTCTTACACTTTCTTTACCTTAGAGCTGGAGATGCCAATGGAGTCTCCAAACTTGAATTTCCTCCTCTAATGGTGGTTTGACTTGGCACCAAATGAAGCTCTTGAAGTTTTGAAAAGATAGAAAGGAGGAGCTTGAGCTAACTAAGAAGAATATGTATTTTGTTTTGGATTTGGAGCTTAAATGAGCAAGTGGTATGCAAGAGAAGGTGGAGCTTTCAATGAGGTGAGCTCTACGTGAATGGAGAAGAGAAGGAGCAAGAAATCGTGGGCAACAAGGGAAATGAAGAAGTGAGGAAGAGTAAGCAAAAGTGATATTTATCTTAAAAGGTGAATATGTTTTATGCTTTATAACTTACTATTTGCCTTCTCTTTACTTAGTTTAGATAATGTGGTGAGTCACACTAAAGAAACCGCCCCCTTTAGTTAGTGAGGGTAGTTTAGTCTTTTGTTACCAAATGTCTCACTTATATAGACTTATGTTAAACTAGCTAATAAATTCACTATTCATCAAAACAAGGCACATTGTTGTGAATTTTTGATTTCCCATTGATATAGACCTCCAAAATGTTACTATATAGTACACATATTAATTAAAGTAATGATGGACATTTAGCCATTCAAACTCATTTACAGACAATTTTTCAAAACGTGGCTTTAAGACTCCTTAAGCACATTTTGTTTTTAACTTGTTTCAAGCTTGGTTTTCTTTGGTAATTGACTTAAAATGACATTAGGATATTACTAAGGTCTTAGAACAATATTTGGGTACTCTCCCATGTCTCTCCAAGCTTAGAGCACGTTTTTGCTTAAACCGCTCTTTTGGTGTTTCCTTATATTTTCTTTGATTAGAAATGTTTCTTAATGTTTCTAAGGCATTATTTAGCCTTCTTATATCTTAGTTATCATTTAAACACCATATCTAAGTTGGGCGTATTTCAACAAGCTTGTTGTTGTCTAGCTATTTCCTATGTTTATATGGTGAATTTAACACCATGTGGTGTGTTTAATTCAGGCCGAAATCCTTTGGAAACTTCCTTGCATTTTAAGGTGATTTTTGCCTTAAATCTTACATTAATTGTTCTTTATGGTTAAGCTCAAGCTTGGAGTATAACCATATCTTATTCTGGTGTATTAAACATGTCTAAATGATGTGATGATTTTTCCTCCAAGCTTCCGAGTTGTTACAAGGATAAATCAAGGTATAAACACCTTGAACTTATGATTTTTATGATTTCTTAGCATATATATATTATGTGCCAAGAGTGGAGTTAAATATATGGGCTATTTTAACCTAGGAATGGAAAAAAATGACTAAGATAAATTAAGCTAGTCATTTAGGTGATTTAATTAACATAATGGTCAAATTATGACATTATGTGGAAAAATAATAAACTACAGCAAGGCCGTGAGTTTATTTAAAATTGAGCTATTTATGTGTAATTTTATGTTATAAAGAAAAGTTGTAATAAGGCCATGTCATTAGGCCATTTTAATTTAAGTTTAAAGCTTATTTAGTTTAATTTATGCTTATATAATTAAGTTTGGGGTCAAATGGTAATTACTAGTAAAATATAAAGCCGCGGGCTTAATTTGGAGGAATTTAGGGTTTTTAAAATGAATTTAATAAAAATTATAACATTTTATAAAGTTTTGGGTCAAAATTGTAAAAATAGAAAACTATAGGGTATAATTAGTGATTACCGAAAGTTTGGTCCCAATTTGGTATTCGAAGTCAAATTTGACTATATAGGAGACTTTGACCAAGTTTGGAGAATTTAAGAAATTAAAATACTACCTTATATTAAGATACTTATTAAATTGTAAAAGATTTATAATTGTTGGGGTGGTATTGTGATTTCCGAAAACTAGGGGTACTAAATGGAGTTTAGTACAAACCTTAGGTTATTAGGAATTTTTAGAAGTTTATTTGGTTAAATTTGGAGTTTATATGAATTATAGTATATATATGATATTTCATGACATTGTTACAATCGGTAATATATGGGTAAAAACCGAGATTTATAGAAAGTATAAGGTTAGAAATGATATTTATAACCTTTTGGTATAGTTTGGTAATTTTTGGAGTTATATATAAGGTTTTATAAAGATATATGTATAATATATAGTTTTAACGACATTAGAAAACTATGTATTATAAATTGGGTTAGATTTGTGATTTATGGAAGTTTAGTGGTATATAGTGAAAGCCGAGAGTATAAGGGGCTATTTGGTAATATATAACAATTTATAAGTATAGGTTATAATTGTTTTAATGACATAAATGTCATAATATATGTTATATAACTATAATATAACATTGTATTAATTATGTGGTGGATTTTGTAAATACTTAAGAAAAATGGGTGTTGTTCGGTAATATGGGCATTTTTAAATGAAAATTTATAGTATGGTTTTTAATGTTATAAAGGGTGTAACATTTATAATATAAGAAACATTCATTAAAGAGAATGAATATATTTTAAAGATTTGCCATATAATAAATAGTCCCATAATACATGTATATAATTAATAAATATATGTTATGGTGTAGGAAATATAATATGGTTTAATAACCAAGTATTATCATAATTAAAATGATATAAGATAAAGGGAAAAGAATTACAAACATTAGATATGGAAGTTCTAATGTTAGGTGTATACATGGAATAATAAGGATTTATATAATCCAAAGTATTTTTACACATGAGTTATACTACATTTAACTTGGAAAAACAAACCTTAGGAAAATAAATACTAAGGTGAGATGTATAATATACGGTAAAGAATTATACATGCAATATAGAAATAAACTATATGATATACAAGGGTATACTAAGTTACATGCGATAACAAGTTCAACATTTAGTATATTTATATACGAGACGAGACTACGCATGTAATATAACGTTTTTCTAAATCCCGAGTTAAGCCGAAAACCCGACAAACGTTGATAGTTAGTAACGGGGGATTAACCGGGAGGTATTAGTGACGGTACGGGGTACCGTAGAGTTATGTTGTTATATGGGATTCTAATCAGTAGCATTATGTATTGTTAGACTGTTAGAGACGACACACGGAGCATCGGATCTAGCTGATTCATACTCCACCATTATACAATCAGGGTGAACGGTATGTTGTTACGTGTCTCTGATTGTCTCTGAGGGCTTCCTCAGTTCAGACTTCTGTGTGATTTGTGATAAGATTGTTTGTCTGAATGTGTGAATAAATATGCATGAACTGTATATTTATAGCTGCTTATTATTTACTGTTGTCGGGTTAACAGTATCGGTTCGTATATATGGACCTATATATATATAAAACGAACTAGCGGCTATGGTGCTATCTTATATGCAATATAAGGATCGTCAGAAAAAACGTTGTAGCACTAGGATAATAAGATATACATATTATCCAAGACTTAAATACGGAGCATTGGCCTTTCTAAACGCCGCTCTCGTACCTAACACTGGATCCCGAGTTTGCAGACTCCAGATTGGACTAATGACCTTAGTCTGCTGTGTTAGAAAAATTGGTAATGCGATGCGATGGTATAATTAATAAACATAACAAAGCCAAGAGGATGTGGCTCTTGGTGCGCGCTGTGATCACAAAAACGATACTAGGATGTCCGCGTACGGGTCCGCAAGTATCAAGAAAATTTCCCGTGAGCTAGGATGGCTCGTTGGTCGGAGACTCTACCGCTGGAGTGGCTACTGCCGTGGGTGACCCGCCATAGTATATGGGTAATTTAGAGGCACGTCGTTTTTAACGAGACGTTGTCACTAGGTATAATCGAACATTTATTACAGTTGAGACTTGTACATTGGCGAACAATATTGGTTCCTATACCAAGGACGGGAGTTAATACTTGTTTATTGTTCTCGTTGTTTCGCCCTGTTGTTCACTGGTTATACTGTGTGGTTTATATTATATGTGTATTGGTGGTTGTGTTATTGTATGGATATTACTGTTAAATGTTTTACAGTTTAAATATTAAAACGGTATTGCATGTAACGAATCTCATGCTCTCGACCAATTGATTGAGGGGTTTGAGGAGGCATGACGGGGCATGAGATAACATACTCAGCAGGGGCTGATTCCATACCACAAACCATTTTTATTTCAGGAGACTAGCTGGTGGGTCGACGTGAGGCGCGACAGTTATATTTACGTTTGACTAGTCTTGGTGCGGTTTGAGACTATAGTTATCTTGGACTCGGGTTTGTAAACCGAGGTGTGTATTTTGGTTAGACGCTCACGTGTACGGTTTGTAATAACGGTTGTTGTTGGATTTATTTTAAATTGCTTAAGCACTACTATCTATCTCTTGTGGTCACTGCGGGAATACGTTTCGTATGTTGATTATCATGTAACTAGTTATCACCCGTATGGGCGAGTGATAACAGTGACACCATTAGAGCGACATTCTGTTATTTACCGCCGCGATTTATTTACTATGTACGACGTTTATATTATATTTAGGAGCCGGATTAGTAGGGGTGTTACAGAACGGGGGGAATTGAGAATAATAATTAAACTAAAACTACTAACTAAATAAACTAATTTTCCTTGACTAGGGTCAATTATCAGTGTAAGAACTTCATATGATCAATGATCAAGGATGGCAAGTCTCGAAAAGAATTTGTTTCTCGCAAAATGAATATGTCGGGTTTCCTGCCGGACCTCCAATACCCGGCATAGTCAAGGCCTTTGAATATGCCGGACATCTTCCATCCGACACTACATTTGGCATCTTCATTTCGTAAATACCATTTCCTATTTCTGGATCGGATAATAGGAACCCATTATCCACATTCACCTCGTGCGTAGCTAATGCCGCAAATACAAACAAAATAATGGGGAAACAAGAGATTAATCCTAAACCTTAGCATTTGTTGCCCCTTTTCAAAACAACAATATTAAAGATCACCAAAATCCTAATCTATCCTACTCGTGCTTTTGTAAGCCTTAAATAGGACTTAGAGATAAGCGAATAAGTAGCTAACTCATTCCACTTGTAAGGAGACTAGAACTCGAGTTAAGAAACTCGTAAATTCCATATATGATCATAAGAGTTTTACAAGGAAATTCATCTCTAACCAAATAACTAACAAGGAATTCTACATCACCATCCACACAATTACAAGAAGAGAATACAAAGGGGAAGAAGGAGATGTTCATAGCCTTAACCCGACAAGGTCTTCTTCTTCTCTTCGCGTGGATGGATCTGTAGAATTTCCTTGGACACCAACAATGGAGTGGGGCAGAGATAGAGACGTGAATGGAGTGTATAAGGGTGTTGAAGTGTGTGGAAAAGTGTAGCCCCTCGTCTTATTTATAGACACCATATTCATCTTGTGCCGGGTGGCATGCCGGGTCTATTGGATCCGGCACCACATGTTAAATGCGGGTAACCGTTAACGGTCAAAACTGCCAGGCGAAGAGAACATGTGCCAGACAGGATATGTCCGGCACCATACCCGGCAGCGGTTGGAAATCACCTGGAAAATATGTGCTGTCGAATGGTCAACCGAGGCGACTTTTCACTTATGCCGGATATGAAGTACCCGACATCACGCCCGGCAAAGCTTCTTTTCTGTTCCGTACTTGTGCCATGCAGGAGTTACCTGGCCTTATGTCCGGCATTTTGGTCAGAAGTATTTCCTTGCATGGAAAACATATAAAAACATCAATCTGAACAAATAATAGACTTTATACATAATATAATATAAATACTAACTGTTATAACCTTATTTACACTAATATATTCCTAAATCTAATACAATAAATATGATAAGTCTGTGGCTTATCATGAATGGCTCTTCTTCCTCAAATTGGAGGATGTAGACATCCTCCTTCTGTTGGTGAGGCTCCTTGGAATGATTGTGAAGTTGATGACTAGTTGAAGGTGGCTCTTCCTTCTTAAATTTGAGGCTGCAAACATTTTCCTCAAGTGTTACAGGCTTAATGGAAAATACTTGTTGGCAGACAATTGTTGAGGAAGCTTCAATTTCTTCAACCTCTCTGAAATAAACTATCTGGTATCTCTACTGGTTCGCAGACCAGATTGGAAAAGATAGTCTCGATCACTGGATAGTCGGGTTGAGTCGAGGTTGGGGAGGGAGGGCAATATGACTCTTCAGCGTGTCGTTCAACCTCTTCATCAGGCTCCTCTTCAGCTTCAAAAATAATAGACTTGGAATGATCTTTACCCATCAAAGTCTCTGCTTGAATTTGGTCCACTAGGTTCGAATGACTTTGATTTTGGAGGAAATTTGTCTGCTCTTGTGCTAGTTGCTGCAAGATCTGATTTAGTTGCCTCTCCCAACTCCGGTTTATAGCTTCTTGCTCAGCAAATTTGGCATCTAAACTGGCAAACCTAGCATTGGTGATTTTCTTTTGCTCTAGGATCTCTGTAAGCATGCTCTCTATCTTGCTCGTATCCTCCTTAGGAGGCTCCTGATAAGTGTAGAATTGTTGTTCCTCCATCTGCATTCTAGTCTGCTCACTTTCCCACCAATAGGGTTGTCGATAAGATGATTGTTGTGGCTGGTAATAATCTTGTCGCCTGAACTGGTTGTAACTTTGAGTACCCGGCTGATTATACCTGTTCAAATTTTGCTCTATGTTCATTATAGCTACCATCGTCTCCAACTGTGTCAGCACTCTTCTCAACTCATCCATGTTATCCTCCATTGTCAGCAACTAGCCTCTTTAAAAACAAAAATAAAAGGTAAAATAGAACTATAAATATAAAAGAAACACAAAAACCAAATTAACTAAACAAAATAACAAAGAGAAACAAAATATAAATAAAGAGAAAATTGCTAGAATAAATAACAAATAAATAAAATAAAAATGGTAAATAATAAACACAATAAAAGGAAAAATAAAACTAGATGAGTTCCATAAACAAATACTAACGTAAAAGGTAATTGGAAAGAAAGTCCTAAACTAAAGGAAATTCAAGTCTTAACCACGTTAAATCCTATCATCAAAAAACAAATTGAAAAGTAAAACTAGAAACCGCAATTAATCCTAACTAACACTAATTAACCAGCAATTTAAAAATAAAATAAAATAAATACGAAGACTTAACCTACAGTACGCTAATGTATCAACTAAGAAAGAAAATGGAAACGACAATAAATCCAAAAGAAAAAGAATAGACTAAATCGGAAAAAGATAAAAAATAAATAAAAATAACCTACTGAAACGAATTTGAAGGAAACAAAAACAAAAAGAATTTGATCGTACTAAAAAAAACTAAAATATAAAAAAAAATATTAAACAAGATAAAAGTAGAAAAATTAAAATAAAATCTCAATCAAATAAATAAAAATGTCAATTAACCGTGCCAGAGGTCCCCGACAACGGCGCAAACAATCGGTGTTAGCATAAATATGTGTTACTATACTTCTACCTAGGCAGTGTACCTATCGTTTTGCGGAATAGTGAATTGAGTGGGGGTTGTCGATCTCAGGGACCTCATTCATATAATTGACAATTTATTTACTAACTGAGAAATTAAACTAAGAAAACAGGAAACATCATTTTTTCAGGTTTTACTTAATTTAATAAAAAAAGACTCAACAAACTGACATAAAATAATGAAATGGTAAAAAGATAAAAATAAACTAAATAAAAAAATAAAGATTGAAACTCTAAAGAAGCACCCCAGATTGTTCTGCAAACCTTCACTTTATTAATCTATTTATAAACTCTTCCCTAATTCCGCAATAAACTCAGGAATCTTAATTAATTCGTTGACCGGTCCCTGTACAACAAATCCTAACCGGTAGAAATAACAAGCCGCAAACCATGCCCAAGTCAATTCTAACCAATCGCTTTATTACCAATTCCTATTGGAGACGGATTAACCTATAGGCAAACCATGCTTCTAGACGTTAATCCAGTTTAACTTCTGATGGGATCGGGGTGCTGACCGAGTAGGTCTGAGGTGTTAGTCTCAGACCAACCCTACTTGGAGACAAGTATTTGCCAATGAGATAATGCGGAAGCGTTTGTATATAATTTAACAAGATAGGATTCTGCTTATATTGAATTTCAATGTGAATTACAACCCAGCTTCCTATCTTGGGATTCGACAGAGGTACTCTATCTCATCCAACACTCGCTCTACTCTCGGCTTTGATCAATGCGTAACAAGGAGTAAAGGGGAGTGTTTAGTGTGCTCTATAGGTAATAAATACCTAAGCTGATTGACTAAGTCTCACTAGAATCTCTCGAAAATGATATCTCTCTCAATATGACTCTCTCTCTCTAGAAATATGGAAGTGAAGAGCTCCAACGATTACAAATGACTTCTAGGTGCTTAAATACTGATAATACCCGAAGTAATTGCTCCTATTTAGTAGCCATAATGTCCAGGATGGTGCTCCACGTCCTCTTGGTCAAGCATACTCCGAAATTGTCGCAACTACTCTGTAGAGGGACTCGTTCTGGTGCTCTATACCCTTGACCGCCTTGATTTTTGGGCTTGATCATATGTGAACGTGTGTGACAGTTTTTCCATGTTTTTCTCCACGTTCTAACAGTAGAAGGTCACTTTTAAGCTTCTAGAACTTTCCATGAAAATCTTGTGTCGTAGAACGACTCCTTCCACAGTCAGACTCGTTCATCGCCAGACTTGCTCTGATGCTATTATCAGTGATACTTCTTCTGTCACCAGACTTGTTCTGTTGCCATTATCAGCAAAACCTTGGGTTCCAACAACTTCCGATGTCTTGTTAACTAATCTCAGCGCCGCATTTTGATAAGAAAACTACAAGGATTGTTTTAATAATTAGTTTGACAATTAAAGCACATAAAAACAGGAATTAAACTACTGCAATTATAATCAGAAATAACTATAAAGTTTTGGTATTTTCAACGTCATTTCATATTCCTCCGTCTGCTTACTCCCATAGTCCTCCATTCCTTAGCAACAGTGGGTATAAAATCACAGCTAGAGAACGCTCGAAGTCTGAGCAGAAGAAAAGTAACCAACTGAGAATGGAGAGAGAGGGGCGCTCTCTTCTCGTCTCGTCTGGGAATCCTTTGGTGTTTCAATATCCAACTATAAAGATTCGGTTTGCTACCCCAACCCGGGGAGCTAATCTAACTACTCAAACATAATTATAAAAATAACACAAATAACAAAGAACGACATTAAACTGTAACAAAAATAATATAAGAGTGGTGGTGGTATATGGTTGTGGTGGTGTTCGTGAATATGATAGTGGTCAGGTGGATGGATGTCTGGTGTGGGTGTTTGGAATTGAATGAATGTGAAGTGGTGGAGATATGTCACGATTTGTAGTAGGTGGATGGATCGATTATGGAGTAGTGGTGATGATGTTGAATTTGTGGGTGAATGAGGCATAAGCCTCCTCTCCGGGCGTGCCTCCAATTGTAACCTAGTCCCCTCCTTTTATAGGCAACGAAGCCTACTTAACAAATTCTATCGTTACTCTCTTGTTGATAAAATATGCGCCTCTCTCTCTAAAATTAATATATCTTATATATTGGTAGGCAATCCTGATGTGTCACTGAATAAAGTGCAGCCGACAATGATGATTAATCGTCCATGGTGCATGTGCTGTAGGAGCATATGTGAATCAATAATAGTGTGCCGCTGAATGATCACGTGAATGTGATATCATATGCTGATGTGAACATTGCTTGTGTGATAATATTATCATTTGATGTTCAGCCGTCAAACCTTGTCCAACAGCCACCATGATGATAATTCAAGAGTGAATGAAATTGATATCTCACGTGCATGTGCAAGTAATGAAGACGTGATGATTATTATATATATATATGTCACCATTTGTTGTGTTGTAATCCTTATGAGATGATGAATATAATTTTAAGACTTTTTTTCCTGCATTTGACACATAAAATACATCAGCTCTCATATAAACACAAATATAAGTAAAAACATATGATAAGTGTGAAATATGACATGAATTGTTATGAAAATAGAAAGAATTATTTCACACTTATCAATCGGCACACATCAATATATGTAAAGAAAGAGAGAAAATTCATAACGCAATAAGGAATTAGATGTTCACCACCCTTTACCACACCACACTTCACCACACTCCATTACAATACAATTCAATAAATTTCAATCTAATTTAATACATCTGTGACACAACTACGTTCAATGCAAACTAAACTAATAATAATCAACTAATTAAGTATGTCCGTGGAGATGAATCTGACCATTCCTCGAGCACCTCAGTTATCTGATTCTCTTGATAATGTCCTCTGCCCACCAGATCCTCGAGAGCCTTGTATAAACATAAATGAATACTAATGAGAAACTATGCAAAGTGCGATAAAGGATAAAATTACATATAAACCAAGACTTTCAAAGATAGTCTTATACCTTGTCCAATGACTTTTCTGGCAAAAGCATGGATGATGCTACTAAGTCATGCATAAACCTCATAACATAGTAACCACATTCTGATCCACCAGGCTGTACTGGACACTATACATTCACACATGGACGTTCTCAGTCATACTTGCAGGTCTATTATTAACATGTTAACTATTTAGACAAAATAAGTAAAACTACCTTCACCAAAGTCCACGGGATGTTCTTCACTTGCTTTTGCATTGTCAAAAGTGCAGCTTTCAAGGCACTATACAAAATAAACAGTTTGGATGTAATACATAGATTAATCAAAAATAATTAAACAATTTATTAAGTTATGACAAATGTTGTATAATTTAAATAGCTCACTTCATTGGAGGTGATGCTATCTGTGGCTTCTTGGCCCTCCCACCAAGTTTGTCAAATTGAAAGACTCTCGGGTGCTTCATGGCCACAACCAACAACGACTTACACTCACATAGTTGAATAAAATTGAAATCATAACACGAATAACATAACTTATAAGTAAAACATAATAAGATATAGAAGTATGACTTACCCCTAATAATATGGCAGCATAATGTATGACTTATCTGCACATTCAACTATTGTATTCGTCAAGTACTGCATAAGACCTTGCAAGTCCATTGACATAGTCACATCGCAGCACGTAGCAGGGCATAGGAATCTGAAGCTGTTAGTTTGATAATCTTGTAGCACCTTAAATTGCACATGCCTGTACCATAAAGACAACAACATCAGTAAACATCGTTTTTGTACAAAAACTCATTCACGTCTTGCATTAAGATAGGAAAATGTATGAGATCACTCACATGCAAGCTGACTTGAGAATCGATACATTTAACCAGTCCTTCTTGAATAGATCGGCGAAGTAGGACATATATATATCGAACTGATGAGTCCGCCCTCCAGCTTCGTGGTGGTGAAAAAGACCCTGGCCATCCTCCACAGTGATCGTATCACTGTGAGGTGACATCACCAACAAATGCTGAGTGCAGAAGTCGCATGTTCTGTGACAACCCATCCAATATGTGTCGCTCTACTAAATCAGGTCTCATCATGAAATTGGTAGATGTTCTCGTAGGAGCTGGTGTGGCAACACTTTTTCCTTTCTCTCTATAACTTTTTTTTTACTTGACATTTTCCTAAGTTGTTGATTAATTAGGATTAAGTGACTCACCCTAAACCATATACTAATTGAAATATTGCATAATTATAATTTCAGAATAAGTGTTCATTGTGTTTACCTGGCTCGGGATTTTGACCCATGTAATCGGCCACTGGATTGTAGCTGTTTGTGCAGACCGAAGTGTTCGTCTCTGTGGCAGAGGTACTGGCAAAGCAACATCAGCATGTTCTGCCACATAATCATCCACAAGCACCCAGAATGATACTGTCGGAGTGGTTCACCATGCACGATGTCTGTATGAGATAAGGGAAACAATTTACCCCACCCCACCATAACATCCTGACCTCCCATCAGCATGAACAACGTGCACTCAAAGAGGTTCCTGAACATTAAGTAGAGAATGGTTAGACAAACACAATCGAAGTAGATTGATGATAATAAATAATGTTATTTTCTAAGTTAATGTGTCTAACCTGAATAGATGCATATGGATAGGGATCCGCCGAGTGCACACTACTCTGCCGTACTGGTGTGCTCTCCTCACGATCAGCTGATGATCTAGGTGTTGGTCTAGTCACCTCTTGACTGCTGAACATTTGTGAGCGTGTTTTGGACAACTCTTCAGCCACCATATTCTGAAGATCCTGCTTAATGTTCCCCTTGATCTTCTGCTCTAGATCAGCAGTTATCTTCAAATACTCCTCGTAGCTGATCATCCTTCCCTATGAGCCTTTCCTAGACCCAGGATTGCCAAAAGCTTGGCGGATACCAACTTGTCCACCCAAACCAATAGCACGGCCAGGAGGATCCTGTAACACCCCATCCAAAGCCATTCGTGGTTATCGCAAAACTGAACACTTAATCGAACACGTCGCAGCGGAAATAAATAACACCTGGACCTTGCCACGGTCTGATCGTTAGAATATACCGGTCTTAACATTTACAATACTTATCCATAATACTTATCCAACTCAAACATCACCATCCACAATACCACAACCAACCGAGTACAGGTATCTTAACATAATCTCAACCTTACATCAGTTTAAATATAAACAGTCGGGTGCACAGGCGCATCCCGAACTCAAAATAAACATCCCACCCTAAGTCTAACCGCTCCTACTCTCGTAGTGCGTCCTCATGGGTCTCTTACCTGCAAGTGTAAAAATAGCCCCCGAGGGGGTCAGCACGAATGCTGGTACACCCTCTCATGGCCCCCAAGCTAACGGGGCTACGACGACTAATTGTCGATAGCATGGAAATTGATTACATACACAAGCATAATATGAAGTGCAATAACAATAACCACAGATGAACATATATAGTTCACAAACAATGAACGACTCAAGCGTTCCCTTATCAAGTGGGTTAGTAACCCCCTCCTTAGTCCTCATTTTCTTAACCTCAGTTCCTTACCTTACCTTAATCTTAATCCCAGTATACAAACCCTTCCTGGAAGGGATTGGTTGTAGCTTAATTCGAACCTGGGATTTAGGTGATCCCACCGCACCATCTTAATGCCACCTACTCTGGACGGGAGTCCAGCGTAGCTGAGCCGGCAACCGGCCCTAGGCTACAAGTCCGAAGACAAGTCCTTAAGCGGAGGGCGGATCTGATTCAGATACCGTCCCCCTTTTTCCTTAGCATGCATGACCGGAGATCGGTCCCGGGTTTCCTCACTCAAGTTCCAGTTAGTAGAAATCTTAATCACCATGTGCTAGCTAAGCCTTAACGGGCATTAACCAACAACCACCAAACTTAACTCTTATTCTTAACTCAGTAAGTACTAAACTTGGTTAGTAACAATCTCAAGTCTCGCGGGTTAGTGTAAAGATAACACAAACACAACGAGAACAAATATATCCGGTTGCATGCTTTATCTTGTTTTAGTCATAGCAATTAAACAGATAGCACACAAGCCGAGGGACACCTCGTTAGCAAGCAGGTCACAAGAAGGATTGTACCGTTCACCGTCGATCGTTGTTTGATTAATCTTCTTCGGGGTCCCAATTCACAAACCTAAAACATTCATTCATTTTTAGGTCATTAGTTATTTGCACCTTACTTAACTCACTTAGTCCCTAAGGATTCCCATTCAATAACCTCTCAAGTCTTTGCCACTTAGCTTACAAACTTAACTTTAAACATTAAAACTTATACCTAATCTTAACTTAATTTCTTAAGTTCTTAGGGTCCTAATCATTACCACCCCACCAAAGGCATACCTTATTACCCATTGCCATTCTTAGAATTCAAAATTTCTTTTTTTTTAGGCTCGATCGAACTTCCGACCGACCTTACCTAAGGTCGGTCCATTCCAGAACACTTCACCGTTAGAAAATTCTACCCCGACCGACCTTGCAAGTCCGGTCCCCAAGGTCGGTCCATTCCCGAGAGTTTCCCTGAGGGAAATTTAAGCTCGACCGAACTTACCAAGTCCGGTCCTATGTTCGGTCGATTCCAGAGACTTAATTCCTTCACAAAATACAGGCCCGACCGACCTTGCAAGTCCGGTCCCAAGGTCGGTCAATTCCAGAAACATTCTCCGGTAGTGTAAACTGAGCTCGACCGACCTTGCAGGTCCGGTCCTAAGGTCGGTCGGCTCCAGAACCTTGTTTCTAAATTCTCTTTCAACTCCAAACTTCTCCTCATATATCCTAATATGTTATAACCTCATTTGGGCACCTCAAATACACCTTAAGCCCTCCTCAAAACACATTAAATCATTCACCAAGATTCACCTTAGTCATTATGCATTTTCCTTGTAATAATGCTAACACTTGTAATGTTTTCCTCTAGGTTTCTAGGTGGTGGTTCATACCTAATGTAACCACTATGCCAAATGTTTTCCTCACCACTATAACATCATCTCCCAAGCATCTTTCACCATCTAAAACTCTTTTATGCATTTACTTAAAGTTCCTTCACAAGTTTAAACTTCCATCCATCAACACATTATTTCCTTCCTAGTTGTACACCAACATTTGCCTAAGTCCTAAATACTCAAATACATTCTCTTGTTTCCTAAATCCTTCATGGTGATACCTAAGTCATTATAAGTCATTAGAACACCTTATTCTCACCCTTTTTCATCAAGACAACCTCTAGAACATCCTAGTACTTCCTTAGTCATTAAATCCCCTTAGAATATCTTAAACACTTAAGTTCTCCTTTAAATTTTTGCCATGGGTTCTCTAGTACATAGCACATCCTAACACATGGTTTTTCTCCATCAAACAACCAACATCACCCAAATTCTCATCACAACACCTTAACACACAATTTACACTAAAACTTCACCACATCATCATATAGTGCTTAAACTTAAAATGCTTGGCACTTAGGCCCTTAAATGACAATAATCTTAACCACTGAATTTCCACATATATTTGCCTTCAACCTGCGAGTACACACAACAAGGCTCCCATTGAAATAAAATGCTTCTTGTAATTCATCTCCACATTGTTTTAACTATCTTTTCTTCTCATTTGCTCTTTAGTCACAAGTTCACAAATATGCTCATTGTTTCTCCTAGGTTTTATATAACCCTTTTCCTAATGTAAACTCTACACTAAACTCATCACATATCTAAATCCCATTCCCTTAAACAAAAAACACCTTAAGGTAAGTAATTTACCTTCTTTTACAAGCTTAAAAAGCTTTCTTCCTTAGGTTTTTCTTTGTTCAATCTCGGTCACCAATGTGTATCTCCTTGCCAATGTTCTAACCAATATCCAATGACTCCAATGAGTACTAGATAACACATTAACCCTAAGGAACAAACCCTAGGTTAAAAATATGCTTTAAGGTATTAAGGTGATTATTTTACCTTGGTTTCTCAAGACAAACTTGGATATGAAGCAAGAAGGACCTCCTCTCTCCTTTGAAGAGTAGAAACAAGCTAGAACAAGGCATTAAAATGGAGTCCCATGAGCACTAATTTTCGGACATGTGAAGAAAATGGTGGAAACCTAGATTTTCTTGCACTTTCTTTACCTTAAGAGAATGGAGATGCCAATGGAGTCTCCAAGCTTGAGTTTCCTCCTCTAATGGTGGTTTGACTTGGCACCAAATCAAAGCTCTTGCAATTTCAAAAAGATAGGAAGAAGGAGCTTGAGCTAACTAAGAAGAATATGTATTTGTTTTGGATTTGGAGCTAAAATGAGCAAGATGTAACCAAGGAAGGATGGAGCTTTCATGGAGGTTGAGTTTTACGTGAATGGAGAAGGGAGAGAGCAGCTCAAACCGTGGGAAAACAAAGGAGAATGAAGAAGTGAGGAGAGAGAACTAATAAAGTGTGATATTTATGTAAAAGGTGAATAGTGCTTTTACTTTATAACTCTTATTTGCTTTCTTATTTGCTTAATGACTCATGTAAGTGGTGACTCACCTCATAAGAAACCGCCCCCCTTTTAATAATGAGGGTACTAAAGTCTTTGTTGACCAAATGTCTCACTTATATAGACTTATGTTATAAACTAGCTTAATTAATTCACTATTCACAAAACAAGGCACATTGTTGTGAAATTTTTGATTTCCCATTGATATAGACTTCCAAATGTGATACTATATAGTACACATGTTAATTAGAGAGTAATGATGGACATTTAGCCATTCAAAACTCATTTACAAGACAATTTTCAAAAACGTGCTTTAAGACTCCTTAAAGCACATTTGTGTTTTAACTTGTTTTCAAGCTTGGTTTCTTTGGTAATTGATTTAAAATGACCATTAGGATATTACTAAGGTCTTAGAACAATATTTGGGTACTCTCCCAAGTCTCTCCAAGCTTAGAGCCCGTTTTTGCTAAAACTGCTCTTTTGGTGTTTCCTTATATTTTCTTTGATTAGAAATGTTTCTTAATGTTTCTAAGGCATTATTTAGCCTCCTTATATCTTAGTTTATCATTTAAACACCATATCTAAGTTTGGGGTATTTCAATCTACCCCCCTTAAAAGAACTTTGTCCTCAAAGTTCACACATGTGCTTAACCATTCACGGTACACAATTCTCTTAATCTTAATACCACATCTTATATTCACATTCACACATCTCAAGACTCAAAGGTCAATCTCAAATACAATACATAAGTATTATACATAACTCAAACTTACACCGAAGTGTAGCAACTTACACAAATTCACATCTTAAACAACCAACCAAACGACAAACATGATCGTTTCCTAACTCAAAAGCGAGGAAGCTCTACCCCCCTTAAAAGGGGTACGCCCCGTACCCTATACAGACAATCTAGTCAGTAAACAAAGAAGGGTACTTCGCCCTCATCTTATCCTCTAATTCCCACGTGGCCTCTTCGACATCCTGGTTAGACCAGAGAACCTTCACCAGTCGCACTGACTTGTGGCGAGTGTCCCTAGTCTTACAGTCCAAGATTCTCTGAGGAGTCTCCACGGATCTCATATTCGGTTCTAAAGTCAACCTCTCAGGTTCTAACACATGGGAGGGGTGGTGCATGTATTTCTTTAGCTGTGAAACATGAAAAACATCATGCACTTTACCCAGCTCAGCAGGTAAATTCAACCTGTAAGCAACCGGGCCCACCCGCTCCGTAATCTCATAAGGACCAACAAATTTCGGGCTTAATTTGCCCTTCTGCCCAAACCTGAATACACCCTTCATCGGTGAAACTCGCAGAAATACCTGGTCGCCCACTACGAACTCCAGGTCCCATCGTCGAACATCAGCATACGACTTCTGCCTATCTTGAGCAGCTTTCATGTTCTCCCTGATTTGCTGAACTTCAGCCTTAACTTGTTCTAAGTACTCTGGTCCTATAATGACCGTCTCACTCGACTCATCCCAGCAGAGCGGTGTACGACATGGTCTACCGTACAACGCTTGAAAAGGTGCCATCTTGATCGAAGCGTGATAGCTGTTGTTGTATGAAAACTCGATCAGATGCAATCTGTCAATCCAACTGCCCTGGAAGTCTAAGGCACATGCTCTCAGCATGTCCTCGAGTGTCTGAATAGTACGCTCAGTCTGACCATCTGTCTGAGGATGGAACGCGGTACTCAGCTTGAGTTCTGTACCCAACGCTTCTCTGGTAGCTCTCCAGTACCTCGAAAGGAATCTGGTATCTCTATCTGACACTATGGTCTTTGGTATGCCGTGATGTCTCATGATTTCTTTCTCAAATAACTCAGCTAATTTGGTCACCTTCCAAGTATCCTTCATCGGTATGAATCGGGCTACTTTGGTAAGGCGATCCACCACCACCCATATCATGTTGAGACCTCCCCTAGCAGGTGGAAGCCCAACTACGAAGTCCATGGAGATATCATGGAACTTCCACTCCGGAACTGGCATCGACTGTACCATTCCGCCCGGTCATCGATGCTCGAATTTCACCTTCTGGCATGTGAGACACCTCAAGACGAACTCGGTAACATCTGTCTTCATCCCCGACCACCAGAAGTATCTCTTCATGTCTTTATACATTTTAGAGGCTCCCGGATGGATGGAAACTGAAGAACAGTGTGATTCTCTAAGTATACGGTCTTTCAGATCCGTGTTGCCTCATGGTATGCATAACCGGCCCTTAAGTCTGATCAGATCATCATCATGTAGTCTGGAGTCGTATTTCTGACTCTCAAAGGTACCATCTGTCAGCTTCTGTCTGACCTCTCTCATGTACTCATCTGTCCTCTGAGCCTCTCGCACCTCATCAACCAAGCTGGAGAAAGAAACTAGCGAATGGAGTGAGTGTGCTCGACGGCTCAGGGCATCTGCTACAACATTGGCCTTCCCTTCTTTGTATTGGAGGTCAATGTCATAGTCTTTCAGAAACTCTAACCATCTCCTATGTCGAAGATTTAACTCCTTCTGAGTGAATATGTATTTCAAACTCTTGTGATCGGTGTAGATCGTGACACTAACCCCATATAAGTAGTGGCGCCATATCTTCAAAGCGAAGACTACAGCTCCCAGCTCTAAATCATGTGTGGGGTAGTTCTCCTCATGTTTCTTCAACTGGCGTGAGGCATATGCCACCACCTTGCCATGTTGCATGAGCACGCAACCCAGCCCTCTGCCGGATGCATCACAATAAACCTCAAAGCCCTCTGTACCGTCTGGAATGGTCAGAACCGGTGCAGTGGTCAGTGAGTCCTTCAAGCGCTGAAATGATCTCTCACAGTCAACTGTCCACAAGAATGGTGCGTCCTTCTTCATCAGACTGGTCATCGGTTTCGCGACCTTGCTGAAATCTCTAACAAACCTCCTGTAGTAACCTGCCAGACCGAGAAAGCTCTGGATGTCGGTAACAGTCTTCGGCCTTGGCCAAGTACGTACGGCATCAATCTTTGCTGGATCCACTGCGATCCCAACATCTGAGATGACATGACCTAGGAAAGAGACCTGGTCAAGCCAAAACTCACACTTGGAGAACTTAGCATATAGCTGGTTCTCCCTCAGTATTTCTAATACCTTCCTCAGATGTTCCTCATGCTCAACCTTAGACTTCGAATATATCAAAAATCGTCAATAAAAACCACAACCGACTTGTCCAGCTGCTCCCGGAACAAGCGGTTCATCAGATCCATAAACTTCGCCGGTGCGTTCGACAAACCGAACGGCATCACAGTAAACTCATAGTGGCCGTATCGTGTCCGGAATGCCGTCTTCTCAATGTCTCCCTCCTTAATGGCTATCTGATGATACCCCGATCTGAGATCAATCTTGGAAAACACAGATGCTCCCTTCAACTGATCGAACAGATCGTCAATGCGGGGTAGTGGGTACTTATTCTTCACTGTCACTGCATTCAGCTCTCTGTAGTCGATGCAGAGGCGGAGACTACCATCCTTCTTCTTCACGAAGAGAACTGGCGCTCCCCAAGGTGACACACTTGGTCTAATGAATCCTTTATCTAACAAATCTTTCAATTGTTCCTTTAACTCAGTCATTTCTGCCGGAGCCATACGGTATGGTGCTTTGGCTATCGGTCCGGTACCAGGTAGCAGCTCAATGGTGAACTCTACCTCCCGAGTGGGTGGCATGCCGGGCAGTTCCCGTGGAAATAAGTCGGGGAACTCCGACACTACCGGTAAGTCGGGGTCGAACTCAGGGTCTCTCTCTATGTCCTGTACATAGCAGAGGTATACTTCTTCCTTTCTCCTTAATTCTCTATGCATTGCCATGGCGGTGATGATCTTAGTCGAAGGCTCTCTGGGTCTCTGGCGGTATGATATTGTTACCCCAGATGGACTCCTGAGCAGCAATCTATGCTCGGCGCAGAGGATACGTCCCTTGTGCCGCTCCAACCAGTTCATCCCGAAGATAACATCAAATCCTAGCTTACTGAACTCAATGAAACTGACTGGAAAGTCTTCTCCCTTAATTCTGATAATGGCTCCTCGGTAGTAACGAGTGCAACGAACCTTCTCCTTAGATGGGAGCGTAACCGTGAAGTCGGGTAGCTCATCAGCGTCTAGCCCCAACCTGCTCGCGAATGATGCCGAGACAAAGGTATGCGAGGCCCCTGAGTCGAAGAGAACTGATGCCTCAATCCCATTAATCGGAAAGGTGCCGGTGAGGATAGTACCGCTGGCGTTGGCCTGTGCCTCTGTAAGTATGCTTAGTGCACCTTCCGTACCGAGTCCATAACCTAATTGTGTTCACAAGCTTCATGAGTATTGATGGTATAACAAGAGTCGTAACAATTTATATGAACAACACTGTTATTTTATTCATGACCATCCTGTTTACAACATGCTTCAATCTTACATCTCATTCCTCATTCCATTCTAACATTACATGGCTAATATTGTCTAAAGGTTAGGTTTAATCTTCCTGGTCTCATATGCGTCGCATTGATTACTGCTGACGGTGCTGTATTCAGCTTGATCCTCTTAATCCCATGGTATAACATCCTTGATTCTCCTCCCATAATTAACACATCACCTGACTTAAGCACTAACTTATCTGCACGGTCCGCACGCTTCTGCTCGCCGTATAAAAATTCTGCATCATCCCCAATGGACCAAGACACTACGGGTATCCCTCTTTCAAGAGACTCCATTGTCTCGTCCTTGTCCTGGTGTAGTCCCAGTTTCCCGTCCTTCTCGTAGAAGTTTACAATGCAAATGTCTGCTTGGATGTTTGGAATCGGTTCAGCCTCCAACTGCCGAGCGATTTCCACGACTTGTGTAATAACTGGATGGAACTCTTCGGGTATTCCCGGTGGTGAGACTCCATCTTGCACTCTCATGGTTTGGTATTCTTGGCATACGGATTCCAATCCTTGCCCAAGCTCATCATTTTAATCTCATCCTTGCTCCCCCTGGGTACTCCGGTGTGTAAAAACCTCCCGGTCCTATTCCTAGTTGATTGCATTCCTGATGATGGCTATTTGTTGCGGGTGTCAGGTATCCCCTTAATAAAATCATACCTGGGCGGATAACCTGACATTGTTCGGTTGGAAAGTCTATGGTTTCGATGTCGGTGTGCTCCGGGTTAGATGTAGATGGTATTGGGTAGCAAATGTTGAATCTTCCTAAAGTGGTAGTAGGTTATATCTTACTTAAGTTCTAATCTCATCTTATTCTTACTTAACTCATTTATTCACCAAACATGCATGATAATGCGGTAAGCAGGTAGTTTTTATTACTAAATGGTTATAGTGGTACCTGGCCTCGATGAGGGTTCAGGCTCATCGTCCCGGTCCACCATGTGTAAAGTGGGTCCCGTCTTCTGGGTCACCCGTGGGTTCTTGTCCGCCGGCTGCAGCACCTTCCTCTGACCGTCAGATCCAGCTCCCTGATCGGTCTTGCCCTTGCCCCTGGTATCGGGCCTATAGGCTCTGCTAGCAGGGTTCCGGTAGCACTCATATGCCCGGTGTCCATACACTCCACAGAAGTTGCACTCCACTTTATTCCCTTTACAGTCGAGCCCGGGGTGGTCCTTGTGAAACCACCTACAAATGAAGCGTCGCTGGTAGCCACCACCGGCTCCCTTCTCAGTCTCAGATCCTGATGATTCATAATGTCAATTCTCATATCTCAAATGGTTACTAATTTGTTTCTTAACTCATTTAATATCAATTCCTTACCCTTTGGCGCCTTAGAGCGCAGGGGTGTAGCTGCAATAGCATATGTCAACTTCAATGGCTCTTCCGAAGCCTTCTCCTTTTCCTCCCTCCCCTTTGGGTTCTGATTTTTCTGGGCCTGAGGCTGGTACTTTTGTTTCTTGTACCCTCCTTGCCCTTGACTTTCTGAGCTCTTACCAGCACTCTTCCTCTTTGCATTCTCCTCGTCCCTCAGCTGGACGGTTATCTCAACCTTAGCAGCGGCGTGATAGCACTCCTGCTTTTCCATAGTATTAGTCACACTTATTTCTCATAATCTAAATCTTACTCATTACTTACTCAAATCTCAATCATTCTCATTACCTGCAAGGTAGTGTAACTCGTCGGCCCCATGCCGTAGCGGAGTCGATGGCTAAGCCGCCATAGAAGCGGTCCACAGGATCTGGTCAGAAATCCAAGACTGGCAGAAGACGGAGCAAGGCAGTGAACTCTGAGTAATACTCGTCCACTGTCATCTTGTCCGTCTGCCTAAGCGCATCCAACTGCAAGCGCTTCTTCGTCTGGACATGGGCGGGGTAGTACTTTGCTCGTAGCAAGCGGTGTACTGCTCCCAGCCGAACTCTGGATTGGCCACATGCTCGGCCCTCACCAGCTTCCACCAATCGCCTGCCGCCCCCTTCAGATAGAAAGCAGCTAGGCGCACCTTGATCCCAGCAGGGACATCAAGGGTCTCGAAGGCGGTCTCCAGCTCGGAGATGTACGCCTCAAGCTTGGCGGGATCGGTCTCCCCCTTAAAGTGCGCGGGTCGAAGATCTGCTAGACTCTTCACCCAGTTTGGTTCCCTAGGTTGTGGCGGTGGAGGTGGTGCACCCGCACCAGGCTGATAGCCCATATGCCCTAATGCGGCAGCTACGATCTCCGCGATCGTCTGCCCTCCAGGTATTCCTGAAGTATCCTCACCCTGGCCGCGACCTCGGCTTCCCCTAGGACGTCCTGCCATCTGAACAAGCATAACTCACATTAGATTTGTATTCACCACTGTTTCGGTTAGTGAATTTATAACGTCCGTAGACGGTAAAGACGATCCACACTTATTAGTGGTCATCTGACTCTACTCACTCTAACTTCTCACACACCCTTAACCCAACACTCATTCCTTAACTTATATCCTAACTCGGTGGTTACTTATGTCCGGTATTTCTTGATCAGAGCGTAACTACGCTCTGATACCACTTTTTGTAACACCCCATCCAAAGCCATTCGTGGTTATCGCAAAACTGAACACTTAATCGAACACGTCGCAGCGGAAATAAATAACACCTGGACCTTGCCACGGTCTGATCGTTAGAATATACCGGTCTTAACATTTACAATACTTATCCATAATACTTATCCAACTCAAACATCACCATCCACAATACCACAACCAACCGAGTACAGGTATCTTAACATAATCTCAACCTTACATCAGTTTAAATATAAACAGTCGGGTGCACAGGCGCATCCCGAACTCAAAATAAACATCCCACCCTAAGTCTAACCGCTCCTACTCTCGTAGTGCGTCCTCATGGGTCTCTTACCTGCAAGTGTAAAAATAGCCCCCGAGGGGGTCAGCACGAATGCTGGTACACCCTCTCATGGCCCCCAAGCTAACGGGGCTACGACGACTAATTGTCGATAGCATGGAAATTGATTACATACACAAGCATAATATGAAGTGCAATAACAATAACCACAGATGAACATATAGTTCACAAACAATGAACGACTCAAGCGTTCCCTTATCAAGTGGGTTAGTAACCCCCTCCTTAGTCCTCATTTTCTTAACCTCAGTTCCTTACCTTACCTTAATCTTAATCTCAGTATACAAACCTTCCTGGAAGGGATTGGTTGTAGCTTAATTCGAACCTGGGATTTAGGTGATCCCACCGCACCATCTTAATGCCACCTACTCTACGGGAGTCCAGCGTAGCTGAGCCGGCAACCGGCCCTAGGCTACAAGTCCGAAGACAAGTCCTTAAGCGGAGGGCGGATCTGATTCAGATACCGTCCCCCTTTTTCCTTAGCATGCATGACCGGAGATCGGTCCCGGGTTTCCTCACTCAAGTTCCAGTTAGTAGAAATCTTAATCACCATGTGCTAGCTAAGCCTTAACGGGCATTAACCAACAACCACCAAACTTAACTCTTATTCTTAACTCAGTAAGTACTAAACTTGGTTAGTAACCATCTCAAGTCTCGCGGGTTAGTGTAAAGATAACACAAACACAACGAGAACATATATATATCCGGTTGCATGCTTTATCTTGTTTTAGTCATAGCAATTAAACAGATAGCACACAAGCCGAGGGACACCTCGTTAGCAAGCAGGTCACAAGAAGGATTGTACCGTTCACCGTCGATCGTTGTTTGATTAATCTTCTTCGGGGTCCCAATTCACAAACCTAAAACATTCATTCATTTTTAGGTCATTAGTTATCTGCACCTTACTTAACTTACTTAGTCCCTAAGGATTCCCATTCAATAACCTCTCAAATCCTTGCCACTTAGCTTACAAACTTAACTTTAAACATTAAAACTTATACTAATCTTAACTTAATTTCTTAAGTTCTTAGGGTCCTAATCATTACCACCCACCAAAGGCATACCTTATTACCCATTGCCATTCTTAGAATTCAAAATTTTCTTTTTTTTTAGGCTCGACCGAACTTCCGACCGACCTTACCTAAGGTCGGTCCATTCCAGAACACTTCACCGTTTGAAAATTCTACCCCGACCGACCTTGCAAGTCCGGTCCCCAAGGTCGGTCCATTCCCGAGAGTTTCCCTGAGGGAAATTTAAGCTCGACCGAACTTACCAAGTCCGGTCCTATGTTCGGTCGATTCCAGAGACTTAATTCCTTCACAAAATACAGCCCGACCGACCTTGCAAGTTCCGGTCCCCAAGTCGGTCCATTCCAGAAACTTTCTCCGGTAGTGTAAACTGAGCTCGACCGACCTTGCAGGTCCGGTCCTAAGGTCGGTCGGCTCCAGAACCTTGTTTCTAAATTCTCTTTCAACTCCAAACTTCTCCTCATATATCCTAATATGTTATAACCTCATTTGGGCACCTCAAATACACCTTAAGCCCTCCTCAAACACATTAAATCATTCACCAAGATTCACCTTAGTCATTATGCATTTTCCTTGTAATAATGCTAACACTTGTAATGTTTTCCTCTAGGTTTCTAGGTGTGGTTCATACCTAATGTAACCACTATGCCAAATGTTTTCCTCACCACTATAACATCATCTCCCAAGCATCTTTCACCATCTAAAACTCTTTTATGCATTTACTTAAAGTTCCTTCACAAGTTTAAACTTCCATCCATCAACACATTATTTCCTTCCTAGTTGTACACCAACATTTGCCTAAGTCCTAAATACTCAAATACATTCTCTTGTTTCCTAAATCCTTCATGGTGATACCTAAGTCATTATAAGTCATTAGAACACCTTATTCTCACCCTTTTTCATCAAGACAACCTCTAGAACATCCTAGTACTTCCTTAGTCATTAAATCCCCTTAGAATATCTTAAACACTTAAGTTCTCCTTTAAATTTTGCCATGGGTTCTCTAGTACATAGCACATCCTAAACATGGTTTTTCTCCATCAAACAACCAACATCACCCAAATTCTCATCACAACACCTTAACACACAATTTACACTAAAACTTCACCACATCATCATATAGTGCTTAAACTTAAAATGCTTGGCACTTAGGCCCTTAAATGACAATAATCTTAACCACTGAATTTCCACATATATTTGCCTTCAACCTGCGAGTACACACAACAAGGCTCCCATTGAAATAAAATGCTTCTTGTAATTCATCTCCACATTGTTTTAACTATCTCTTCTTCTCATTTGCTCTTTAGTCACAAGTTCACAAATATGCTCATTGTTTCTCCTAGGTTTTATATAACCCTTTTCCTAATGTAAACTCTACACTAAACTCATCATATAAATCCCATTCCCTTAAACAATAAAACACCTTAAGGTAAGTAATTTACCTTGTTCTTTTACAAGCTTAAAAAGCTTTCTTCCTTAGGTTTTTCTTTGTTCAATCTCGGTCACCAATGTGTATCTCCTTGCCAATGTTCTAACCAATATCCAATGACTCCAATGAGTACTAGATAACACATTAACCCTAAGGAACAAACCCTAGGTTAAAAATATGCTTTAAGGTATTAAGGTGATTTTTACCTTGGTTTCTCAAGACAACTTGGATATGAAGCAAGAAGGTCCTCTCTCCTTTGAAGAGTAGAAACAAGCTAGAACAAGGCATTAAATGGAGTCCCATGAGCACTAATTTTCGGACATGTGAAGAAAATGGTGGAAACCTAGATTTTCTTGCACTTTCTTTACCTTAAGAGAATGGAGATGCCAATGGAGTCTCCAAGCTTGAGTTTCCTCCTCTAATGGTGGTTTGACTTGGCACCAAATCAAAGCTCTTGCAATTTCGAAAAGATAGGAAGAAGGAGCTTGAGCTAACTAAGAAGAATATGTATTTTGTTTTGGATTTGGAGCTAAAATGAGCAAGATGTAACCAAGGAAGGATGGAGCTTTCATGGAGGTTGAGTTTTACGTGAATGGAGAAGGGAGAGAGCAGCTCAAACCGTGGGAAAACAAAGGAGAATGAAGAAGAGAAGTGAGGAGAGAGAACTAATAAAGTGTGATATTTATGTAAAAGGTGAATAGTGCTTTTACTTTATAACTCTTATTTGCTTTCTTATTTGCTTAATGACTCATGTAAGTGGTGACTCACCTCATAAGAAACCGGCCCCCTTTTAATAATGAGGGTACTAAGTCTTTGTTGACCAAATGTCTCACTTATATAGACTTATGTTATAAACTAGCTTAATTAATTCACTATTCACAAAACAAGGCACATTGTTGTGAAATTTTTGATTTCCCATTGATATAGACTTCCAAATGTGATACTATATAGTACACATGTTAATTAAAGAGTAATGATGGACATTTAGCCATTCAAAACTCATTTACAAGACAATTTTTCAAAAACGTGCTTTAAGACTCCTTAAAGCACATTTTGTGTTTTAACTTGTTTTCAAGCTTGGTTTTCTTTGGTAATTGATTTAAAATGACCATTAGGATATTACTAAGGTCTTAGAACAATATTTGGGTACTCTCCCAAG
Source organism: Limonium bicolor (assembly GCA_023374045.1). Lineage (NCBI taxonomy): Eukaryota > Viridiplantae > Streptophyta > Magnoliopsida > Caryophyllales > Plumbaginaceae > Limonium > Limonium bicolor. The sequence goes on from CM041779.1 coordinate 299,164,088, forward strand.
TCTCTCCAAGCTTAGAGCACGTTTTTGCTAAAACTGCTCTTTTGGTGTTTCCTTATATTTCTTTGATTAGAAATGTTTCTTAATGTTTCTAAGGCATTATTTAGCCTCCTTATATCTTAGTTTATCATTTAAACACCATATCTAAGTTTGGGGTATTTCAGATCCACCTTTCCAAGAGCGTGGGAAAGGGGATCATTCTATCTGCTCGGAGTCCAAGAACCCTCAGTAACTTGAGAGCTTAACTCCTCCTATAAAACACACAAATAACATAATTCATTAGTTTACAGTTACACAAACAATATTAAACTTATGTACCAAAATTAGATACTCACCATTTGATTAATAATGGATCTCGTGCCGTCATCATACTGAGGATTTTCCGGCGTTGAGTTTTTTGGCACTTGACTCAACTTACAGACCTTCATCCTAGCGCTAGGATCCAGTGACTCATTCGTTGGAAGCAAGCCCTGTTGCTCCCACTCTGGTACGCGCTCGACAATACCTTTACTGCCTAAGTGATGTGGGTATAGATTTTTCTTCGCATTGGCTTGTTGTTTCACACGAAGAGCCTACAAATACATATATAATGTGTAAGATACAAATAAGCAAATAAATCCGCCAAAATGTATAAAAGACAAATGACAATTAGCTGTACCTGGTACTCCGGCGTGTGATAATACTCAACCAACTGTATCCACTGCTCCTCAGTGATGCCCTCGTACACCTCCTAGGGTGTCAGTTCGCCAGCTCCTTCTGGATCATCCAGTTCTGGGTCTTGAGAACCTCCATGAATGTACTTGTCAGCGAGCCAGTTTCTATGGTCATGGAACTGCCGCGCCATTTTTTTCAGCACATCGTCCTTGAGAGAAGGATCTATGTAGAATCGAGCCTACATAAACAATTAGTTAGTTAGTTAGTAACACCCGTAACGAGAAACTCCAAAATCGTATAACATATTATCAAAAAATAACATACCTGAAGAAGCCCTAACATAGTGTCCTTCAATGAATGTGGCACTTGCTTCCAATTGTGGTTTATGTTGTAGTAAGTCTTGACCAGGTGGCCAGCATATGCAACATAATCCTTTTTCCAATTACTGTATGGCTGGTGGTACTCATTGAACTTCACCGGCTTCGTGGGGGACCTTTATTAGCCTTCAGTGCACGGGTGGGACCTCTCTTCTTCACCGTTTGTCCTGAGGAGGCAGCTGCTTGTCTCATCCTCCGGTGGTTGAGTTGCCTTCCCCTTCTTTCCTCCTTGTGTGACTCGTTTAGCTGGTCTTGTCCAATGAGGCTCAGCTTCTCCAATAGGCTTGTCCATAGGGTGATCATCCACTGTAGTAAAGATAAGTTAGTCAAATTGATTGGATGAATTTAAAATGTAAAGACAAATGTTGAACGAGTCAAGGAAAAATATTTAACATAATAGTACCATAAACCAACAAATAATCAAACTTAAAACAAATGTACAACTACCATCGTCTAGCTACCTAACATAAAAACTTCTATCATTTGGTGTTATCAACCCAAAAACTCTCGTCATGGTTTGACCGTGCATAAATCAAGTCGTTATGGGTATCATCGTTCAAATTCCGTAACCTCGTGGGAAACAATGTTGTTCCTTCTATCGTCTCATTGTCATCATCAACCTCATTTTCATTTTCGATCAGAACCGGTCTTCTACCTGGAAGAACAACCGAAAATCTAGAGTCTTTTGGATCCTGAACATACCACACTGCTTGGTAACAATCTTTCCCCATAACAAATTGATCATCCTTAAAACTAGCATGTGTGAGATCAACCAATGTAAGCCCTTCATTGTTTTGGATTCCGCGACGGTTGTCCACCCATTTGTAGCGGAACACTAGAAACGAGTCAATATGGTAGTCTAGCTTCCAAATGTTCTCGATAACACCGTAATACCAGCTAGAGCTCCTCACTGGTTGAGAACAGTTACCGATGTGGTACTCATTGAATGCCGCTTCTATTTTTACTCCACTGTTCTAGTTTATTGATTTAGCATCTTGGCGTGCAGTGTAATAAGTATACCCACTAATGTCATACCCTTCAAATGATATAATATTAGGTTCAGGTCCTATTGCTAAACATCTGATTTCTTCACTGTCAACTTCTGAATTTGATGATGCTTTTTCAAACACATAATCTTTGATCCACTGGACAAACATTCGGTTTTGTTCTTTAGTAAGCCAAATGTGGTAGGATTTTGTTGTCTCAACTCATTCATATGAGTATCAAAGAAAGGTTCTACAACCTCAAGGTGTTGTAACACAAACAGATGTGCTTGATGAATCAGTTGTTGTGGTACTTGCACAATCTTTCTTCCAATGACACATTTGCCTTTATATCTACCATAGTGTCGTGGTTTTGGGACACCGATTGATTCCACTTCATTCAAATAATCCGTCACAAATTCTATGACTTCCTCAGTCACCGTTGCTTTAATCATGCTCCCTTCTGGTCGATATCTATTCCTCATTCTACCCTTTAGAATTCCCATGTATCGTTCAAAAGGGTACAAGTAACGTAGTAGACCGGACCACAATATTGGATCTCTCGAACAATGTGTACTATCAAGTGCACCATTATGTCAAAGAACAATGGTGGGAAATACATCTAGTTGACATAATGTGACTACAATTTCACATTGTAGATCATCGAGAAAGTTTACATCAATTACCTTGCAGCAGACAGCGTTGAAGAAGAAACATAATCTGGTTAACGCATTTTTGACATCATTTGGCAATATCCCTCAGATTGAAACTGGACGAAGATGTAACATCAATACATGATAATTGTGAGATTTCATGCCTAACAATTTCAAATCCTTCATCGATACAATGTTCTTCCTGTTTGAAGAATATCCAGACGGTACTTTTACCGAGTGTAGACATTTGCAGAAGCTGATCTTCTCATTCTTTGAAAGTGTGTAGCATGCAAGAGGTAGGTATATTTGTTTCTCATTCTCTTGTGGGTCTAACTCTGTTCTTATACCCATGGCTTGCATGTCTTTTCTCACTTTCAATCCGTCTTTTGTTTTGCCGGGTATGTTGAGCAAAGTCCCGCTCACTGCCTCTCCAATGTTCTTTACGATGTGCATGATATCCAAACAGTGTCTGACAGGCAGATGACGCAAATACGGTAGATCCCAAAAGATAGAGCGTTTTTTCCAAATGTTCTTTGCCGGTTTCGATGTGTTTCCAAATACGTTCACAATGTCCTTAACCTTTGCATACACTTCCTCAGAGGTCAAAGGTAGATGGGCCACACAATTCTTGGCCTCACCGTTGAATAGTTTCTTCTTCTTACGATAAGGGTGATCTTCAGGTAGAAGACGTCGATGACACATGTAAACATTCTTACCATAATTTTTTGAACGGTCCGAACATGTGTCATCCTCACACATCGGGCATGCAAACGTTCCTTTAACAGTGTATCCAGACAAGTTCCTGTATGCAGGGAAGTCATTGACCGTACAGAATAACAACGCCTTGAGCGTGAAATGTTCCCTTGTATAAGCATCATACACCACGGTTTCCCTCATTCCACAGTAACTTCAAATCATCAATCAATGGGGCGAGGTATACATCAATGTTATTACCTGGCTGCTTGGGGCCAGATATCAGAAGTGATAACATTATGTTATTGCGTTTCATACACAACCGTGACGACAAATTGTAGATCACTAGCAAAACGGGCCAAGTGTTGTGTTGACTACTTAACGTGCCGTACGGGTTCACCCCATCAGTACATAGCCCTATCTTCACCCCCGAAATGGTCTTTGAACCATCTATTGATGTTTCTTCACTAAGGTCCATCTGATGGATGTCTTAATTTCTCATCACTCTTTCTACCCTCTGCGTGCCATCGTAAGTTCTTCGCATCTATCGGATTCGCAAACAACCGTCTGAATCTGGGTATTATCGGCAAATACCACAATAGTTTAGCTGGAGGGATTTTTTCTGAATGGAGGAGGATTCACCATCTTTATGCTTATATCGGGACAACGAACATTTCAGGCAATTGTCCAGATTTTCGTAATCACCCCGGTACAACACACAGTTGTTTGGACACACGTGAATTTTTTTGTACTCTACTCCCATTGGACACATCAATTTCTTTGCCTCAAAGGGTGGTGGCGGCAGCATATCATGAATCAGCTCAAGAAGTGACGTGACTTTTGTCACTCCATTCGTATCTTCCCTTTAGGTTGAACAAATTCAGTACATCCGTCAATTTCGTGTACTTAATGCATGTAGGGTACAAGGCCGTCTTGGATGCATCCAACAACCTTTGATACTCATCCGACCGGTCGACAAAATTATCCTCAACGTTATCAAGCATCTCGTCTATTTGTTCATCATGATAAGTCAGCTCACTCTCATTGACTCCGGTAGCACTTGGGAGTTCCGACTCGGCAGAATCAAATGTGTGGTCAATTCTCATCCTCTTCCTATCATTAATGTACGAGGACCTGTCATTATGTTCAACACTTTCTCCATGAAAATTCCATCTCCTATAGCGTGGCATGAAACCGCGGGTCTTCAGATGGAATTCAATTTCCTCAATGGGTTCGTTTGGGGACAGCTGCTGGAGGCTGCTGTTGGGTCCTGCTGCTGGAAATTGAGAAGTTGTTTGCTGATGGTTTTATAGAAGTTGTCAGCTGCTAGTTTTGGTGTTTGGTGGAACGTCTGCTGATGGTTTTAAAAAGCAGAGACAATTGTTAGGTCCTGCTACTGAAAATTGAGAAGCTGTTAGCTGATGATTTTACAGAAGCTGTCAACTACTAGTTTTTGGTGTTTGGTGGAACCCTGCTGGCTTTAGAAATTGAGAAGCTGTCTGCTGCTGGAAGCTGTTTCCCAAACGAGCTCAATGTGTGAAAATTTCCTTATGACACCGCAGTCAACACAAGGACAAGGTATTTTCACCGCCTTTGTCATGTCCCTGTGCTGCACTGCCGCTTTGTAAAACTCTTTCAACATCTTGTCAAAGTGATCCCCTCGATCACCGTACATCCAGTCACGCTCCATACTATATGTGAAATACAAAACGGTATGATTAATACCGTATACTTAAAACGAAAATGTTTTAGTACCATGGATTGTATTTGTTTCTATGTGTTTATACTCTAATGAAGCGTGACTGGATGCTTATTAAATAAGCTAACTCTACTATTTCAACCTAAATTATATACTAGCATTTATATATTTAAATAAATCATTGCAAATTTAAACAAAAAGCAAGGTTTAGTTACTTACTTGTACACAAAAGAGGAAACTGCAATGGTGATGGAAGAAGGCGGGAAACAAGAGAGGTGGTTGAAGGACTTAAATGTAGTGAAACCTAATAAAGAAAAAATTTAGATATTGTTATACATATACATATACATTAAACAATATTAATCACGAAGAGATTTTGTAAAAAAAACGGCATGACCTTTGCATAATTTTTCATATCTCATGCTCATTATTAAGCATTCACCAATCATTCAACAACACAATTTTCCATCACAAATCAAACTAATACCAAATTCATTCATCAACCAAAATTTCACAATTTACGGAAATCAAATACAAAGTCAATAATAAAAGAGAAAAAGATAAGTTAGATTATATTACTGGTTCCTAAATGAATTGTTTTCCGCTCTGCTTTCAATATACTGTGCAATGGTTGAGGAGCTTCTTAAGTACTTCTCTGCAGAGGCACAAATACATGTAGATAGAAGAGAAACTCAGTAGTTGTGTATGTTCCTTGTTCGTAAATATAGGATTGTCACATTATAATGAGCTATAAAAATGAATTAGACGTAAGTTGTGTATATTACGGGTTCACAAGTGAAGTGTTTTCAGCCCCGTACGACTTCAATCTGGTGAGCCCGTTTAGTGATTTCTCTCTACAAAGGCACAGCCACACCAAATGAGCAAAAAAACCACAATTTTTCACTCGAACATTTTACCGAGCACCTTGTGTGCACATATAATTTCACTTATTTAATACTACATATATCCACAAATTTCACATACTATACTAATATAATCATCCACAATCACATAACACTCTCAATTTCAGCAATTATCACAATGAATACATAATTTTATGTTAAATTTTGAACTTACCTATGTATAGGGTTTTCCCAATTTCTTGGCTACAACTACATGTAGCTATAGATAGCTACATACATGTACATTCAGTCATTGAAAACTGTACATTTGATCATTCAAAACTGTACTGATGTATATGTACATGTATACAGTGAATTGTGATATTTTTGAATTTATACTAAATGTACATACTAACTTTCTAAACTGTACAACAAACTTATAAAACATGTACATTTACTCTACACAAACTGTACCATGAAAAATGTAGCCAAAGATGGCTACATATAGTTGTAGCTAAGACTCATTGGTTTTACTACTCTTGTTGCTGCTGTTGTTGCTGTCACTGCACGGAGAAGTGTTGGGCGGCAACGAAGGCAACGGGAGGCGACAAAGGCGGCGGCGACGATAGCGGACGCAGGCAGACAAAGGTACACCGGTGGAGAAGGCGGGCACGACAGTGGAGAGCCGATTTCGCCTTTGCCAGTCGTAGCAGCAGCAGTTCGAAAGGAGAGAGGGAAAATAATAGGTCGTCGATATTTTAAAAAAATAATTAAAAATGACCTATTTCGGCGGTTCCTAAGTAGAAACCGCCGAAATAGGTAGTCGATATTTTTAAACAAATAAAAAAGACCTATTTCGGCGGTTTCTACTTAGGAACTGCTGAAATAGGTCCTCGATATTTAAAAAAACAAATTAAAAAAGACCTATTTTGGCGGTTATGTTACAACCGCCGAAAAAAGGGCGCTGAAATAGCCCATTTTTGTAGTAGTGTTTTTTTCGGATTGTGACTTTGTAAACCTTAACTTATTTAATGCAAGTTTTTGCTTCCGGTTTTGAGTGTATGCTCAGTAGCCTTGCATATCTTAGGTAGTAAGTGTGCGACGTGTGACGGTCTCAAAACTAGCCTGGTTTAGGGTCATTACAAAAACACTACACAACTCCCTCAGGAAGCGGGATACGTGATACCAGCTGAATAGGTGCTCATCATGTTTTGGAGACGTAGAGAGTAAATTCAAACGTGCACACCAACAGCATACCCGGGAGCCAATAATAGGGTGTGGAGAAAGGAGTGAGTAATAAGAATGTCAATGACCTAAGTTAACTAAAGATTCTCTTATTGATATGTGACACAACTCATACTCGACAAAAGATCCTTATGTATGGTGATACAATTGTGGTTCCAATGAACATGACCCTTACTCTCTAACTTATAAATACACTACTTATCTTCTTTTCACTTGAGCATCATGAAAGAGTGGTGAACAAAATGAACCCTTGATGGTAACTTTTTTTTATATAGATATTGACCAATAGCTTTACATTATTATATAATCACATCCCAAAAAGCTATTGGAAAACCCACTAGACTACTATACAAAAGCAAATGTAGTATAAACTCCTTAGAGCAGAATGAACACTCTTCATTAAACTACCAATAATGATCATTGCTCATAAACCAGCGATGACCAATTCATAATGGCATACTAATGTCCTCCCTTCTTTTAAGATACACTTTTCTATTCCTTTTGATCCACAAAACATAGCTGATTGAATAAGGAAATCCCTCGACCATGTCTTTGTCAGTATCAAATGTGTATTGTAAGTCTCATTACCAAATAAAAAATTGGTGTCTCCCCATCAAACACCATTCCATTCCTCATCATCCATATATTACATACCGTATAGAACAAACATGCTTCCACACTTTTTCCTCCTTTTCTCACGCACTGTCTCTTTCCATGTCTCATAACATGCATAACCACTTCCAAGCAAAACCATCTCAATACCCAACTAGTTTAGAAGGTACCACCACACTTCCAGGCAAAAGCCTTATGGTAACTAGTACTACCCGATGAAACATAAAATAAGACAATAAGAATATCGAATTGAAAGCAAAATAAAAATCAAATGGACAGATCAACCTAGGAAGTTGGAGGCAAAAGTGTACGTGGATTGTGTGATGAAGGGAAACATTGTTGCTCTGCTGATGAACATATTTTTTTCTTTTATTGTATGTTTCCTTTTCTAGTTAAGATGATAGTTATTTTATAGTATTAATTTACTCAACATGAAATAACATAACTATTTATAATTATTATAGAAAAAGTCTCCTTAACATAATTTGATAGTATGACTATTAACTAATATTTCTGCAATGTGTAATATCTATTGTTAACGTTATATGCAAATGCTATAGATCAATGCAAAGTTAAATTAATAAAAAAGACTAAATTAAATATTGTATTCTTTTATTGTATGTTACCTTTTCCAGTTAAGATTAAAGTTATTTTATAGTAATATTTAATCAACATCAAATGACATAACTATTTATAATTATTATAAAAAAAGTCTCCTTTGTTATAAATAATACAATTAGTGGTCTACCTTAGACCTTTTGTCTATGTAACTCCCGTAACCTCCCCAAAGTGTTCATCAGTAGACCTTTGATCTTTTGCTTTTCTGCCACTCAAAGGTTCGGTAACATATACTATATAAAGATGTACAATGAAATGATAAGGAGGATGTCAATTACGTATATCTTATTTACTATACTCTCTTCTATCCTCTCAGTGTTATATCACGTTATCAGCACGATAGTTTTTACCAAAATATATTATTCTCTCTACTATACACCATAGACAAAAATATTGAGTCATTTTTCCCCACTACCATTTTTCAGATGATGGTTATTGTTTATCTTTAATTCTACTTGAAATTGTTGTGCTTTGTCAAGAATCTGCGATGCAGAAAAGTTTATATGTTGAAGCCGCATTTGATGGGTACTTTACCGATTCTAGAAGGTATAAGTAAGTTTTATCAATTTTATCGGCATAGTCATATTAACAGGTAGGTAAGTGAGACACAACATTTAAAATAATTTATATTTTTAAGTATACGTATTTATGTGTTTCTAAATCAAAGTAGAAATCCTTATATTTCTTTTATTTGTTATACAGTAAGTACAAATTTCACTATTTATTATATTATGATACAAAATGACAATCTTTAATTTGTGAAAATAGTGGAAGAGATATTTTACAAAAGAAGGAAGAAATTTTGATCCTATTTTATGAAGTTTCACCTTTTGTAAGAAAGAAAATGGTAAAAAGATTGTTTTTCTTGTAAGATTCTACGAGGACGAGTTTTTCTTTATTGAACAAAAGAATATTTGAGGAAAAATAAATACCACATTAAAAGGAAAGCAAGATCTTTTATGAAAATATATTGTTTTATTTTTTGAAGAAATGTATGTTTTTATGGTATAATGGTTTTTGCATAATCACTCTCCCAAGGTATTTTTTGATGTTGTATATTTTCGTTTTGAAAGGAGAACCATCTAATATGGTATGATTCATTCCGTTCAATTTTATTTTATGATTAAAAAACAGTATTGCCAAAGGATGGATTTGAATTACTGTTTATGAGGCAATCCCTTTTGAGATAGTAAAAAAAGGTGATATTACCTCGTGCAAGATGTTGCATTAGAGGTTAAGAATTCTCCTATGTAATCACTGAATGGAGATTATAAATTATAATATTACCTCATGCAAGATGGTGCACTTGAGGTTAATGATTATGCTACCTCATGCAAGATGCTAACATTTGAGGTAAGATCGTAATACTTCCTCATGAAAAATGAATGCACTTGAGGTTTAGGATTATAAGATCCGTATATGTCCTCGTGCAAGATGAGTGCACTAGAGGAAGAAAAATAAAAGGATCATGTTATTCAATTGTATACAAGCATTGGAGGTTGAGAATTATAGTGTACTATTTCCCCTCATGCCAAATTATGCTCTCAAGGTTGAGAGCTGTAAGATCATTATACTCCCTTGTGCAAGATAATTGCATTGAAGGTTGAGAATGATAAATTATTGTTTTCCCTCATGCATGAATATGCGTTTGAGGTGGATGGTTTTAAAATGGTCAACATTTGGTATAAGATTGGACCAATTGTAAAAGCTCTTGAAGAGCTAGATAGATTTTGAGGAGTTAAAGATAACTCTATACAAAGTAACTTTGGTATAAGTTACATGGTCTCCCAAGTAACCATTAAGGAGTTACATTTGAGGATTATTATTGGAAAATTTAAAGAGTTTCCCAGTGAATTTCCAACCCAAGGTATGAAATGCTAATGTGTATCATGCATGATTATGAAAGAAGTCGAGCTTGAGGTTGATTTTGACAACATCTATCTGTATGGTCATTGATGATATGAGAACTAAAAGCTTGAATAGCTTATGAAAATGATCATTTTATCTCGTAAAGGTTGATCAATTGTAAAAGATGTTATAATCTATGACAAATTATTGTACATCTGTACATGGTTGGACCGTGTAAAAAGAAAATTGTTTGCAATTGACATCATGGCAGTCCATTACATTTCCATGAAGGATATTGTTGAGATGATGTTATTATTGATGAAAAAGTGTTAAGGTGTCATCCTTAATACATATTTATAAAGTGCGAAAGACGCACTTGAGTACATGAATTTTGATATATTTTATAACCATGCTTTGGGTATTGGTTATTCATGGATACTCCAAAAGGAAAAAAAATATGGTATGTTGAACCATATTTATAATCTATAATAGATTCACGTGCATGTTGTAAGTCACTGAATGACAAAGAGTCATGCTTTATCGATAGTGCTATAATGCACAACTGAAAAATGTTTTATATACAACTCTACAGTCTATAAGAGACTATGAAGAATGAGAGTTTGCTCTTGAAGCCGTGAATTTTAAAAGCTCTTCATTATGTTCCTTGAGGGAACAAGAATAAATATTGAATAATGCAATTTTTAATGATAAAGTATGCTCATATTGATGGAAAACAAGCACAAAATGTGTTAAGTTATATAAGTTGATATAACCTAGAATCCAATCACATAAAGCCCAAAAGAAAAAGTGGGGTCACTGACATGCGGTTAGTGTACAATAAAATATTCATTATCTGAAACGGAAAAATGGGTCATGTAACACCCCAACCGCTAATTCTTCCATTATCCTCTAATCAATCCCATACTTACCCTTCTCGCAGCGGAATACCTACTTACTCCCGGCGGGTGATACACGCCGTTAACCCTCCAAGGTTAACAAGGCTACTACTACTTACCGTTCGGTCTGATGATTAGAATGAAATGCATACATACTACTTACTTTACAATTCCAAATACTTACTTACATTTGATTACCGAGTATCCAAATTCTACGAATTACATTCCAAGGTTACTTCTCAAAAATGAAGAGTTTATACATCCTCTCCCTACTATCCAATTACGAATTCAATATCCAAAAAGGTGTACCCCATGGTACACCAGCTACTCAAAAAGGCCTTAGCCGTGTACAACTCGGTACACCACCCCAATCCTACTAACTACCCAAAAAGAATTACATCCGGTCCTTACTCTACCTTCATGCCTCGCGGGTACCTGTGGAGTAAAAACATTCCCCCGAGGGGGTCAGCTTACGCTGAATATGATAACCGCATACCCCGCGTGCTAGCGAGGGTACGCCAACTAATTGGTCGAATACATGCGGTTCGTTTCATACATACATACATGCTTATTACAATACAATTCAATACATTCATTCACCGAGCATACATACATACAATACATACAAGAAGTACAATACAGGTCATCCATTCATACTTACCATACTCACCGCATTACGGAGATACAATTATCCAATACATACAAAGGTCTTGTTAGCCTCGTTACACACCCGGGTTAATCGGGTGTTCAATACCTTTTACTCCGGGTCAATGACTTACAATAGTCAAGACCAATACAAATACCATACTTACTTCTTACATACTTTACTTCCAGTTAAGTCGGTATGACCTCCGGGCAGGGATTACTACATTCCACCACCGGGCTTTAGGGTGGCCCACTAATCCAGGATGCTACCCATTCAAGGGATTTGGTCCAAGGAAAAGATTATAGCCAGGATTCGGATCCAACCTCTTGTGTCTCCTTATCCTCACGCGTGGCCGAAACTATACCGGGCTTCTACTCATTCCATTTTACTCATTACTCATGTTAGGAGTTAGATTGTTAGGAATTAGTAGAAGTCCATACTTACTTTCCATACGTACATACGATACACAAGTACTCATACTTACACATACACTTCATTTCCATTCATACATTTCATGAATTATACAAACTAAATGTTCAAGAAGATTCAACAAGAACGAAATAGTTCAAACACAGTTAAGTGCAATATAAGTCCGATTCGTGCATTTATCTTATTGGTGATCACATAAGCACACAAATCGGGGTAACCAAGTTAGGATACACGGCATGAAGAAATCATACCGTTCACCGTCGTAGGGTACTACCGGTTCCTTTGGAGCTCAACTATGGGATTCCTATACATACATGAAGTAGTATGATCAATGATCTATTATTGATCTACTTACTCCTTCATTGATACTTTCAATGTATACTTACTACTTCATTACTTTCTTACTTGGTTATAAAACCATTCTTTTCCTTATTACTTCTTAAGCTTGCTTCCTTACTCATTTACTTACTTTCTTACCATTACTACTTCATTAATGGTGTGTTACTACACATATATGCATACGTGTATATAGGCATATATATATGTATCTATGATTACTATAATCATATATTTTAAATTTTTTTTTTTACTCGACCGGACTTGCGACCGACCTTGCAAGTCCGGTCCATTTCAGTAGGCTACATCGTGTGAAAATTCCAGGGCCGACCGACCTTGCAAGTCCGGTCCCAAGGTCGGTCCATTCCAGTAAGTTTCGTATTTGAAAATTTTAGCCCGACCGACCTTGCAAGTCCGGTCGCAAGGTCGGTCCATTCCAGTAGCTTGCATTACGGGAATTTTTCTGGCCGACCGAACTTGCAAATCCGGTCGCAAGTTCGGTCCATTCCAGAAGGTTTCTGGCAGGAGAAATTTCTGGTCCGACCGAACTTGCAAGTCCGGTCGCAAGGTCGGTCGATTCCAGAAAGTTTCCCGTCTTGTAAATCTGGGCTCGACCGACCTTGCAAGTTCGGCCTAAGGTCGGTCCGGCCCAGTACTTCAGTTTTAAAATCTGTTTTTGGGTGTTTTCTTTACCCATTGTTTCCCCAACCTTCACCAATACTTCCCTACATATTTACCACTCATTTAGATGCTCTAACTCACCTTCATTCATTCTCCAAACTTACTACTCAATTCTTACACAACTTACACCAAATTTCCTCATTTCTTCCCAACACTTGCATCAGTTTTCATTCTCCCTTTGCTACAGATTTTGTTTCCTCTTCTTATGCTACAGATTTTTATTCAAACTTCTATCCCTCATTACTCCCTCAACTAATGCTACTCCTAGTATCCAAAATGCATTACTTTGCATCCTATATCTTCACATTACCTACACTCTTTTCAAATCTGTTTTAAACTATAAAACACTCCTTTTAAACTCTCCAAGTACTTCCTCTTCTTAACAACTTAAGTCCTCTCATTTCTACACAAAATTTGACATAGTCTCCCCTATATTTTTAACATTCTCCACACATTATTTCAGCTCACAAATTGCTCATTCACATACCTGTTTATTCAATACACTACACACACAATTCAACTCCATTACACACATTAAAATTCCTGCACATACACATTCACTACCCAATGTTTTCCCAAGTTTTAAACACCATTTAAAAACTTCAAAACTGTTACAATACCATTCCTCATTATACACAACATACTTACTACTCATTACTCAAATACATTACTCATTTTACTACTCAAAAACTGTTACACTACTACATACAAAACAAGCTCAAGGTAAAGGTAATTACCTTGTGTTTCTAGTTTTTCTTTTCTTTCTTGCCTTCTCCTTCCTTCTTTCCTTCTTCTTTGTTCTTCCTCACACAATGCACAATACTACAACCACCATACCAATCCACACTAACCATTTATCATTCAATTTATACTAACCCTAGAATCTAGATGTTTTAGGGTTTAGAAAAGAGTATTACCTTCCCACCAATGGATGAAGTTCTTGTCTAGCAAGAGAGCAAGATTCCTAGCCCACAAGAGAAGCCAAAATCGGCTGGAATGCAAGGAGCAAAGCAAGGCTTACTTTGAATTTTCGTTTTGCAAATGAGGGCTAGAAAAAGATGGGTTTTCAAGAATGTTTTTACCTCAAAATGACAAGGAGGTGAAGGTGCTTCTAATGGTGGTACTCAAGCTTCAAATGCAGCACACCCATGGAGATGAAGTTGGTTGTTTTTGATTTTTGAAAGGAGGAAAGTGTTCTCCTTGGTGAGGGGATTTCAATGGTACAATTTTTGTTGGGTTTGGACAAGGATTGAGCATGGACAAGAGGAGAGAAGGAGAGAGTTGAGTGAGGTTCTTCAAATCCCCATTGCCATCGCCCAAGGAAGAAGAAGAGAGAATAGAGAGGTGAGAGAAATCGTGAGAGAGGAGTGGGGATAGGAGACAGAGGGTTATTTTTTTGCTTTTACTTATTTGTTTGTCTTTTAGTAAATAAGAGAGGAATTAAGAGGGTGTGAGAGAGTGAGCTGGCCGCCCCCCTTACACACACACAATCAAATTTTTCTTTTTATTTGCAAAAGTGGACACATTAATTTTTCTTATTTACCTTCTCACCCCACAACTTCCCGGTTGTTACAGTTCTTACTATCCAGTACCCGTTTTCTGGAATTTTCTCGTTTAATTAATTTTATTGGTTCTAAAGCTCCACTAATATTTATTAGTGACTATTTAGTTGACCAAAATTGTTACGAGTCTATTTGACCCGCTTAAAGTCACGTTTTCCCAGTTTCCTCGAAAAACGCGCTTTAAGGTTCGTTTGTGCTTTTAACCCATTTTAAAGGTCCGTTTTCTTCGGGATTTGTTCCCTCATATTTATTTTAGTGTAATTAAGCTTTTAAAAATATAATTAGCCTAATTAATCACTATTTTTAATTACGGGGTATTTCAATCTACCCCCTTAAGAAACTTTGCCCTCAAAGTTGCTCAAGGTTACGGTTTACATTTCTACTTATTTGGCAAACCAGTTGCCACAATACATTCTACTACCACCTTGCAAGGTGTTCACAATTCTTACACTACCAGCATACACAATTCAGATACCATACATCATACTCAGTTCAATTTCCATACACAGTACTCAATTCATACGCAATACTCCATTCGAATACCATACACAATACACCATTCAATTCGCACATTCCACAATACATTCGCAATACACTTCACAATGTCATTCGTGTCATATACCGTACAACACAAATGCATTACTCATTACATACATACCATACACATACCATACTCATCGTACTACATACCGAATACTACTAGCACTACTTTGTGCCAATACAATATAATTAGCACTACATGTGCCAACCAAAATACAATTACAATACATACATACATACTACACAATGCTAACCCGAAGCAATGCAAAAGCAAAAGGCTCTACCCCCCTTAAAAAGGGGTACGCCCCGTACCCTCCGTACTATACGGATACTAGACATCTAGTCTACAAATAGATTCGGGTACTTCGCCTTCATGGCGTCCTCTAATTCCCAAGTCGCTTCCTCGACGTCGTGGTTAGACCACAAGACCTTCACCATTCGTACAGATTTATGGCGAGTGTCTCTTCTCTTTGTATCAAGGATTCGCAGTGGAGTCTCGACATATCTCATCGTCGGCTCTAGGGATAAGTGTTCGGGTTCTAATACATGAGAGGAATCGGCTATGTATTTCTTGAGTTGTGATACATGAAAGACATCATGAACATGCCCCAATTCTTCAGGCGATGCTAGCCTATAAGCTACGGCTCCAATCCTCTCGGTAATGGCATACGGGCCTATAAATTTCGGGCTCAGCTTGCCCTTTTGGCCAAATCGAAAGACGCCCTTCATAGGTGAGACACGCAAGAACACTTGGTCGCCCACGGCGAACTCAAGGTCGCGTCGTCGCACATCCGCGTAGGTATGTGTAATAAATGTTATTTTGACCTCGAGTTCTAAAAGTGTATGCTATTAAGACCTATGAGTCTAAATGTGTTATGTTATCGAGACCTATGTGTCTAAATGTTGTTATGATACCCAAGACCAGAGAGTCTAAGGGTTGTTATGTATGTGTAAATGTTGTTAAGATACCCGGACCATTGAGTCTGAGGTTATCATGTGAGTATGTTATGTTATGTATGGATGTGAATGTGTTACCCGGACCATTAAGTCCGAGGTTGTGATGTAAAGTGTGTTTGGTTATGGAAGTTTTATCTCTATAAGTAATCTTCGTATTCTAATCCAAGATGTGTGGGAAGTGTAAACTTCGAGGACGAAGTTCTTTAAGGGGGGTAGATTGAAATACCCCAAACCTTGACATGTGGTTTAAATATTAAACTATGGTATGTAAAGGCTAAAAAGTGCCTTAGAACATCAGTGAACAATTTAAACCATAGTAAATGCAATAAAGCACTAAGATACAGTTTAAGCAAAAACATGCTCTAAGCTATGAGTGAACTTGGTTAGGACCCAAAGAGCCTACAAAGACTTAATAATATTCAATCATGATTAAATGAGGCAAATTAAGTCCTTAGGAAACCTTGGTAGACAATTAAACCAAACAGAACACAAGAAAATACCTTAAAGTCAATATGAGCAAAAATGTGCTCTAAGCTTGGGATAAGTTTGTATAAGACCTAATGGTCATACCTATACCTTATAAATATGTTAATGAACATATTAAATCAGTTACTAAAGAAAACCAAGCTTGAAAACAAGTTAAAACATAAAATGTGCTTTAAGGAGTCTTAAAGCACATTTTTGAAAAAATTGTCTTGTAAGTGAGTTTTGAATGGCTAAATGTCCATCATTACTCTTTAATTAACATGTGTACTATATAGTATCACATTTGGAAGTCTATATCAATGGGAAATAAAAAATTTCACTTCTATGTGCCTTGTTTTGTGAATAGTGATTTTACAAGTTATTTTGTAACATATGTTATTATAAGTGAGACAATTGATTAATAAAGTCTAAAACACCCCTAGGTACTATGGGGGCCGGTTTTTAAGGTGTGGTGACTCACCACCCTTGTTAACATGCTAAGGAAATAAAGAATGACTAACTTAAGTATTATTGCTTTTTAAGTACAATATCTTCCAAAAAGCAAAACTTATCTCATTCTCTCATTTCCTTCTTCATTTCCCACGTATCCAATCTTCTTCTACCTCTCTTCTTGCTGCTCTTCTACGATTTGGAATAGTACCACCAAGACTCCATCCTTGACCACTTGTAAAACCTAGCTCACTTAACCAAGTAAAAAACAAACACCACCATTCTCTTCCTCTCATCAAGCTCTTCATTCCTATCTTCTCAAAATTCCAAGACCACCATTTCGGTGCCATGGAGTTCCACCATTGATGGAGCTTGAGCTTGTGTTTCTACATATTATTACTCTCCTTTGCTCCTAGGTAAGGATCTCAAAGAAAAATCAAGTTTCTTCCATGTTTTTGCCTTGACCGAAATTGCACATTAATGGTGCTCTTGTGTGACTTTGTTCTAGCTTCATTCCAACCTTTCATGGACTAGGTGGAGTCCTCTCCTCATAGATATTCAAACTCTCTTCAAAGATCAAGGTAAAACAACTACATTAATGTTTTTGAAACAAGGTAAACCTAGGGTTTACAATGAGTTTAAGCTTGAAGCTTGTATACTCATTTCATTGCTTGTATATTGTTTAGTAGTTGACAAGGAATCAAATACCTTACCGGTTTTATAAGGAAACAAGAAAGAAGTTTGTGTGGAAAAGAGGTAAATATACTAACCTAATGTGGTATAATGCCTTAGGAGAAGTGAGTTTATATTGCTTGTTAAAAATGATCTAAGGAGCCAAAGGTGAATGACCTAGTGAAATGCTCTCAAGGAGTTTATTAAGGGCATATGTATTGTTGGGTGTAATTGCAGGTCAAAGGCATTATTTATGTGGGAAATTCAGTGTTTAAGGTTTATGCAATTTAAGGGCCTAAGAGCCATGTTATTTAAGGGCCTAAGTGCCAAGCAATTAAGTTTATGCACTATATTGTGATGTAGTGTAAACTTGGTGAAGTTATGTGTGTGAGAAAGTTCTTGATGGGTTTTAGGTGTTCTTGAATGAAAAAAGGTAAAAACCTAAGTGTTTGGATGTGAGAATATACAAGAGAAGTTATGGCAAAATTTGGAAAATGTATAAGGAGTTCAAAGTGTTTTAAATGAGTTTTGGTGAACTAGGAAGTGTTAAGAGATTTATAAGAAAAATGAGTGACAAATTGGACAATGTTTAAAGGTGAATCAAAGTGATATTTTGGGTATTAGAATATGCCTAAGTTCATGTATGAAGTTTGGGTAATCTGTGGATGAAGAGAATAGAAGAAACAAGACTTGAAATTGTCAAATTTGGGATTCTGTTACAGAGGTCCGGGACTTAGGTATTGGAAGATGTCCTGGACCATACATGAAAAACAGGCCGAGAGTTGGGAAACTGTCTTGGTCCGGGACTTGGGGTTAGTACAAGGTCCCGGACCACCCTATTAAAAACAGCCGAGAGTCTCTGTAAGTATTGGTCCGGGACTTAAGGTAAGGACCAAGTCCCGGACCACTCTAAAAATGTTGTTCGAGGTATGAAAATGGTAAGAAGGGAGTAAGTGTTTAAGGAGTTATAAAATGAGTTTTTATGGATGTTATATGAAGGATTAAAGGTGCCAAATGATGTTAGAACATATTAGGATATTTGAGGAGAAAGTGTAAGCTTGGAAAAGGAATTGTAAGAATGACATAAGGAGTTTTGATTTGTAAGAAGGATGTTTGGATGATGATGTTTGTGTGGAAGATATGTCTTGGTATAATGGTTAGAACAGGCATGAAACATCACTTAGGAACCTAGGGAGTAGATACTATAAGTGTTGGAGGCTTTGGAGGAATTTGGCTAAGTGTTTAAAGGCTTGGAAATTGAGCATTTTGCCTTGTCCGAACTTCCTCCGGACATGGAAGTTCGGACAGGTTCTGTTGGGTAAGAATTTTGCACACTCGAACTGTGTCCGAACTTGGGAAGTCCGGACACATGTTCGGACGCATGGATTTCCTCATTAAAGATTCTCGACTCACGTCCGAACTTCCGAAGTCCGGACACAAGTTCGGACGTGTGTCTGTTTTCAGTTCAAAGTCACGGCCTGCGTCCGAACTTGGAGGTTCGGACACAAGTCCGGACAGGCCACTGTATGGACCAAAAACTTTGTTTTAAAGGTGGGAAAAGTTGCCTAAAAATGGTGATTACTAAGTAATGATGTTATGAGAATGTTAAGGACATGTTAAGTGAAGTTATGCAACTAAGTTAACGGGGAAAAGTTATAAGCATTAGACATTAAATAATCATGCTACCCCGATGTTAATAAAAGTACATGTGATGTTATCAGTTGTTCGAGAATTGCTCGAGGAACATAAGTGGACGTGGTAAAGTGGACTCCGGTGACAGGTATGGTTTTCTTGCAACCTGTGTCCTACCGGATTACACCGGCTTGTTTGCCAATGTGTTTTTCTGTATGTTTGCCACGTTATAAGATAAATCATGAAACGAGTTTACAGTCGTTATTGTTGTTGTATGTTCACGTGCCGATACCGGTAACCTCGAATGCACTTGAAGGGCTAGTTAACCACTATTAGGTAAACGTAGGAGAACGGTATCCGGTGATAACGTTTCCGACCTAAGGAACGTTCTAACCACGGCTACGCGTGAGTTAGTCATGTGATGTTTGTGTGTGATGTTTGTGTGTGAATGTATGACTCTCCCTTCCCTTGTGTGTGTCTAACAAGACTTAACCCAATGTTGTGATTGTTTAACTAAGTTCAATGTTGAACTTCTAACAAGTGCTAACGGGGGAAGTGAGGAGTCCGGCCTGTTCCGGCCACGCGTGTGAGTATGGGGGTCGTTGTCATATCAGGTTCGATCCTCTCTGTATGTTATGGTTGTTTTCCAATTTGGTTCCCAACCGTCCCTTTAGCTTAACCAAGGCGATTACTGACTCACGTCGGGCCACAGGGGCATACTATGTTATGTTTGTTCGGTGTGCTTGGATCACTATATCCGAGAAACCTTGTGCTAAGTTATCCGTTCATTTAACGAGACGGTAACGAGTTATGTAACGAGCTTATCATGAGACTGGCAACATTCTCTAGGCTCACCAGTGTATAAACAATGTTTGGGTCGGTTCCTAAGAGAACCATTCCCGTTATGTTATGTAATTTTGTTGTGATGCAATATCTATTGCGATGTTATGGTGTGCACGTTGAAACGTGCAAAGTGTTGTTATGTGTTGATATGTAGTGTATGTTATATGTTGTAAAATGTGGAGTATGTGGATCATGGATATGAATCCCAGTTTGTGATAAGAGGCGTTTAAGGATAACCCGATTTAAGGGTAAGTGTCGTCTATTAAGGAAGTAGCTCCATTAGAGGAGGAACACTCTAGGGATAATGAATACCATGAGTGACTTATCAAGTAAGGATGTATTATCCGTTTGTTGAGCCCATTGAGGCGAAATGTTATGTGTTATGTGTTTATAGTACATGCATGATTTAAATATAATCAACCGCATGCTAAGACGACAATTAGTTGTGCGTGGCCGGTAGCATGTGGGCTGCGGGATTACCATACCAGCAAAGGTGCTGAGCCCCTTGGGGGCCACCCTTTCTCTTCTTTTCCTATTTCAGGTACAAGGAGCTGGGAGCCGTTCGAGAGTAGGACGGGGTAGTCGTTGTACATGGGTAATCATTTAGAGTTGTATATATATACGGTAGGTGTTAGTGAAGACCGAAATTGTTATCGCATCCGGCATCAGTTTTTGTAAATACTCGGTACAGTTGGAAGTATGTGTTATGTTGTTGTTATGGAAAGGGATAGTGATGTGGTAGTACCGCTCGGGAATCTAGTCCCTCAGACCGGGTACAATGTTTATGTAATAGCCTTGTTAGCCACGTGGGTGGTTAACGACGTGTAACACCATCGATGTTAAGTAATGTGAAGTAGTATATTTTCCGCTGCAGGATGTTGTTATGTGTTTGTTGTTGGATGGGGTGTTACAGCGGTGCTAAGCTTCAACTCAGTACCAAGCGCTTCCCGTGTTGCTCTCCAGTATCTCGAAAGAAATCTGGTGTCGCGGTCAGATACAATGGTTTTCGGGACTCCGTGGTGTCGGATGATCTCCTTGTCGAATAGCTCCGCGAGCTTCGCCACCTTCCAGGTGTCCTTCATCGGTATGAATCGGGCAACCTTGGTGAGACGATCGACTACTACCCAGATCATGTTGAGTCCTCCCCTAGCAGGTGGGAGTCCAACAACAAAATCCATAGAGATATCGTGGAATTTCCACTCCGGAATGGGCATGGATTGCACCATTCCTCCGGTCTTCGGTGCTCGAACTTCACCTTCTGGCATGTGAGACACCTCAGAACATACTCAGTCACGTCGGATTTCATTCCTGACCACCAGAAGTACCTCTTCATGTCTTTGTACATTTTAGAGGCTCCCAGATGGACATGCAATGTCGAACAATGTGACTCTCGCAGAATGCGATCCCTTAGCTCAGCATTGCTTCGGGGAACGCATAATCTGCCATTCAAACGGATCAGACCATCTTCATGCAGTTTGAAGTCGTACTTTCGGCGCTCGAAGGTACCATCTGTGATTTTCTGTCTGATCTCGTGAAGTAAGGTCGCTCAACTGAGTGTCTCGCACCTCGTCAACCAAGCTGGAAGAAGCGAGTAGCGAATGGAGCGAGTGTGCTCGACGACTCAGGGCGTCGGCTACTACGTTTGCCTTCCCTTCTTTATACTGGAGGTTGATGTCGTAATCCGAGAGGAACTCCATCCACCTCCTCTATCTTAGATTCAGTTCTTTCTGGGTAAATACATACTGCAAACTTTTGTGGTCGGAGTAGATGGAGATGCTTACCCCATAGAGATAGTGTCGCCATATTGCTAACAGAAAAATTGTAGGGTAAGAACTATATACAAAATGAATAAAATAATAACCTAATCCTACAACTCTACTAGGGTAGCAAAATAAAACCCGGTCGGAGTATAGTGTAAATATATTACGACCGAGAGTATCGTACCCAAGGGACTTATAGAAAATTAGTCCTAATCCGGGCAAAAGCCTATTCTATAATAAGGGGGGAAATGTAAATGACACCATAATTAACTAAAACCTATCTAAATGCGAGGTTTAGGACTAAACCACCCTAAGTAACAACATGATCACGCAATGCAACTTCAAGACACGAACTTAACCAACCAACATGATTGCGCCGGATCTCCTGCCGGACATCAGATGCACGGCATATTCAAAGTCTTGAATGTGCCGGACAGGAAGCACCCGGCAGTGCATCCGGCACGTTCATATGGTGAAACCACTCTCTTGCTTCGAACAAGAAACTCAAAACCCATTAACAAATCGAGCATATATCATGCCACGAAATGAACAAGGAGATGGGGGAAGATGGATTAACTCGCAATCTTTAATGCTAACCCTAAATTATAGATGAAAACATCAAAGACCACTAAGATTTGTCTAACCTATCCTACTCTTGGGAAATCCCCCTTAAGTAGAATTTGCATAAAGAGAACGAGTGATCAACTAATTCACTTGCACTAAGAACCAGAATCTTAATGAACGCTTGAATTTGTATTGAAATAATCATATTGTTTACATAGAAGGAATTCATCCCTAGCCAAAGCCTAACAAGGATTTCTACTTCACCATCCACTCAAATAAAGAAGAAAATACATAAGGGAGAAGGAGATTGAACATAGCCTCAACCCGAAAAGGAAAATTCTCTTCTTCTTGTGGATGGATCCGTAGAACGCCTTGGACACCAACACTTGGAATGAGGCGGAAATGAAGCGTGGAATGGAGTGGAATAATGTTGGAATGTCTTGAATTGTAGCCTTCCTCGGCCTATTTATAGGCCTTAATTGTGTCGATGCCGGGCGTCGTGCCGGGCCCCCAATAGCCGGCACACGTGTAAAATGCGCCCAACTGTTAACGGTCGAAACCGTCGATGTCCGTGCGAAACAGTGCTTATGCCGGGTAGGATATACCCGGCATCACACCCGGCATCATCCTTTTCACCAACGGTAAAAACTGCTATCGCTTGGTCAACCGTGGTGACTCTTCACTTATGCCGTATGGAATCTACCCGGCATTAGGTCCGGCAATGCCTCTTTTCTGTTCTGTGCTTATGCCGTGCAGAAACTACCCGGCATGAAGTCCGGCTTCAACTGAACTTTTGCCTAGAAAATCATTCCTTGCACAGAAAACTCAAAAACATAAATCTGTACAAATATTATACTTTAACACATAAAGCATAAATAACATAAATATAACTTTATTTAGATAAATATAATACTAAATCTAGTGCATAAAATGATAAGTCTGCGGCTTATCAAGGCCCTACACTTACCTTTTGCTAGTCCTCGAGCAAAACAGGATTAGAACGGACTAATACTTATGCACAAAACAGATAAACTCTAGAATGAAAATGTAGATAAATATTTCCAACTATATGACTCTAATTCATAAGTATCACTTAATCTACCTTATCTTGTCAAAAATACTAATGGGTATAAAAACAAGGAATTTCAAAATCGATCAAAAACTTTTGGGCTATTCTGCATAAGGGATTTTTGTAATCTCTCCTTTTTCCGGTTTCCATCATTCAGCTCTATTTTTCAAGAGTTTCTGAATGTGGCCAAGACTCTCATCAATGGTTTTATGAATCAGCCCTATTTTGCAAGAGTTTCTGAATCAACCATGATTTTTTTTTTTGCATTGAAGAACGGGGAATTTAGGAGAAAAATAAAAGGAAAAACTCTCGTTTCTTGCTTTTATTCTGAGGCACTTTATGAAACCTCTAGGAATATATTGCTTTTCCTTTAGAAGAAGATTTTTCTTTCTTTTTTTTTTCTTTTTCTTCTTCTTCTTTCTTTTGCACAAAACCCTTTTTAAGATTTTCACCCAAAAGATTTTTCACAATTTGAAAAAAAGAAAAGAATACCCATAAGTACATAAAGGAAAGAATTAAAAGCAAGATCATGTACTCATGTTAATAAAGAGAATCAAAGAGTTAAAAACAGGAATCTACAAGTCATTAGAAAGCTTACCTCTTGAGAGAACAAGCTTTTAGTCATTCCAATCTTATCTCGATCAAAAACATGCAAAAAGTTTAGTAAAAACATTGATAAACTTTAAACTTATGCAAATTATTTATAAACAAACATATATATATTTTTTAAGGGGGATCCCTGCCCTACACTTGGCAGGAACACTGTCCCCAGTGTTCGAAAGAAAAAAAATAAATAAAGAAAGACTGTAACAGATAAAATTAAAAGTAATTAAGAAGAAAATGACTCCCCTGTGGTGCAAGAAGACTAGACGCGGGGGCTGCCCTACACTTAGCCTTTGGCTACTTGGCAGAGTGATCAGAGATATCGATAGAGATATAACGATCTCGCATACTCCTGTTGATAAATTTAGCGTTGGAGACGGGAGTTGACCAAGCGGTCATGGTTGAGCAAAAAGTTGCTGCATTTGCAACTGTATCGACTTGCTCCATGCGAATGGTCGATGTCTCTGCAAGTTCCGCTTCCTCATATGGTATAAAATCTGGCAATTCGGAGCATTGGGCGTGTGGTCGTGCAATTGTCCACATTCGCCTGTTGAGGAAGAGAGTTTTTGCCATTCGCCTGTGGTATTTGATTATTTGTGTAGGGAGTGCGTTTGTTGGTTTTATCGTTGCCGTAAGGAACGAACAAATGTCTTCTTTGTCTCCTGATCGCGGTCAAATGAATCTTCATGAAGATTATGCGATCGGAGATGCATTCACCTTATTTACTTAGGAAGAGCAACACACAATATTAATTTAACAAAGAAATATATAAATATATATATATAAATAAATGTTGCGAAACGAAAAGAAAAATAGAACATATTGAATATGCCGGACTTCGGCTGGGCATGAAGTATCCGGCATTTGACTTCCTCCTTTATGCCGGGTAGAGTGTCGGGTGACTTTAGGCAGTGGACTTCCTCCATATTGCCGGGTTTTCACCAACCGGCATGTTGCCCGGCGTGACATAAAATCGAAACATGACTTAATTAAAAGACATTTGAAAGGTAAAGGATAATCAAAAAAATGTAAGAGTAAATAAGGGATTGTAGGGGATCATCCTAACTGTCCCTACTATTTACGATAAAAAAAAAATTACTGAGAGAATTTGAACATGCCGGGTGACATGCCGGATAAACCCCGTCCGGCATAGGACTTCCTCCGAAATGCCGGGTGAAGAACACCCGGCACAATACCCGGCAGATGCAAATTCGAAATTCAAAATAAAGAATTAAAGTATAGGGACTAAAATAAGAGAGAAATAACAAAAGGAGTAGACAAGAATACATTCAGATTTGTTAAAATTTAACAATATACGAAATTTTGAAAACAATTTGAATATGTCGGGCATGATGCCGGGGCAATCCTGTCCGGCATCGGACTTCCTCCGGGTTTGCCGGGTAACAGTAGCCCGGCGCTTCGCACGGCACATTCAAATCTGCAACTAAGTGCGAACATAAATTAAAGAATCAAGGAATCAAAGAATAAAGAATAGGGGAAAAAAAAGAATAGGGCGTTTTACCGAACTTAGGACTTAGACTAATTCTAAGTCCCCGGCAACGGCGCCAATTTGCTAACAGAAAAATTGTAGGGTAAGAACTATATACAAAATGAATAAAATAATAACCTAATCCTACAACTCTACTACGGGTAGCAAAATAAAACCCGGTCGGAGTATAGTGTAAATATATTACGACCGAGAGTATCGTACCCAAGGGACTTATAGAAAATTAGTCCTAATCCGGGCAAAAGCCTATTCTATAATAAGGGGGGAAATTTAAATGACACCATAATTAACTAAAACCTATCTAAATGCGAGGTTTAGGACTAAACCACCCTAAGTAACAACATGATCACGCAATGCAACTTCAAGACACGAACTTAACCAACCAACATGATTGCGCCGGATCTCCTGCCGGACATCAGATGCACGGCATATTCAAAGTCTTGAATGTGCCGGACAGGAAGCACCCGGCAGTGCATCCGGCACGTTCATATGGTGAAAGCCACTCTCTTGCTTCGAACAAGAAACTCAAAACCCATTAACAAATCGAGCATATATCATGCCACGAAATGAACAAGGAGATGGGGGAAGATGGATTAACTCGCAATCTTTAATGCTAACCCTAAATTATAGATGAAAACATCAAAGACCACTAAGATTTGTCTAACCTATCCTACTCTTGGGAAATCCCCCTTAAGTAGAATTTGCATAAAGAGAACGAGTGATCAACTAATTCACTTGCACTAAGAACCAGAATCTTAATGAACGCTTGAATTTGTATTGAAATAATCATATTGTTTACATAGAAGGAATTCATCCCTAGCCAAAGCCTAACAAGGATTTCTACTTCACCATCCACTCAAATAAAGAAGAAAATACATAAGGGAGAAGGAGATTGAACATAGCCTCAACCCGAAAAGGAAATCTTCTCTTCTTCTTGTGGATGGATCCGTAGAAACGCCTTGGACACCAACACTTGGAATGAGGCGGAAATGAAGCGTGGAATGGAGTGGAATATAATGTTGGAATGTCTTGAATTGTAGCCTTCCTCGGCCTATTTATAGGCCTTAATTGTGTCGATGCCGGGCGTCGTGCCGGGTCCCCAATAGCCGGCACACGTGTAAAATGCGCCCAACTGTTAACGGTCGAAAACCGTCGATGTCCGTGCGAAACAGGCTTATGCCAGGTAGGATATACCCGGCATCACACCCGGCATCATCCTTTTCACCAACGGTAAATAACTGCTATCACTTGGTCAACCGTGGCGACTCTTCACTTATGCCGGATGGAATCTACCCGGCATTAGGTCCGGCAATGCCTCTTTTCTGTTCTATGCTTATGCCGTGCAGAAACTACCCGGCATGGAGTCCGGCTTCAACTGAACTTTTGCCTAGAAAATCATTCCTTGCACAGAAAACTCACAAAAACATAAATCTGTACAAATATTATACTTTAACACATAATAAGCATAAATAACATAAATATAACTTTATTTAGATAAATATAATACTAAATCTAGTGCATAAAATATGATAAGTCTGCGGCTTATCACATATCTTCAAGGCGAAGACAATGGCTCCTAACTCTAGATCATGTGTCGGGTAATTCTCCTCATGCTTTTTCAGCTGGCGAGAAGCATAGGCTACTACCTTGCCATGCTGCATGAGTACGCATCCCATGCCCTTGCCCGATGCATCAGAATACACCTCAAATCCCTCTGTGCCCTCTGGAAGTGTGAGAATTGGCGCTGAGGTCAATGAGTCTTTTAGTTTCTGGAAGGATACCTCGCACTCCTTTGTCCATACAAAGGGTGCATCTTTCTTCATCAATGACGTCATGGGCTTAGCGACTTTTGAGAAGTCCTTACAAACCTCCGGTAATAACCGGCTCAACCAAGAAAGCTCCGGATGTCGGTAACAGTCTTAGGTCTAGGCCATGATCACACTGCTTCGATTTTGGATGGATCTACTGAAATACCCGCGCTCGAGATGACATGACCGAGGAAAGATACCTGATCTAGCCAAAACTCGCATTTGGAGAACTTTGCATACAGCTGGTTCTCGCGCAGTGTCTCAAGTACTCTTCTCAAATGGTTTTCATGTTCTTCTGGTGACTTCGAATACACAAGGATGTCGTCAATGAATACTACTACTGAAGTGTCCAGCTGATCACTGAATAACCGGTTCATTAGGTCCATGAATTTGGCTGGTGCATTAGACAAACCGAATGGCATCACTGTGAATTCGTAGTGGCCATATCTTGTTCGGAATGCTGTTTTCTCAATGTCTTGCTCTTTGATAGCAATTTGGTGATATCGGGATCAGAGATCAATCTTAGAAAAGACGGATGCTCCCTTCAACTGATCGAACAGGCGTCGATGCGTGGCAATGGATACTTGTTCTTTACAGTGACCGCATTCAATTCGCGGTAGTCGATGCAGAGGCGGAGACTACCGTCCTTCTTCTTCACGAAGAGGACCGGTGCTCCCCAGGGTGATACACTCGGGCGTATAAACCCTTTGTCGAGAAGATCATGTAGTTGTTCTTTGAGTTTGCCATTTCTGCTGGTGCCATACGGTATGGTGCCCTAGCAATGGGACCAGTACCCGGTACAAGGTCGATTTCAAACTCTACTGCTCTCTGTGGTGGCATACCAGGTAGCTCTTTGGGAAATACATCAGGGAATTCTGAGACTACTGCTACATCATCACTGAACTCTGGATCTCTCCAGGTCTTGCACGTGACATAAATACACTTCATGTCCTTTTCTGAGCTCCCGATACATTGCCATAGCGGAGATGAGTGTAGTTGAAGGCTCTCTCGGTTCTCTGGCGGTATGAAACAGTGACCCCAGATGGACTCTTGAGCAGCAATCGGTGCTCGGCGCATAGGATCCGTCCTTTGTGCCGCCCAACCAGTTCATTCCAATTATCAAGTCGAATCCCAATCCGTTGAATTCAATGAAGGAAATGGGAAATGCTTCACCTTTGATTTGAATGGTGGCGGTGTGGTAATACTTAGTACACTTTACCCGCTCCTTCGACGGGAGAGTAACCAAGAAATTTGGTAGCTCATCTGCGTCTAGCCCCAACCTTGTAGCGAATGATGGCGATACAAAGGTGTGAGAGGCGCCGGAGTCGAATAATACTGAGGCTTCGATGCCGTTTACTGGGAAGGTTCCCGTTAGGATGGTGCCGCTTTTGCCGGCTTGTTCTTCGGTGAGGATGCTCAGGTTACCTTCGGTACCGAGTCCACAACCTATTGATTCATAAGATTATAAGTAAAGATGGTGGAACACAAGTGGAATTTAATAACCAACACTGCTTTTATTGAATAACCAACCATCATACATATTGTGTCTCTAATACACGTTACTACTGGATTACATGCTACTACAAGATTAGTACTTTCTAAAGGTAAGGTTCAGGCGTCCTGGTTTCATGGTGTGGCATTGATTATTGCCGGTGGTGCCGTATTCAACTTGATCTTCTGGATCCATGATACAGCAACCTTGATTTTCCACCCATGATTAGAACATCTCCTAATCTCAATACCAATTTCTCTACGAGGTCCACACGCTTCTGCTCACTATACAAGAATACGGCGTCATCACAATGGACCAAGACACTACGGGCACTCCTAGTTCAAGAGATTCCGTTGTCTCGTCCTTGTCTGGGTGTAAGCCGAGTCGTCCTTCTTTTTCATAGAAGTTGACAATACATAGTCTGCTTCAAGTGCAGGGATTGGTTCATCTTCATACTGTTGTGCAATTTCTACAGCTTGTGGTGACAAGCATTTGGAATTCTGGGGGTATTGCTGGAGGAGGTGTTGCTCCGTCTCCTGCTCGCGTTGTTTGGTATGTCTTGGTATAAGGGTTCCAGTCCTTTCCCAAGCACATCATTTTCAGCTCATTGTAGCTCCTTGGGGAATTTGGGTGTATAAAATCCTCCTGGACCCATTCCTAACTCGTTTGCATCGCGGATGATTGAAACTTGTGTTCGGGTGTCAGTATCCTTTAATAAGATCATACCTGGGCGGATGACCTGACACTGTTCGTGTTGAAGTGGTGATTGGCGATGTCGGTCTCTTATGAGGTGAGTTCAAAGGTATTGGGGTAACAGATATGGAATTTCCCTAGGTGGTAAATTCATCTAGAGTGAGTTCTAGGCTTACTGATTCATTTCATGCTCAATACATACTTCCATGTTACTTACTCATGCTCAATTTCATACTTCAAGTATTACGCATTCATGCTTTCATTCATACAATTACTTTAATTACTTAGTCATGCTTCAGGATTAAAGGTTACAGTGGTTACCTGGGCCGGACTTAGTCCCGGTCCCATCACGGTCTATGATGTGTAAGGCCGGCTGCCTCTGCGGTGCGCCCTTCTGGACCCGGACCCCTGTCCCTGCGAGGTGTGCTGGGCATGAGCATCGCCAGATGCAACCTCCTTGCCTTCACGTTGTTGTAGCCCTGGTAGTTGCCCTTGGGCTTGGAGTTTTCTGGGCATGCATTGGCACGGTGGCCGGTTTCTGACAAGTGAAGCAGCGGATCTCCCTTCCTTGGAAATCTGTGCCGGGATGATCCTTGTTGCAGTTACGGCAGATGTAGCTGCGGCCATCAGATTGGTTCTTTCCTTGGCCAAATCCAGAACCTATAGCTTCCAAGTTAGCAAGGTTCGGTATACTTACAATACTCTATAACATACAAATTCACAAGTGTACTAGTTCGGTTTTGGGTCTTACCCCTGTAGGGCTGAGACCTCAGTGGCTTCGCTGCCACTGGTGCGGTGTAGGCAATCTGTAATGGCTCAGCTGCCTTGCCCTTCTCAGCATGGCACCGCCGTTCCGGAAGTGTTCTTCTGATGGGAATGCTTCCCCTTCCTCTTCTTCCAAGGTTTGGATTGGTTTTGATCATCGGAGGGGTTACTCTGCCGCTCACCTTGCGCTTCAGCGCTTGCTCCTCATCTTTTAGATGGCAGGTGATCTCAACTCGAGATGCAGCGTGGTAACACTCCTGAATTACTTAAGCATTAGGTTACACATTTACATACGGGAATACTAATTCACATTACTCATGGCTTTTAAGGGTTCAACGATGTTTACCTGAAGGGAGGTAAACCGTGTGAAGCCCATGCCATACCGGAGTCGATGGCTCAATCCGCCGTAGAAGCGGTCGACCAAGACTTGGCCGGTACACCAAGGTCGGGTAGAAGTCGGAGAAGAGAGGTGAAGGTGCGGTAATATTCATCAAACCGCATCTTCTCGGTCATTTTTAGTGCATCGAGCTCAAGCCTTTTCTTGGTCTTGACATGCTCGGGGTAGTTAGATCGGAGGAGAGAGGTGAATGCTTCCAATCCGAATGCGGGATCAGCTATGTGCTCGGCCTTAACGAGCTTCCACCAGTCCATAGCCGCGCCTTGGGTAGTACGCAGCTATCCTCACTCAAACTCCAGCGGGAGTCTAAGTGTCTCGAAGGCCGTCTCCATCTCGGAGAGATAAGCCTCGCGATGGCGGGGTCGCTCTCGCCTCTAAAGCATGGAGGTCGAAGGTCGGCGACTGCTTTTAACCCAATTCGTTTCACGGGGGTTGAGGCGGGTCGGGCTGCTGCTACTCTTGTGCTGCTGAGTTTGTTGTGTTTGTTGTACAGCGGTGATTACTTGCGGTAGCATCTGTGCTACCGTGGGGCGACGATCTCAGCTATCGTCTGGCGCCCGGTCCTTCGTGCCCCCTCCTCTGGGATGACCTGGACCTCGTCCTGACATCTGAACAAGTGTGGATTACATTAGAGTCGTGATACTATACTCATGGTCTTGATTCAAACATGGTATCGTCTTTGTAGACGTCAAGGGTATCCGTTGTTAACAACGGTAGTTCCTAGTTAGGTTTCTAAATATCCGTCTTAAGACGGTTGAAATCCTAACTCGGTAATCACTACTCTTAAGATTCTAATCATCAGAGCGAGACTTCGCTCTGATACCACTTTTTGTAACACCCCAACCGCTAATTTCCATTATCCTCTAATCAATCCCATACTTACCCTTCTCGCAGCGGAATACTACTTACTTACTCCCGGCGGGTGATACACGCCGTTAACCCTCCAAGGTTAACAAGGCTACTACTACTTACCGTTCGGTCTGATGATTAGAATGAAATGCATACATACTACTTACTTTACAATACCCAATAAATACTTACTTACATTTGATTACCGAGTATCCAAATTACGAATTACATTCCAATACTTCCCAAAAATGAAGAGTTTATACATCCTCTCCTTACTATCCAATCAAGAATTCAATCCAAAAAGGTGTACCACATGGTACACCGGCTACTCAAAAGGCCTTAGCCGTGTACAACTCGTACACCACCAATCCTACTAACTACCAAAAAGAATCACATCCGTCCTTACCTACCTCACGCCTCGCGGGTACCTGTGGAGTAAAAACATTCCCCCTAGGGGGTCAGCTTACGCTGCATATGATAACCGCATACCCCGCGTACTAGCGAGGGTACGCCAACTATTTGGTCGAGTACATGCGGTTCGTTTCATTCATACATACATACATGCTTATACAATACAATTCAATACATTCATTTCACCAAGCATACATACATACAATACATACAAAGTACAATACAAGTCATCCATTCATACTTACCATACTCACCGCATTACGGAGATACAATTCTCCAATACATACAAAGGTCTTGTTAGCCTCTTACACACCCGGGTTAATCGGGTGTTCAATACTTTTACTCCGGGTCAATGACTTACAATAGTCAAGACCAATACAAATACAATACTTACTTCTTACATACTTTACTTCCAGTTAAGTCGGTGTGACCTCCGGGCAGGGATTACTACATCCCACCACCGGGCTTTAGGGTGGCCCACTAATCCAGGATGCTACCCATTCAAGGGATTTGGTCCAAGGAAAAGATTATAGCCAGGATTCGGATCCAACCTCTTGTGTCCTTATCCTCACGCGTGGCCGAAACTATATCGGGCTTCTACTCATTCCATTTTACTCATTACTCATGTTAGGAGTTAGATGTTAGGAATTAGTAGAAGTCCATACTTACTTCCATACATACATACAATACACAAGTACTCATACTTACACATACACTTCATTTCCATTCATACATTTCATGAATTATACAAACTAAATGTTCAAGAAGATTCAACAAGAACAAAATAGTCCAAACACAGTTAAGTGCAATATAAGTCCGATTCGTGCATTTATCTTATTGGTGATCACATAAGCACGCAAATCGGGGTAACCAAGTTAGGATACAGGGCATGAAGAAATCATACCGTTCACCGTCGTAGGGTACTACCGGTTCCTTTGGAGCTCAACTATGGGATTCCTATACATACATGAAGTAGTATGATCAATGATCTATTATTGATCTACTTACTCCTTCATTGATACTTTCAATGTATACTTACTACTTCATTACTTTCTTACTTGGTTATAAAACCATTCTTTTCCTTATTACTTCTTAAGCTTGCTTCCTTACTCATTTACTTACTTTCTTACCATTACTACTTCATTAATGGTGTTACTACATATATGCATAGTGTATATAGGCATATATATATGTATATATGATTACTATAATCATATATTAAAACATTTTTTTTTTACTCGACCGGACTTGCGACCGACCTTGCAAGTCCGGTCCATTCCAGTAGGCTACATCGTGTGAAAATTCCAGGGCCGACCGACCTTGCAAGTCCGGTCCCAAGGTCGGTCCATTCCAGTAAGTTTCGTATTTGAAAATTTTAGCCCGACCGACCTTGCAAGTCCGGTCGCAAGGTCGGTCCATTCCAGTAGCTTGCATTACGGGAATTTTTCTGGCCGACCGAACTTGCAAGTCCGGTCGCAAGTTCGGTCCATTCCAGAAGGTTTCTGACGGGAGAAATTTCTGGTCCGACCGAACTTGCAAGTCCGGTCGCAAGGTCGGTCGATTCCAGAAGTTTCCCGTCTTGTAAATCTGGGCTCGACCGACCTTGCAAGTTCGGTCCTAAGGTCGGTCCGGCCCAGTACTTCAGTTTTAAAATCTGTTTTTGGGTGTTTTCTTTACCCATTGTTTCCCCAACCTTCACCAATACTTCCCTACATATTTACCACTCATTTAGATGCTCTAACTCACCTTCATTCATTCTCCAAACTTACTACTCAATTCTACACAACTTACACCAAATTTCCTCATTTCTTCCCAACACTTGCATCAGTTTTCATTCTCCCTTTGCTACAGATTTTGTTTCCTCTTCTTATGCTACAGATTTTTATTCAAACTTCTATCCCTCATTACTCCCTCAACTAATGCTACTCCTAGTATCCAAAATGCATTACTTTGCATCCTATATCTTCACATTACCTACACTCTTTTCAAATCTGTTTTAAACTACAAAACACTCCTTTTAAACTCTCCAAGTACTTCCTCTTCTTAACAACTTAAGTCCTCTCATTTCTACACAAAATTTGACATAGTCTCCCCTATATTTTTAACATTCTCCACACATTATTTCAGCTCACAAATTGCTCATTCACATACCTGTTTATTCAATACACTACACACACAATTCAACTCCATTACACACATTAAAATTCCTGCACATACACATTCACTACCCAATGTTTTCCCAAGTTTTTAAACACCATTTAAAAACTTCAAAACTGTTACAATACCATTCCTCATTATACTACAACATACTTACTACTCATTACTCAAATACATTACTCATTTTACTACTCAAAAACTGTTACACTACTACATACAAAACAAGCTCAAGGTAAAGGTAATTACCTTGTGTTTCTAGTTTTTCTTTTCTTTCTTGCCTTCTCCTTCCTTCTTTCCTTCTTCTTTGTTCTTCCTCACACAATGCACAATACTACAACCACCATACCAATCCACACTAACCATTTAGCATTCAATTTATACTAACCCTAGAATCTAGATGTTTTAGGGTTTAGAAAAGAGTATTACCTTCCCACCAATGGATGAAGTTCTTGTCTAGCAAGAGAGCAAGATTCCTAGCCCACAAGAGAAGCCAAAATCGGCTGGAATGCAAGGAGCAAAGCAAGGCTTACTTTGAATTTTCGTTTTGCAAATGAGGGCTAGAAAAAGATGGGTTTTCAAGAATGTTTTTACCTCAAAATGACAAGGAGGTGAAGGTGCTTCTAATGGTGGTACTCAAGCTTCAAATGCAGCACACCCATGGAGATGAAGTTGTTTTCGATTTTTGAAAGGAGGAAAGTGTTCTCCTTGGTGAGGGGATTTCAATGGTACAATTTTTGTTGGATTTGGACAAGGATTGAGCTTGGACAAGAGGAGAGAAGGAGAGAGTTGAGTGAGGTTCTTCAAATCCCCATTGCCATCGCCCAAGGAAGAAGAAGAGAGAATAGAGAGGTGAGAGAAATCGTGAGAGAGTGGGGATAGGAGAGAGAGGGTTATTTTTTTGCTTTTACTTATTTGTTTGTCTTTTAGTAAATAAGAGAGAATTAAGAGGGTGTGAGAGAGTGAGCTGGCCGCCCCCCTTACACACACCAATCAAATTTTGCTTTTTATTTGCAAAAGTGGACACATTAATTTTTCTTATTTACCTTCTCACCCCACAACTTCCCGGTTGTTACAGTTCTTACTATCCGTACCCGTTTTCCGGAATTTTCTCGTTTAATTAATTTTATTGGTTCTAAAGCTCCACTAATATTTATTAGTGACTATTTAGTTGACCAAAATTGTTACGAGTCTATTTGACCCGCTTAAAGTCATGTTTTCCCAGTTTCCTCGAAAAACGCGCTTTAAGGTTCATTTGTGCTTTTAACCCATTTTAAAGGTCCGTTTTCTTCGGGATTTGTTCCCTCGTATTTATTTTAGTGTAATTAAGCTTTTAAAAATATAATTAGCCTAATTAATCACTGTTTTAAATTACAGGGTATTTCAGGTCATCCATGAGAAAACTTATGTCGAATCATTAGTTTTCTAAACTATCAAGAACTTCTAGGCTCTTACTCGGGTGACAATAGTTCATAGAAGATATAGAATGATCATTCAAAAGGAAGTGGAAGAGAATTTTTATACCCCCTCGAAATATCATGGATTGATTATGGGTGGAAAAATTACATGTGGACCTTTGAGATATATATGATGTTTGACACATCAAATAATGGTCACATGAAGTATTGTATTCATTGGGCTATTGATTTAGAAAAATCTAGCTATAATGAAATTATCCATGTGATTTTGAGATTAAGATGGATAATATGAAACTTGAAAGAATAGTGGTATTGAGTAACTTATACTCCCACTAAGAACAAACTTATTAAGTTGTTAATTTTGTAGAGCAAAGAAAAAAGGTTAGACAATTGGGTTTGTGTCTTTACCCCCACCCCCCATTAAAAACATCAAAAGGATTACAAAAAGGAAAGTTGAGAATAATGAACTTCTTTAGTTCTTAAGCATTCTCAACTTTAGGGGGAGAATGATATGTGTTTTGATATATGGCACAAAGTCTTATCAGTAAAATCAATTGTGTCTTGTTGAAAGATTACAAAAGCAAGGACATATTGAATGTTTCTACAACCATGCTTCTGA
This sequence comes from Limonium bicolor, assembly GCA_023374045.1. NCBI lineage: Eukaryota > Viridiplantae > Streptophyta > Magnoliopsida > Caryophyllales > Plumbaginaceae > Limonium > Limonium bicolor. The sequence goes on from CM041779.1 coordinate 299,200,527, forward strand.
GAAGTATGAGTGTCAAAGATGCTTATGAATTTATAAGATGTCGAATTAGAGAGCGTCTGTCTCTAACTTAGATGTCATAAACCAAATGTTAATGGACTATGCATTTTTTCATGCATGACAAAGCAAAATGAACTAGAGGTTCAAAGAATAATTCATTTGAAAAATGTTACAACTACTTGATGTGTTCATAGATATGAACAAAGTAACGTGATCATATATATACCAGTTGCGAATGTTCCAGCTCGGTTAGAAGCATAGGAGAAAATCAACAAATGGCAAGTGAATCCCAAGTACGCTGGAGTCATGGTCGACCCTTGGGATCCAAAGAACCCTCAAAAGAGGAGTTCTGTAACGCCCCTATTTAACATAAATGCAGCGGAAAATAAAATACTAAGGCGATTACAGATCATCGGGTTCCAAACACCCGGCACCAAACCTCACCAATTACAACTTATAAAATCATAAATGCTACGGTCTGAACTCGAGAAAACATAACAAGTGCAAGATATAAAACTCTCCACAATTCCTAATTTGTAACACCCCATCCAACAACAAACCCATAATAACAATCTGCAGCGGAAACTCAACTCATCACATTACTTATTCCAATGGTGTTACACGCCGTTAACCACCCACGTGGCTAACAAGGCTAATACATGTACATTTGTATCGGTCTGATGGACTAGATTCCCGAGCAACTACACAATACAATCCTCATTCCATCTTCAACATTTTTATGTACATACACTCACCCTGTACCGAGTATTTACAAACTACTGCCGATAACAATTTCGGTCTTACTACGCCTACCATACTCACGCCATTTAAATGGCTACCCATGTATAAACATCTGCCCCGTCCTACTCTCGAACGGTTTCCAGCTCCTTGTACCTGAAATAGAAAAGGAGAGAAAGGGTGGCCCCCAAGGGGCTCAGCACCTTTGCTGGTATGGTAATCCCGCAGCCCACATGCTACCGGGCCACGCACAACTAATTGTCGTCTTAGCATGCAGTTGATTATATTTAAATCATGCATACAAACCATAGACATGCAACACATAACATTTCGCCTCAACGGGCTCAACCTATAACCAACACATCCACACTTAACCAACCATCCAATGATTCCTTAAACCCTAGAGTGGCTCTCCTCTAGAACGGAGCTACTTCCTTAACAACGACATGTACCCATTAATCGGGTTATCCTTAAATGCCTCTTGTCGCAAACTGGGATTCATTTCCATGAATCCCCACACATTCCATATCATACAACATATCTCATTTCTCACATAATAAAACATAACAACACCTTTCTTGTTTCAACGTACATATGATGACATCGCATCCATTTAAAACATCGAATATATATATATATACCATAGCATAGCAAGGGAATTTGCATAGCACCATAACATTACATAACACCATAAAATCGGTTCTCACAAGGAACCTTCCATCATAGTTAGTATACCATGTGAGCCTAGGGATTTTTGCCAATCCCATGTTAAGCTCGTTACCATCCTCGTTACCGTCCGGTTATATAGAACGGTTATTATACCCAAGGTGTGTCGGATATAGTGATCCCAAGCACACCGAAATAACATACGTATGCCCCTGTGGCCCGACGTGAGTCAGTAACTAGCTTTGGATAAGCTAAGGGAAGGTAGAAACCAAATTGGAATACCACCTATACATACACCAAGAGAGCCGAACCGGATAAGATAACGACTCCCGTCCATCACACGCTGGCCGGAACAACCGGACTCCTCACCCCCCATTAGTACATATACACTTATAAATAAGTAGTTAGGATCCATTATGGAGCCTACCACATCCACACACATACGGTATCATAACCGAGTTAAGCACCAAGGGAGGTTCACACACTTGCATACAACAACAATATCCAACTAACTCACACATAGCCGTGGTTAGCACGTTCCCAAGGTTTGGGCCGTCAACTCCGAATACCGATCACTCATGTGTTCCTAGTTTTGGTTAGCTAAGGTTTAACACATACTTGAGGTTAAATGGTATCGGAGACCAAATTCGCCACATAAATGAATTACTATAAACTCATTACATGTTTTAATCTTACAAGGTGGCAAACACTCAAGAAAACATATTGGCATACAAGCCGGTGTAATCCGGTAGGACACAGGTTGCAAGAAAACCATACCTGTCACCGGAGTCCACTTTACCACGTCCACTTATGTTCCTCGAGCAATTCTCGAACAACTGTTAACATCACATGTGTTTTTATTACATTGGGGTAACATGTTTGTTTATTTAGTGTCTAATGCTTAACTTTCCCCGTTAACTTCGTTACATAACTTTACATTTTTAACTTGTTTTACTTTTACACTTTGATACAACTTTTTACCCACTTATCTGCCATTTAAAACTCACCTAACATGTCCTTAACATCCTTATAACATCATTACCTACCAATCCCCATCATCACTATCATTTCTTAACCTTAAATCATGTTTTTGGTCCGACCGACCCCCGTCCGACCCACAACTGGGTCGGTCCATTACAGAACCCTTTTACTTCCTTACAAACATGCCCGTCCGACCCACGTCCGACTCATTCGACTGGGTCGGACCATCCCCGAACATTTTCCTCCTTTGAAATCTGACCGACCGACCCATGTCCGACCCACCCTTTTTGGGTCGGACCATTACCGAACACTTCCCAAACATTTACAGAGGCTGTCCGACCCAAAACTTCGGACCCCTGGGTCGGTCGCCTTCTAAACTTACCCAAACTTTGCCAATTCTTCACCAAACTTCTCCTAAGGCCTCTTAATGTGTTCTACATCATTGGCACTTTAACAACCTTAAGATATCCTTAAACACTCACAAACTCTTTTTTCTAATTCCTTAAACCTTTACTTATATCTTCACAAAATTCCTAACACTTACAATGTTTTCTCCTTATTATTTCTAGGTGGCATTTCACCTATAATGACCACAAGACCAAGGTGTTTCCTCTATACCTTAACATCATCTCTCAACTTCTTTTCTTACTAACTAAATCTTCTCTTTCACAACTCCTTAATTCTTTCTCAAAACCTTATCTATACCTTATTCCCACCTTGCACATCACATAACCTAAACCTTAGACAAAACTTCTCCAACTTTAATACATTCACAAACACACATTGAATTCCTAGAACTTCCAAGATAATACCTAAATCCTTATAGCACCCTAGAACACCCTAATGCATGTGTTCTTTCTTAGTGAAGCATGTATCCATTCCTAACAATTCCTAGTTCACCCAAGTTCATTTAAGACACTTAGATCTTCTTACACATTTTCCCAAATTTGGCCATAGCTTCTCTTGTATATACTCACATCCAACCACTTAGGTTTTCACCTTACTTCATTAAGAACACCTAAAATCCATCAAACCATTTTTACACACAAGGCTTCACACATTTAGCACTACATCACCATATAGCATAACTTAAATTGCTTGGCACTTAGGCCCTTAAATGCATGGCTCTTAGGCCCTTAAATTGCATAATCCTTAAACACTGAATTTCCCACATAAATAATGCCTTTGACCTGCAAATACATCACCAACATATGTCCTTTTACTAATCTCCTTGAGAACACTTTACTAAGTCATTCACCATTTGCTCTTTAGGTAGTTTAACAAGCATTATAAGCTCATTTCTCCTAAGGCTTTAAACAACATTAGGTTAGTATATTTACCTCTTCCCAAGCAAACTTCTTTCTTGTTTCCTTATAAAACCGGTGTGGTATTTGATACCTTGTCAACTAATAAACATGTATAATCATTAAAATGAGTATACAAGCTTAATGCTTCATCTCATTGTAACCCTAGTTTACATATATTATCTTAAGGTATTAAGATGATTGTTTTACCTTGGAATGGAAAGAGAGCTTGAATATATATCAAGAGAGGACTCCACCAAGTCCTTGAAAGATTCAAATGGAGCTAGAACAAGGCAACAATGAGCACCATTAATGGTGAATTTTCGGACAACACAAAGCATGAAGGAACTTGGTTTTTCTTTGAGTTTCCTTACCTTGAAGCAAAGGAGAGCAATAATGTGTAGAATACAAGCTCAAGCTCCATCAATGGTGATTCTCCATGGCACCAAAATTGAGCTCTTGAAGATTTGAAAAGGTAGAAGTGTAGAGCTTGACCTAACTAAGACAAATATGGTCTTAGAATTTGATTTGGAGCATGGAGTTGGATTTGGCAGGAAATGAAGATGGAGAAGAGAGGTACTATTGCAAACCTAAATGGAGAATGAAGAAGAGATAGAAGAAGAGCTTTGGACCGTGTGAAATGGAGAAAGAAATGAGAGAATGAAGAAATTTTGCTTTGTTTTTTAGATATTTAAGTAAAGTAAATAGTGTTTTACTTTATCAATTTCTATCTTATCATTTTAACAAAGGGATGACTCATTCCCTTATGAGGAAACCGGCCCCAAATAGTAGCAAGGGGGTATTTTAGACTTTATTAGTCAATTTTTCTCACTATAACATTATATGTTACAAACTAGTTATAAAAATCACTATTCACCAAAAACAAGGCACATAGAAGTGAAATTTTTGATTTCCCATTGATATAGCCACCCAAATGTGATACTATATAGTACACATGTTAATTAAAGAGTAATGATGGACATTTAGCCATTCAAAGCTCATTTACAAGACAATTTTTCAAAAACGTGCTTAAGACTCCTTAAAGCACATTTTGCGTTTTAACTTGTTTTCAAGCTTGGTTTTCTTTGGTAATTGATTTAATATGTTCCTTAACATATAAATAAGGCATAGGTATGACCATTAGGCCTTATACACATTTATCCCAAGCTTAGAGCACATTTTAGCCCATATTGACCTTAAGGTATTTATTTGTGTTTTGTTTGGTTTCATTGTCTACCAAAGTTTCCTAAGGACTTAATTAGCCTTATAAGATCATAATTGAACATTATCAAGTCTTGGTAGGCTCTTTGGGTCCTAGCCAAGCTCACTTCAAGCTTAGAGCATGTTTTTGCTCAAACCGTGTCTTAGTGTTTTATTGTGTTTTACCATGGTTTAAATGGTTCATTTATGTTTCTAAGGCACTTTTTAGCCTTTAAATACCATAGTTTAACATTTACACAACATACCAAGGTTTGGGGTATTTCAATCTACTCTACCCCCTTAAAAGAACTTCGTCCTCGAAGTTCACATTTCCTTGCATCATTGGACTAGAATACGGGAATTACTTATAGCCACAAAACTTCCATTACCAACCATCTTTCACATCCAACCTCGGACTTAATGGTCCGGGCAACATATCCACATTATACATAAAATATCATACTCACATGGTAACCTCGGACTTAATGGTCCGGGTACCTTCACCACACTTGCACTAACATAATATCCTCAGACTCTTAGGTCTGGGTGACATAACCACATTTGGACTCGTAGGCCCTAGTAACAACACATTTAGACTCATAGGTCTTGATAGCATACACTTTAGGAGATCACAGTCAGAATAACCTTTATCACACATACCAAACAACATGTCATAGCATGTATATCATACAGAAATGCCTTTTCCATCTCTCCATGGGTTCGAATCCCACGTTGAGTACATATACAGTGATCCCGCAGAACCCGGTCGCGATGGACACCTTCTGGTCCCCGTTCCTTTGGGAGGTCAAAACATTCACTCAACTTTCAACATATGTACTTCTCATGTCACCGGTCCGAAGACAAAGGCTCATACGTCCTCAGCTCGTGAGCAAGTACTACAAAAATATTCTTTACTAGGTTAAGTATAGGAAGATCTTTTATTCAAAATATTAATCGATTGTTTGAAAACACCAATTGAAAATTCTTTTGAAAACAACCATACAACTCCAAGTCCAATTTATGCTCCTTGTATTTTTCTTAACATGGTTGTTTGTGACCACTTACAGGGAGCTTCAAGAGTCACCCAACCCTGATGTGATCAGCATCAGTTGAACTATCTTTCCACCCCAATTTGTGTTCGGCTTCCCTTGATCTCATGATAATCAAGTTTCACCTCCCACTTCTTTTCAAACCAACATTAATTCAAGCATATTCCATTTTCTATCTTGAATCCTTCTAGTCGTAATCATAACATCTCCAAGGGATAGAACTCCATCTATCAATCATCATCCAAATCCAACTTAATTCAAGTTACCTAGGGAATTCAATTCTCACTAGGTTCTATGTCGGTCTCATAACCCTTCATAAATCACCACACTGTATATATATACATATATTTTTTTATCAAAATACAATCATGGCTTACATTTATGCACCATCGGGGTTTTAGATCCCCGGGAGTTTCTTTACTCCCTTCCACTTGTACTCTCACACACCACTGTTAACAAAATAAACACACTTCCCACAATGGTATTCGCATCCTCTGTGCGCAATTACCACAATTTACCCACAAATAAATGCGTATGTTTATATAACACACGCGCCAACCATCATAACAATCATTTTGTGCTATGCACACCTAGTTCGCGTACATTTGTACGGTAAAACACACTAAGTGGTTTTGCGCTCTACCCCCCTTAAAAGGGATTACGCCCACGTAATCAATCACTAAACCTTGGCTTAAAATGTTCTGCCGTCGTGAAGTGTTTTAACTTCCACGCGGTCCATTACACAATGGATTCTGATTAGAGGATCTTAACCATATTGGCGGTTTAGTCCCTAAACCAAGAATTCGCATTGGAGTTGTAACTCATAACCGGTTTCGGTCCTGGCCTGTGAGGCTTTTAGGCATTGATATCTAGCCATCCATTCGTATTCACAATGTATACCCGGTACCTGACGCATGGGCTCACTGGCCTCTGTTGCGCAACCCTGATAATTATAGAGCTAGTTTGCTCCATTCGTTACTGTTACTGTATTGTACATCTCCAATGTATTGCCCTTATCTTGGGAACAATGGGTTCTCAACCGACGCATGGTATCTCTTACCCTGAGCGAATTCGGTGAGTTTCACAATTTTCCATCCATTTCTCCAGTAGCTTACAGCATAAACTAATGTAATTCGCAATGATTGACTTGCTTCTACCGACTTACTGTCGGTTGAGATTAAGCTACTACCAAGTGTGTAGTGCTTCTCAGCTATTTACAATATTTGGGGTATATTCCATACCGATATTTGGCAGTTAGTGCTACTGTAGTCACTTACTGTTAATCATGTCTCCACATTTGGTTTTATACAAGTACTCTTTTATTGGTGCGGCCTTGCATTTCCTATGCAACCGCCATTATAACATTATTCCTCCACCATTACCATGCTTCGGATTCCTAGCTATCCCACTTGATCATTACTGCACAAGTGCAATACCAAAACACCCAGTCATACAGAGTGCAGAGGCGTAAACTCCTGACAGTAAATCTCGTATGCGATAGTAATTAGGAATTTCACCATGTTTCACTGAAATCCTTATCACATAACACTTGCTTCCGGCTTACTGCTCGGTTCGCTTGCTATCACTTACTGTCGCATCTTCACTGGGGTTAACTCATAACTCTGCTCACTCACCATTTTATCATCTAACAATACTCATACAACGGTCGCTTATTGCGCACCGTACCCTTACTCCTTGTATAATATCAGCTTACATAATATTTATTGTCACATTAACTTCCACACATATACTTGTATTATTCACATTATGGTTCATCACTCATTTGGATGACTACTGAATGCTCCTTGAGCGTCGATCATTCGGGTCACAAGCCGGCATTATTCAGCTCGGTGTTTCACTTTATACTCACACATACTAAGCTAACTGCTCTCTTTCAATAATAACATCGTCCCTCCTTAACATATTCCTTGAATTCGGTTCACATAACTACCGCTCTCTGCGTTGTCACAATTTCGAGAGGTATCCCCACTCTAATGCAGTGGTTCGTTCTCCACTTTATTCACTTACACAACATAAACTTCTACCATCAATCGAATTATATAGCATGTCCTGCTTATGGCTTATAAGCCTTATTTGCCTTGAGTTGGGCTCATTGTAGGCTGTCCACACACATGTACTTCTCTGTACAATATTACATGTTTGGAGGTTGTAGTGGGTTCCATGACAAGGTCGTTGTATTCCGTTTCCTTTCATGGGATGCCCCTTAGGTTTGTCAGTCCGTCTCCTGACAACTTACGTCTAAACTGGGTGTTAGTTTCAACCCTTGTGTTTCTGTCATGCATTTCATTCAACAATTGTTGATGCGAACACCCTTCAAGGATTGCTCCTGGGTGTTTGCTAAGTATGCCATTACATTAGGCTTGCATCTATGGGTAAATTCAGTAAACTACCTTCCTATGTTCGTAGCTGGGTACTCATTCCAGCTATCATGTTTTATCCCTTAGGCTTATCAAGACACATGTGGTGTCTTTCATAATAGTCCGTGCTCTTCGCACTCCTTGACTTTACATTTCCTTGAAATAAACTCACTAGTTCCTTTAGTCCTTTTTAACTTAACTGGGTTCCTTAACTTCAACTAGTCCTTGTAATCTCTAGCTTTCGTTTGATTTATACTGCTGACCGTAGACGGAGTCGACTACTTCCGTGTTTCGGACTCTACTCGTATACATATATGGGGTATCATACTGTACATTGCTATACCCAACTAACCTATAAGTAGGTCTGTCAGGCCCACATGCTCCTATCGGAGTGCGGTCGTCCCACAACACAGTTGGTACACTCGTAGTGTCCGTCACACGCCTAGGTGAAGTATTCTGTTGTCAACTCCCTTATATTGTCCCGTGACAATATTCATTCCTTGCTTCTCGGACTTAATCGAGGGAAAGTTTATCCACTGTGCATCCTTGTCAATTGCTCCTGTTTCACTGGTCTGGTTTAAAAGAAGGTTGGAAAGAAGTGTTGGTTTGAAAGGAAATCTGGTTTTAAAAAGAAAAAGAGTTTGTATAAATCTGGGTCGAAAGAAAAAAAAAATTCATGGTTTCACAACATCTTCTTACCTTAACCAAGTCTAGCTTCTTGCTGACTGGTGTACTTCCAATTACAAAGGTCAGGCTGTTAAGCCCTTCCATGGTTAGAATGTTCACACTTAACTTCGTGGTACTTTACTAAGTACTCTGTAGTGGTTATAAATTTTCCCGAATAGCCCTGTTATAGCAGCACTTGCTATGGCAAGTGCGCCATGCTAACTGGCTATCGGTTTAACACATACCAGTTATGGTATTATTTTTACCCATACTGTCATCAGTGGCCTTGTTGGCCCTCACTGATCTTACTGTCTTGATAATAATTTCTCTAGGTGACTTCTCACTGTCTTCACATAATAATCATTAACTAGGGTGTTTCCCATTCTGGGAGACCCCTTCTTCTTAGTATTGTATTCTCTTGTAGCCCATTCCACGTATTTGGGCACTACGTTGTAGTCCCCTTGCCGGTTGGTACACCGTGGGTGTGTTATTTATTAACTGTGGTCCCGTAGACACTCGTCTCGGTTTTCGCTAATCCACTTCTTGCCTGTTGCACGGTAGGTGCGTTGCAAGCTGGTCATTCTCGACTGCTCTGCATGTCGATCCAGGTTGCCGGAAATTCTATTCTCTTATACAAGATCCTTCATTCATTGCTATGAAATGCGGTTAACACTGTTTAGATGGAAACCGTCTCCGGGATTCCCAGTTTTCGGGATCTACCGTTATGACAGGTTCTCCGTACTCTAAAGGTATTTAATAGCAGCCAGATCGGGTATTCCCGAGTAAGAGTGGACTTCCATCTCTCTGGCGTTCTTTCCCAAGTTATAAAACAGGGATTGTGGAGGGGGGAAGGATACTGTAGGTTTCCAGTATTCACTGGTAGTTCCTATCTAGCGTGTCTCTCACGCTATCACTCACCCTTAACCCAAAGTACTTAAATCCTAACTCGGTATTTCCTAAGCTCGGTATTCAGTCATCAGAGCGATAATCGCTCTGATACCACTTTTGTAACACCCCATCCAACAACAAACCCATAATAACAATCTGCAGCGGAAATCAACTCATCACATTACTTATTCCAATGGTGTTACACGCCGTTAACCACCCACGTGGCTAACAAGGCTAATACATGTACATTTGTATCGGTCTGATGGACTAGATTCCCGAGCAACTACACAATACAATCCTCATTCCATCTTCAACATTATTATGTACATACACTCACCCTGTACCGAGTATTTACAAACTACTGCCGATAACAATTTCGGTCTTACTACGCCTACCATACTCACGCCATTTAAATGGCTACCCATGTATAAACATCTGCCCCGTACTCTCGAACGGTTTTCCAGCTCCTTGTACCTGAATAGAAAAGGAGAGAAAGGGTGGCCCCCAAGGGGCTCAGCACCTTTGCTGGTATGGTAATCCCGCAGCCCACATGCTAACGGGCCACGCACAACTATTGTCGTCTTAGCATTGCAGTTGATTATATTTAAATCATGCATACAAACATAGACATGCAACACATAACATTTCGCCTCAACGGGCTCAACCTATAACCAACACATCCACACTTAACCAACCATCCAATGATTCCTTAAACCCTAGAGTGGCTCCTCTAGAACGGAGCTACTTCCTTAACAACGACATGTACCCATTAATCGGGTTATCCTTAAATGCCTCTTGTCGCAAACTGGGATTCATTTCCATGAATCCCCACACATTCCATATCATACAACATATCTCATTTCTCACATAATAAAACATAACAACACCTTTCTTGTTTCAACGTACATATGATGACATCGCATCCATTTAAAACATCGAATATATATATATACCATAGCATAGCAAGGGAATTTGCATAGCACCATAACATTACATAACACCATAAAATCGGTTCTCACAAGGAACCTTCCATCATAGTTAGTATACCATGTGAGCCTAGGGATTTTGCCAATCCCATGTTAAGCTCGTTACCATCCTCGTTACCGTCCGGTTATATAGAACGGTTAACTTATACCCAAGGTGTGTCGGATATAGTGATCCCAAGCACACCGAAATAACATACGTATGCCCCTGTGGCCCGACGTGAGTCAGTAACTAGCTTTGGATAAGCTAAGGGAAGGTAGAAACCAAATTGGAATACCACCTATACATACACCAAGAGAGCCGAACCGGATAAGATAACGACTCCCGTCCATCACACGCGTGGCCGGAACAACCGGACTCCTCACCCCCCATTAGTACATATACACTTATAAATAAGTAGTTAGGGATCCATTATGGAGCCTACCACATCCACACACCATACGGTATCATAACCGAGTTAAGCACACAAGGGAGGTTCACACACTTGCATACAACACAATATCCAACTAACTCACACATAGCCGTGGTTAGCACGTTCCCAAGGTTTGGGCCGTCAACTCCGAATACCGATCACTCATGTGTTCCTAGTTTTGGTTAGCTAAGGTTTAACACATACTTGAGGTTAAATGGTATCGGAGACCAAATTCGCCACATAAATGAATTACTATAAACTCATTACATGTTTTAATCTTACAAGGTGGCAAACACTCAAGAAAACATATTGGCATACAAGCCGGTGTAATCCGGTAGGACACAGGTTGCAAGAAAACCATACCTGTCACCGGAGTCCACTTTACCACGTCCACTTATGTTCCTCGAGCAATTCTCGAACAACTGTTAACATCACATGTGTTTTTATTAACATTGGGGTAACATGTTTGTTTATTTAGTGTCTAATGCTTAACTTTCCCTGTTAACTTCGTTACATAACTTTACATTTTTAACTTGTTTTACTTTTACACTTTGATACAACTTTTACCCACTTATCTGCCATTAAAACTCACCTAACATGTCCTTAACATCCTTATAACATCATTACCTACCAATCCCCATCATCACATATCATTTCTTAACCTTAAATCATGTTTTTGGTCCGACCGACCCACCGTCCGACCCACAACTGGGGGGTCCATTACAGAACCCTTTTACTTCCTTACAAACATGCCCGTCCGACCCACGTCCGACTCACTCGACTGGGTCGGACCATCCGAACATTTTCCTCCTTTGAATCTGACCGACCGACCCATGTCCGACCCACCCTTTTGGGTCGGACCATTACCGAACACTTCCCAAACATTTAACAGAGGCTGTCCGACCCAAAACTGGGTCGGACCCCTGGGTCGGTCGCCTTCTAAACTTACCCAAACTTTGCCAATCTTCACCAAACTTTCCTAAGGCCTCTAATGTGTTCTAACATCATTTGGCACTTAACAACCTTAAGATATCCTTAAACACTCACAAAACTCTTTTTTCTAATTCCTTAAACCTTTACTATATCTTCACAAAATTCCTAACACTTACAATGTTTTCTCCTTATTATTTCTAGGTGGCATTTCACCTATAATGACCACAAGACCAAGGTGTTTCCTCTATACCTTAACATCATCTCTCAACTTCTTTTCTTACTAACTAAATCTTCTTTCACAACTCCTTAAATTCCTTTCTCAAAACCTTATCTATACCATTCCCACCTTGCACATCACATAACCTAAACCTTAGACAAACTTCTCCAAGACTTTAATACATTCACAAACACACATTGAATTCCTAGAACTTCCAAGATAATACCTAAATCCTTATAGCACCCTAGAACACCCTAATGCATGTGTCTTTCTTAGTGAAGCATGTATCCATTCCTAACAATTCCTAGTTCACCAAGTTCTTTAAGACACTTAGATCTTCTTACACATTTTCCCAAATTTGGCCATAGCTTCTCTTGTATATACTCACATCCAACCACTTAGGTTTTCACCTTACTTCATTAAAGAACACCTAAAATCCATCAAACACATTTTTACACAAGGCTTCACACATTTAGCACTACATCACCATATAGTGCATAACTTAAATTGCTTGGCACTTAGGCCCTTAAATGCATGGCTCTTAGGCCCTTAAATTGCATAATCCTTAAACACTGAATTTCCCACATAAATAATGCCTTTGACCTGCAAATACATACAAATACATATGTCCTTTACTAATCTCCTTGAGAACACTTTACTAAGTCATTCACCATTTGCTTTAGGTAGTTTAACAAGCATTATAAGCTCATTTCTCCTAAGGCTTTAAACAACATTAGGTTAGTATATTTACCTTTCCCAAGCAAACTTCTTTCTTGTTTCCTTTAAAACCGGTGGGGTATTTGACCTTGTCAACTAATAAACAATGTATAATCATTAAAATGAGTATACAAGCTTAATGCTTCATCTCATTGTAAACCCTAGGTTTACATATATTATCTTAAGGTATTAAGATGATTGTTTTACCTTGGAATGGAAAGAGAGCTTGAATATATATCAAGAGAGGACTCCACCAAGTCCTTGAAAGATTCAAATGGAGCTAGAACAAGGCAACAATGAGCACCATTAATGGTGAATTTTCGGACAACACAAAGCATGAAGGAAACTTGGTTTTTCTTTGAGTTTCCTTACCTTGAAGCAAAGGAGAGCAATAATGTGTAGAAATACAAGCTCAAGCTCCATCAATGGTGATTCTCCATGGCACCAAAATTGAGCTCTTGAAGATTTGAAAAGGTAGAAGTGTAGAGCTTGACCTAACTAAGACAAATATGGTCTTAGAATTTGATTTGGAGCATGGAGTTGGATTTGGCAAGGAAATGAAGATGGAGAAGAGAGGTACTATTGCAAACCGTAAATGGAGAATGAAGAAGAGATAGAAGAGAGCTTGGGACCGTGTGAAATGGAGAAAGAAATGAGAGAAATGAGAGAATGAAGAATGAGTTGCTTTGTTATTTTAGATATTTAAGTAAAGTAAATAGTGTTTTACTTTATCAATTTCTATCTTATCATTTTAACAAAGGGATGACTCATTCCCTTATGAGGAAACCGGCCCCAAATAGTAGCAAGGGGGTATTTTAGACTTTATTAGTCAATTTTTCTCACTTATAACATTATATGTTACAAACTAGTTATAAAAATCACTATTCACCAAAAACAAGGCACATAGAAGTGAAATTTTGATTTCCCATTGATATAGCCACCCAAATGTGATACTATATAGTACACATGTTAATTAAAGAGTAATGATGGACATTTAGCCATTCAAAGCTCATTTACAAGACAATTTTTCAAAAACGTGCTTTAAGACTCCTTAAAGCACATTTTGCGTTTTAACTTGTTTTCAAGCTTGGTTTTCTTTGGTAATTGATTTAATATGTTCCTTAACATATAAATAAGGCATAGGTATGACCATTAGGCCTTATACACATTTATCCCAAGCTTAGAGCACATTTTAGCCCATATTGACCTTAAGGTATTTATTTGTGTTTTGTTTGGTTTCATTGTCTACCAAAGTTTCCTAAGGACTTAATTAGCCTTATAAGATCATAATTGAACATTATCAAGTCTTGGTAGGCTCTTTGGGTCCTAGCCAAGCTCACTTCAAGCTTAGAGCATGTTTTTGCTCAACCGTGTCTTAGTGTTTTATTGTGTTTTACCATGGTTTAAATGGTTCATTTATGTTTCTAAGGCACTTTTTAGCCTTTAAATACCATAGTTTAACATTTACACAACATACCAAGGTTTGGGGTATTTCAATCTACCCCCTTAAAAGAACTTCGTCCTCGAAGTTCACATTTCCTTGCATCATTGGACTAGAATACGGGAATTACTTATAGCCACAAAACTTCCATTACCAACCATCTTTCACATCCAACCTCGGACTTAATGGTCCGGGCAACATATCCACATTATACATAAAATATCATACTCACATGGTAACCTCGGACTTAATGGTCCGGGTACCTTCACCACACTTGCACTAACATAATATCCCTCAGACTCTTAGGTCTGGGTGACATAACCACATTTGGACTCGTAGGCCCTAGTAAACACAACACATTTAGACTCATAGGTCTTGATAGCATACATTAGGAGATCACAGTCGAATAACCTTTATCACACATACCAAACAACATGTCATAGCATGTATATCATACAGAAATGCCTTTTCATCTCTCCATGGGTTCGAATCCCACGTTGAGTACATATACACAGTGATCCCGCAGAACCCGGTCGCGATGGACACCTTCTGGTCCCCGTTCCTTTGGGAGGTCAAAACATTCACTCAACTTTCAACATATGTACTTCTCATGTCACCGGTCCGAAGACAAAGGCTCATACGTCCTCAGCTCGTGAGCAAGTACTACAAAAATATTCTTTACTAGGTTAAGTATAGGAAGATCTTTTATTCAAAATATTAATCGATTGTTTGAAAACACCAATTGAAAATTCTTTTGAAAACACCATACAACTCCAAGTCCAATTATGCTCCTTGTATTTTTCTTAACATGGTTGTTGTGACCCACTTACAGGGAGCTTCAAGAGTCACCCAACCCTGATGTGATCAGCATCAGTGTTGAACTATCTTTCCACCACAATTGGTTCGGCTTCCCTTGATATCATGATAATCAAGTTTCACCTCCACTTCTTTTTCAACCAACAATTAATTCAAGCATATTCCATTTTCTATTTGAATTCTAGTCGTAATCATAACATCTCCAAGGGGATAGAACTCCACTATCAATCATCATCCAAATCCAAACTTAATTCAAGTTACCTAGGGAATTCAATTCTCACTAGGTTCTATGTCGGTTCATACCCTTCATAAATCACCACACTGTATATTACATATATTTTATCAAATACAATACATGGCTTACATTTATGCACCATCGGGGTTTTAGATCCCCGGGAGTTTCTTTACTCCCTTCCACTTGTACTCTCCACACCATGTTAACAAAATGAACACACTTCCCACAATGGTATCGCATCCTCTGTGCGCAATTACCACAATTTACCCACAAATAAAATGCGATGTTTATATAACACACGCGCCAACCATCATAACAATCTTTTGTGCTATGCACACTAGTTCGCGTACATTTGTACGGTAAAACACACTAAGTGGTTTTGCGCTCTACCCCCCTTAAAAGGATTACGCCCACGTAATCAATCACTAAACTGGCTAAAATGTTCTGCCGTCGTGAAGTGTTTTAACTTCCACGCGGTCCATTACACAAGGATTCTGATTAGAGGATCTTAACATATGGCGGTTTAGTCCCTAACACAAGGGAATTCGCATTGGAGTTGTAACTCATAACCGGTTTCGGTCCCTGGCCTGTGAGGCTTTTAGGCATTGATATCTAGCCATCCATTCGTATTCAAATGTATACCCGGTACCTGACGCATGGGCTCACTGGCCTCTGTTGCGCACCCTGATAATTATAGAGCTAGTTTGCTCCATTCGTTACTGTTACTGTATTGTAATCCCAATGTATTGCCCTTATCTTGGGAACAATAGGGTTCTCAACCGCGCATGGTATCTCTACCCTGAGCGAATTCGGTGAGTTTCACAATTTTCCATCCATTTCTCCAGTAGCTTACAGCATAAACTACTATGTAATTCGCAATGATTGACTTGCTTCTACCGACTTACTGTCGGTTGAGATTAAGCTACTACCAAGTGTGTAGTGCTCTCTCAGCTATTTACAATATTTGGGGTATATTCCATACCGATATTTGGCAGTTAGTGCTACTGTAGTCACTTACTGTTAATCATGTCTCCACATTTGGTTTTATACAAGTACTCTTTATTGGTGCGGCCTTGCATTTCCTATGCAACCGCCATTATAACATTATTCCTCCACATTACCATGCTTCGGATTCCTAGCTATCCCACTTGATCATTACTGCACAAGTGCAATACCAAAACACTCAGTCATACAGAGTGCAGAGGCGTAAACTCCTGACAGTAAATCTCGTATGCGATAGTAATTAGGAATTTCACCGTGTTTCACTGAAATCCTTATCACATAACACTTGCTTCCGGCTTACTGCTCGGTTCGCTTGCTATCACTTACTGTCGCATCTTCACTGGGGTTAACTCATAACTCTGCTCACTCACCTTTATCATCTAACAATACTCATACAACGGTCGCTTATTGCGCACCGTACCCTTACTCCTTGTAATATCAGCTTACATAATATTTATTGTCACATTAACTTCCACACATATACTTGTATTATTCACATTATGGTTCATCACTCATTTGGATGACTACTGAATGCTCCTTGAGCGTCGATCATTCGGGTCACAAGCCGGCATTATTCAGCTCGGTGTTTCACTTTATACTCACACACTACTAAGCTAACTGCTCTCTTTCAATAATAACATCGTCCCTCCTTAACATATTCCTTGAATTCGGTTCACAACTACCGCTCCTGCGGTGTCACAATTTCGAGAGGTATCCCCACTCTTAATGCAGTGGTTCGTTCTCCACTTATTCACTTACACAACATAAACTTCTACCATCAATCGAATTTATATAGCATGTCCTGCTTATGGCTTATAAGCCTTATTTGCCTTGAGTTGGGCTCATTGTAGGCTGTCCACACACATGTACTTCTCTGTACAATATTACATGTTTGGAGGTTGTAGTGGGTTCCATGACAAGGTCGTGTATTCCGTTTCCTTTCATGGGATGCCCCTTAGGTTTGTCAGTCCGTCTCCTGACAACTTACGTCTAAACTGGGTGTTAGTTTCAACCCTTGTGTTTCTGTCATGCATTTCATTCAACAATTGTTGATGCGAACACCCTTCAAGGATTGCTCCTGGGTGTTGCTAAGGTATGCCATTACATTAGGCTTGCATCTATGGGTAAATTCAGTAAACTACACCTTCCTATGTTCGTAGCTGGGTACTCATTCCAGCTATCATGTTTTATCCCTTAGGCTTATCAAGACACATGTGGTGTCTTTCATAATAGTCCGTGCTCTTCGCACTCCTTGACTCTTTACATTTCCTTGAAATAAACTCACTAGTTCCTTTAGTCCTTTTTAACTTAACTGGGTTCCTTAACTTCAACTAGTCCTTGTAATCTCTAGCTTTCGTTTGATTTATACTGCTGACCGTAGACGGAGTCGACTACTTCCCGTGTTTCGGACTCTACTCGTATACATATATGGGGTATCATACTGATACATTGCTACTTACCCAACTAACCTATAAGTAGGTCTGTCAGGCCCACATGCTCCTATCGGAGTGCGGTCGTCCCACAACACAGTTGGTACACTAGTGTCCGTCACACGCCTAGGTGAAGTATTCTGTTGTCAACTCCCTTATATTGTCCCGTGACAATATTCATTCCTTGCTTCTCGGACTTAATCGAGGGAAAGTTTATCCACTGTTGCATCCTTGTCAATTGCTCCTGGTTTCACTGGTCTGGTTTAAAAGAAGGTTGGAAAGAAGTGTTGGTTTGAAAGGAAATCTGGTTTTAAAAAGAAAAGAGTTTGTATAAATCTGGGTCGAAGAAAAAAAAAAATTCATGGTTTCACAACATCTTCTTACCTTAACCAAGTCTAGCTTCTTGCTGACTGGTGTACTTCCAATTACAAAGGTCAGGCTGTTAAGCCCTTCCATGGTTAGAATGTTCACACTTAACTTCGTGGTACTTTACTAAGTACTCTGTAGTGGTTATAAATTTTCCCGAATAGCCCTGTTATAGCAGCACTTGCTATGGCAAGTGCGCCATGCTAACTGGCTATCGGTTTAACACATACCAGTTATGGTATTTTTACCCATACTGTCATCAGTGGCCTTGTTGGCCCTCACTGATCTTACTGTCTTGATAATAATTTCTCTAGGTGACTTCTCACTGTCTTCACATAATAATCATTAACTAGGGTGTTTCCCATTCTGGGAGACCCCTTCTTCTTAGTATTGTATTCTCTTGTAGCCCATTCCACGTATTTGGGCACTACGTTGTAGTCCCCTTGCCGGTTGGTACACCGTGGGTGTGTTATTTATTAACTGTGGTCCCGTAGACACTCGTCTCGGTTTTCGCTAATCCACTTCTTGCTGTTGCACGGTAGGTGCGTTGCAAGCTGGTCATTCTCGACTGCTCTGCATGTCGATCCAGGTTGCCGGAAATTCTATTCTCTTATACACAAGATCCTTCATTCATTGCTATGAAATGCGGTTAACACTGTTTAGATGGAAACCGTCTCCGGGATTCCCAGTTTTCGGGATCTACCGTATGACAGGTTCTCCGTACTCTAAAGGTATTTAATAGCAGCCAGATCGGGTATTCCCGAGTAAGAGTGGACTTCCATCTCTCTGGCGTTCTTTCCCAAGTTATAAAACAGGGATTGTGGAGGGCGGGAAGGATACTGTAGGTTTCCAGTATTCACTGGTAGTTCCTATCTAGCGTGTCTCTCACGCTATCACTCAACCCTTAACCCAAAGTACTTAAATCCTAACTCGGTATTTCCTAAGCTCGGTAATTCAGTCATCAGAGCGATACTTCGCTCTGATACCACTTTTTGTAACACCCCATCCAACAACAAACCCATAATAACAATCTGCAGCGGAAACTCAACTCATCACATTACTTATTCCAATGGTGTTACACGCCGTTAACCACCCACGTGGCTAACAAGGCTAATACATGTACATTTGTATCGGTCTGATGGACTAGATTCCCGAGCAACTACACAATACAATCCTCATTCCATCTTCAACATTTATTATGTACATACACTCACCCTGTACCGAGTATTTACAAACTACTGCCGATAACAATTTCGGTCTTACTACGCCTACCATACTCACGCCATTTAAATGGCTACCCATGTATAAACATCTGCCCCGTCCTACTCTCGAACGGTTTCCAGCTCCTTGTACCTGAAATAGAAAAGGAGAGAAAGGGTGGCCCCCAAGGGGCTCAGCACCTTTGCTGGTATGGTAATCCCGCAGCCCACATGCTACCGGGCCACGCACAACTAATTGTCGTCTTAGCATGCAGTTGATTATATTTAAATCATGCATACAAACCATAGACATGCAACACATAACATTTCGCCTCAACGGGCTCAACCTATAACCAACACATCCACACTTAACCAACCATCCAATGATTCCTTAAACCCTAGAGTGGCTCTCCTCTAGAACGGAGCTACTTCCTTAACAACGACATGTACCCATTAATCGGGTTATCCTTAAATGCCTCTTGTCGCAAACTGGGATTCATTTCCATGAATCCCCACACATTCCATATCATACAACATATCTCATTTCTCACATAATAAAACATAACAACACCTTTCTTGTTTTAACGTACATATGATGACATCGCATCCATTTAAAACATCGAATATATATATATATACCATAGCATAGCAAGGGAATTTGCATAGCACCATAACATTACATAACACCATAAAATCGGTTCTCACAAGGAACCTTCCATCATAGTTAGTATACCAGTGAGCCTAGGGATTTTTGCCAATCCCATGTTAAGCTCGTTACCATCCTCGTTACCGTCCGGTTATATAGAACGGTTAACTTATACCCAAGGTGTGTCGGATATAGTGATCCCAAGCACACCGAAATAACATACGTATGCCCCTGTGGCCCGACGTGAGTCAGTAACTAGCTTTGGATAAGCTAAGGGAAGGTAGAAACCAAATTGGAATACCACCTATACATACACCAAGAGAGCCGAACCGGATAAGATAACGACTCCCGTCCATCACACGCGTGGCCGGAACAACCGGACTCCTCACCCCCCATTAGTACATATACACTTATAAATAAGTAGTTAGGGATCCATTATGGAGCCTACCACATCCACACACCATACGGTATCATAACCGAGTTAAGCACACAAGGGAGGTTCACACACTTGCATACAACAACAATATCCAACTAACTCACACATAGCCGTGGTTAGCACGTTCCCAAGGTTTGGGCCGTCAACTCCGAATACCGATCACTCATGTGTTCCTAGTTTTGGTTAGCTAAGGTTTAACACATACTTGAGGTTAAATGGTATCGGAGACCAAATTCGCCACATAAATGAATTACTATAAACTCATTACATGTTTTAATCTTACAAGGTGGCAAACACTCAAGAAAACATATTGGCATACAAGCCGTGTAATCCGGTAGGACACAGGTTGCAAGAAAACCATACCTGTCACCGGAGTCCACTTTACCACGTCCACTTATGTCCTCGAGCAATTCTCGAACAACTGTTAACATCACATGTGTTTATTAACATTGGGGTAACTGTTTGTTTATTTAGTGTCTAATGCTTAACTTTCCCGTTAACTTCGTTACATAACTTTACTTTTTAACTTGTTTTACTTTTACACTTTGATACAACTTTTTACCCACTTATCTGCCATTTAAAACTCACCTAACATGTCCTTAAATCCTTATAAACATCATTACCTACCAATCCCCATCATCACATATCATTTCTTAACCTTAAATCATGTTTTTGGTCCGACCGACCACCGTCCGACCCACAACTGGGTCGGTCCATTACAGAACCCTTTTACTTCCTTACAAACATGCCCGTCCGACCCACGTCCGACTCATTCGACTGGGTCGGACCATCCCCGAACATTTTCCTCCTTTGAAATCTGACCGACCGACCCATGTCCGACCCACCCTTTTGGGTCGGACCATTACCGAACACTTCCCAAACATTTAACAGAGGCTGTCCGACCCAAAACTGGGTCGGACCCCTGGGTCGGTCGCCTTCTAAACTTACCCAAACTTTGCCAATTCTTCACCAAACTTCTCCTAAGGCCTTTAATGTGTTCTAACATCATTTGGCACTTTAACAACCTTAAGATATCCTTAAACACTCACAAAACTCTTTTTCAATTCCTTAAACCTTTACTTATATCTTCACAAAATTCCTAACACTTACAATGTTTTCTCCTTATTATTCTAGGTGGCATTTCACCTATAATGACCACAAGACCAAGGTGTTTCCTCTATACCTTAACATCATCTCTCAACTTCTTTTCTTACTAACTAAATCTTCTCTTTCACAACTCCTTAAATTCCTTTCTCAAAACCTTATCTATACCTTATTCCCACCTTGCACATCACATAACCTAAACCTTAGACAAACTTCTCCAAGACTTTAATACATTCACAAACACAATTGAATTCCTAGAACTTCCAAGATAATACCTAAATCCTTATAGCACCCTAGAACACCTAATGCATGTGTTCTTTCTTAGTGAAGCATGTATCCATTCCTAACAATTCCTAGTTCACCAAGTTCATTTAAGACACTTAGATCTTACCATTTTCCCAAATTTGGCCATAGCTTTCTTGTATATACTCACATCCAACCACTTAGGTTTTCACCTTACTTCATTAAAGAACACCTAAATCCATCAAACACATTTTTACACACAAGGCTTCACACATTTAGCACTACATCACCATATAGTGCATAACTTAAATTGCTTGGCACTTAGGCCCTTAAATGCATGGCTCTTAGGCCCTTAAATTGCATAATCCTTAAACACTGAATTTCCCACATAAATAATGCCTTTGACCTGCAAATACATACACCAATACATATGTCCTTTTACTAATCTCCTTGAGAACACTTTACTAAGTCATTCACCATTTGCTCTTTAGGTAGTTTAACAAGCATTATAAGCTCATTTCTCCTAAGGCTTTAAACAACATTAGGTTAGTATATTTACCTCTTCCCAAGCAAACTTCTTTCTTGTTTCCTTATAAAACCGGTGTGGTATTTGATACCTTGTCAACTAATAAACAATGTATAATCATTAAAATGAGTATACAAGCTTAATGCTTCATCTCATTGTAAACCCTAGGTTTACATATATTATCTTAAGGTATTAAGATGATTGTTTTACCTTGGAATGGAAAGAGAGCTTGAATATATATCAAGAGAGGACTCCACCAAGTCCTTGAAAGATTCAAATGGAGCTAGAACAAGGCAACAATGAGCACCATTAATGGTGAATTTTCGGACAACACAAAGCATGAAGGAAACTTGGTTTTTCTTTGAGTTTCCTTACCTTGAAGCAAAGGAGAGCAATAATGTGTAGAAATACAAGCTCAAGCTCCATCAATGGTGATTCTCCATGGCACCAAAATTGAGCTCTTGAAGATTTGAAAAGGTAGAAGTGTAGAGCTTGACCTAACTAAGACAAATATGGTCTTAGAATTTGATTTGGAGCATGGAGTTGGATTTGGCAAGGAAATGAAGATGGAGAAGAGAGGTACTATTGCAAACCGTAAATGGAGAATGAAGAAGAGATAGAAGAGAGCTTGGGACCGTGTGAAATGGAGAAAGAAATGAGAGAATGAAGAAATGAGTTTGCTTTGTTAGTTTTAGATATTTAAGTAAAGTAAATAGTGTTTTACTTTATCAATTTCTATCTTATCATTTTACAAAGGGATGACTCATTCCCTTATGAGGAAACCGGCCCCAAATAGTAGCAAGGGGGTATTTTAGACTTATTAGTCAATTTTTCTCACTTATAACATATGTTACAAACTAGTTATAAAAACACTATTCACCAAAAACAAGGCACATAGAAGTGAAATTTTTGATTTCCCATTGATATAGCCACCCAAATGTGATACTATAGTACATGTTAATTAAAGAGTAATGATGGACATTTAGCCATTCAAAGCTCATTTACAAGACAATTTTTCAAAAACGTGCTTTAAGACTCCTTAAAGCACATTTTGCGTTTTAACTTGTTTTCAAGCTTGGTTTTCTTTGGTAATTGATTTAATATGTTCCTTAACATATAAATAAGGCATAGGTATGACCATTAGGCCTTATACACATTTATCCCAAGCTTAGAGCACATTTAGCCCATATTGACCTTAAGGTATTATTTGTGTTTGTTTGGTTCATTGTCTACCAAAGTTTCCTAAGGACTTAATTAGCCTTATAAGATCATAATTGAACATTATCAAGTCTTGGTAGGCTCTTTGGGTCCTAGCCAAGCTCACTTCAAGCTTAGAGCATGTTTTTGCTCAAACCGTTGTCTTAGTGTTTATTGTGTTACCATGGTTTAAATGGTTCATTTATGTTTCTAAGGCACTTTTTAGCCTTTAAATACCATAGTTTAACATTTACACAACATACCAAGGTTGGGGTATTTCATAATTCCCACAATCACTCATACTCTTCGTGGCCACCTGTATAACAATACATACTTGCAAGATAAAACCAAGTAGCCCACCCCGGGAGGTGAGTCAGTTCCCTGGAATGGAACTGGTACAACTCTCCAAAAAGAAGTTTTAAAACAACTCTTAAATAAACAATAACTTGAAGAAATGCTTAAAACAAAAATAGAATAACAACACTCCAAAAACCAAGTCAAGGTAACAAGTCAAGGATAGAGAAATAACAAGAAGGTAAAGTTAGCCAATTGATAAAATTGAAACCACACCATGAGTTAGTGAAATCATTGTTGTTTAATTCAGTTCCAGTTAGGATTAGAAGACTCATGTAGTCACAAGACTAGGAATGAAATGAAGAAAGCAATCAAGAACCAACAACTCAAGAGTGGAATGAAACAATGGAAAAGAGATGGCTCACTGCCAATTACGTCCCTTTTGGGACAGGGGATATACAACCCTCGCTGTTAACTACGTCCGATAGGACAGGGGATATACAGCCCCTCGCTGTTTACAAACGTCGATTGGACAGGGGATATACAGCCCCTCGCTGTTTACAACGTCCGATTGGACAGGGGATATACAACCCTCGTGTTTATCGTGAAGATGTGCGAAATCACAACAAAGACTCAGGTTCATGGTTAAAACGATATCCGATGCGAAAGAAGAATACCAAGATTGACATTTCCTAATTCCCACTAGATTATTAACGTACAGGCAATACCAAAACACTCAGTCCTCAGAGTGCAGAGGCGTAAACCCTCAACAGTCAAATTACTGATGCAACCAGAAAGAGGAACCAATGATATGTGAGTTGTACATTAAAGGCTAGTTATCACATCAAGCGAGTTAGTCACCACAACAGTTTCCTTTCGAGATTCATTCAAGCTCGTAGGTGTTTCTCAAAACATTCCATAAAGTTTGTCACCAAAAGTATCTGAGTAAGAGAAATCGTACCTGGTTAATGCTGTAGCAGTCCTAGTAGACTCGTGCAAACATTCAACACACTCTGAGGAATATTAAAGGTAGTATATCATCAATAACTTGTAGCCTAAGTTAAACTTAAATAAATTCCTCACTCTTATTTCTAAGTCTCAATTGTCTTTTAAGCCCTCACTTAAATGTTATGTATAACCTTTGATTTATCTTAGAATGTTTATAGCTCAAGGTTGTAAGACCAAGGAATATATTTTATTAACACTTGTTAATTGTTCCACTCTTATCCACTTTACTAGTACTCAGCCTTAATTCTCACATTCAAGTGTTTTTAGACCCTTATATCATAAGTGCATTTTATATTATTCATTTAATCTTAGAATCTCAATAATAATCCTTAAGTTCAATACATTTATTCTTACTTCAGGATAAACAACGCACTATGACCTACAATGGGTTTATCTTAGAATACTATACTATTACTTCACGATGTAACGATTATGTATTTTATCAATATCTACTAGATAATTCATTATGATTAAGTTTTCCCCTTAACTTAAGTAAGATCTACATCCTGTATATTGGAATCATAGTGTTATAGATGCATTTTAGTATAACTTAATTGAGCTACTTCTCAATTATCATATCCTTAGTTCAGAATGACATTTTATCACAACTGTCTAATAATCTTGTCATAGGATGTTAAATTACTTTCAATCTTGAAATAACTATATTATAATTTACTTAGACTTATCGAACTCTTACATTTAGTATTCAGAAAGTATATTATTTGCTTTCATTAACTATATAATAAAGTGTTTTAAGATAACCTTTTACGTATCCTTACTTACATTTAATTCCCTAACTGTCTTATTTTTACACACATTCCCTCTATAGACTATGTATAATCCTTTTACACTAAATTTTAATAAACTTATGTCTTAAATACATTTTTCATATTGTTTATAAAACCTAAAGTTTCAAAGGAATAACTTAATAAATTAATCTCCTTTATTATGTTTTAGGATGAACATTATATCTTAACATAAGGTAAAATTTTATCTAAGAATTAAATCCTCATTCATAAGTGAAATTGTCAATTATTTAATAAGATAATCTATTCTGAAAAATTCTCATTTAAAAATAACATATTAATATTTCTAGTGCCGTAAAGTATATCAATATAATACCTTATGTACTTAGTTCCACCTCATTAAAGGTTCAAGGTTGTAAATATCTAGTTTCTATTTACAAACCTTTTTTTAAGTTTTAACTACTAAATACATCACTTAATTATAAACTCACATTCTGAATATTGGTAATAAGCGTATTTAATATAGCTTCTCCAGTTTTAAGAAACTCAAGGATTATTATTTAGATTAATTCCTAATCTTAGTTTAATATAGTTTTATATCCTAATCCTTTTAATGATCTTATCTTGAAACATTAAGTTATTATTCAATATTATAAATGTTATGAAAGGATTAAATCTAGGCTTATTAATCCACTTCACAATTAGATGTAAAAGTTTTTATTTATTTTATTATTAATTATATAATAAGATTTATTCGTTTAACATCTTATGTAATCTAATTACAAATTTTCCTAATTCTTAACTTATTAATTACAACCGAATTATAGATTTACATTATGGTCGTTGACTCATAATATACATGTATTTTAATACGGTTTATATAAATCTTAGAAATTCAAAGGTAACTCTTTAAGCTTAATTTCATAATCATAATTTAATACTACTCTTATAATACTCTATTAATAGTATCACGTATAGATTTAGTTTAACTTCGCAATTCCCTCATATTCTATTTTCCATAAGGTATTTTATTCCTCTTGTTTATTCTTTCGTTATCTATATATTAAGATTTATTTAAGACATTCTTTACATAACTTTACTATACTTAATTACTCCTACTAACGTATATACATATCTTCATCCAATATGTGGTTTATAATATAAAGTATTTCCCTTTGTTACAATTCAGTATATTACTTCTATAGTATAAAGTTAACATAAAGTAGGTTAATTAAATTCCTTGATTTAACCTAAGAATATTTTATTTCTTTTATTTCTTTACTTCGCTTAAAAGATTATACTTAAAATATTTATTAACATTCTGTATTAAATGTTAGTTTATTCTTTTATGTTATTCCAACCTATAAAGTTCATTAATCAACTATACTTTAAAAACCGTAGATTATAACATATCTTATGAAAAACATAATTACAATTTTTAGACCTATTCCCTCTTGTCTAAAAATTCTCAAATTTAATATATAAAACTATGATATTTTAGACATATTATAAAATTTTTATTTCCTAAAAATTGCTTTATTAAATACCTAAGTTGATTCTTACAAGGCCATAACTTATAAAAAACTTAACTTACGTTTTATAACTCCAAATTTATATTAATTTATATCAAAACGAAATATACTCTATAATTCACACTTGTATAAAATATCATTTCAAAATTCATTCGGGAAGATCATTAAATTAGTCAAACAAGGTTCAACCTTACCTAGATTCATTATTTCATGTGCAGTCCAAGATGCCAACTTCGCAGATCTGGTTCTCACAACCTAAAGAGATTAAATCCAAGGTTTTTATCAATTTTAAAAGAGGAATCATAGCTCTACACATGGGTTAAAGAATCATTGAAAACGGAGCACTGTGGAGAAAGTTATAGACTCTTCAAGATTCGAGTTTACCACTGAAATTCTGGGTTGCTATTGCGTTATGACCGAGTTGCCTACTTCGGATGCTTAATGCTCCCAAATGAGGATGATTCAGCTTTAGCTGCCTTAAGAAAAGTTGAAGAAGAGTTAAAGAGCTTTCCAACAAGGTATGGTTCATTAACTTTCGTTCAAGGATGAGAAAGTTATGATAGGGACAAAAATCGGATTTACCATATGTTTCTGAAAATTCTGGGCAGAACTGAATCAGGTGACGAACTTTAGACGCGTTTCTGTACCAATTGGTTGTGATTCAGCCTTTGATGTCTAAATACAAGTTGAAGAGGAATCCATGATCTTTAAAACGAGCTATGGAACAACGAATTTGGATCCCGAACAAGAGAGTTATAGATCTCACAAGATCTGGGTTTACCTAGTCGATTTTCTGGAAAAATCTGGGCAAGAACACGACCTGATCGAGGCAGCTACTTTAGACGCCTTAATCTTTCAAACTATTGAGAACTAGCTCGAGGTTCCTTCATAAGATTTGTATAGCAATTTAGGTTCTTCAAAACGAGGTATGGTACGTGAATTTTCATTCACAAACGAAGAAGATACAATTGAGCAAAGTTTACCTCATCAACTGGAATTTCCAGATTTCTGGGTTGCAGTATCTCGGGTAGGCAACTTTCGATTGAATTTGTGACGGATTTGTGAAGATTTAGGTTGAGTGTGAATAATGGTTAGAAAGAAGAATGATAGGAGAATCGAATGCAAAAGACGGCATCCAAAACGGTGGAGTAATGGCTGAGTTATAAGTGTCTAAAGATTGACCCTTACCATACCAAAACTGACGAGAAAACTTAACGTTTCAGTGGTATTTTCAAGTGACTGGGCGCGGCACGTGTCCTGAGGCGCGCGGCTGAGTCAGCCAGCCTTTGACACGTCAGTGACCTCCAAAATTTTGGCTCTAAACTTCAAATTATCATAACTTTGGCTAGGATGATCCGTTTTTAACGTTCTTTTTATCAATCTTCTTGGTTTTCCATAAGCTTTTTATTGATATAGGTTTCAAGGGCTGGTTTGACCATTCTACAAAAGTCAACCCTAGCAAGGCTTTAGAAGCTTTAAGGTTTCAATGATTTTACTTTGACTTTTAAGACTCAAATCAATGTTCCAAATATTTTTAAAATCTTTATAATATAATTGGAGTGTCTTGAAAATTTTCCAAGATTTATTGACTTATAAATCATATTATTAAATTTATAATACTATGTAATAATATATAGTAATCTAATATTTAATAGTATTCTTTAGGATTAAATAGAAGAAATTCCCTAATTTAATTTTCATAATTCCATATAATAATTTAATATTCATAATTCCATACAATAATTTAATATTTAATAGTATTATTTATGGTTTAATAAAAGAAATCCCCTATATTAATTTAAATTAATTTAGGGGTATTTCAAGTTCAGACCCTCTAAAAAGGAGTCTAGTCCTTCTAAAGGGGGACAAATATACCAAAATGACAAAAATGGAAAGGCAAATGAGGAAAGATTTGAACCTTAGAAAGGGGAGTTCAAACCCTCAAAAGAGGAGTCCAGTCTCTCGAGAGGGGGATGGATATGCCAAAATGACACAGACAGAAAATGGAAATTAGTAGTTTCAGGATTCGAACCCTCGAAAGAGAAATGCAGACCCTCGAAAGGGGGGAAGAAACTGCCAAAATGATATATTCCAAGCGTAAAGGAAGTACGGAGTTTGACTTCCGAAAGTTGATACAGACAAATCATAAACACGCTGATGCGTGTGATGCTAGCATGATAATGCACTAGATTTGTGCATATGAGATGTTATAATCCACCCCAATATGAGAAATGAACGTGTTCCTCCTAGTGGATAAAGGAGTTATAATATCGTAAAGGTGGGAGATGGTAAAGCCTTGAAAAAGGAGCTATGAATTTTGGTGGAAGACCTTTGAAAAAGATGTATAACCCTTGGAAAATGGAGCTTTAAACTTTCAAAAGAAAGTTAACGATAAATAGTACACCATGTTAAATTATGTGTATCCCTTGAAAAAGGATCTAAACTCTCGAAAAGAGCATAATATGAACATGTAAATTCCTGGGAATTGATATTCGAAGAAAATCATTCCTTATCTTTTTATATGATGGTGACTTGGGAGAACCATCTACATCATAATCGAATGGTATCAAGTCACAGCTCATAAAATTATATATATCGATATATCAAATGAGCCAAGGGTAAGACATAAGCCTTTAAGAGGGCATATATGTGGGTATTAAGTTTAAATACTTGAGAGTGCATTATTTGTCTGCACTAGGCTCATATATATGAGTTTTGTAAAGTCATGTTGATAATATATGACTAGTAAAAGGATAACCCTCTTATGCGAATATCAAATAGACCTTGGGAGCAAATTGCATCACACAAATTTATCATCCTTTATATGATAGAAAAAAATGTGTAAGGCTCGGGTTAAAAATCCACTATATATGTTATACTTGTGAATGATTTAATGGTGATATAATACTTACCATCTAGTAAGGTGATAAGTGTCCAAATGAGCATGTTTTATAGGTGTATTTCATATATAATATTAGCACTTTTCTTGCTCATTTCTCCACTTCGGTTAGTTTTCCTCTAGTTTATGTTTTATATCTCACAAATTTATTGTTTAAACATGAGGAAAACCAAGCTGGGAGCAAAGTAGACGAAGACGAACGCATAGGCACAAACGGCTCGAAAAACGGAGTCCAAACGAAGAATCTAGAGCCGGTCAAGTTTTGTCCGCATTTGTGACGTCGTGAGTGTCCGCATAGAACCACGACGTCACAAGCGAGGACAGCCATGCGGACAAGATATGGAGCGCAGACTCCATTTGTGACGTCGTGAGTGTCCGCATAGAACCACGACGTCACAAGCGAGGACAGCCATGCGGACAAGATATGGAGCGCGGACTCCATTTGTGACGTCGTGAGTGTCCGCATAGAACCACGACGTCACAAGCGAGGACAGCCATGCGGACAAATTGAGAGCGCGCCTAACTCTCTTGTCCGCCCAGAACCATGAGGACACAAGCGAGGACACTCATGCGGACAAGACTAGGACACGGACTCCATTTGTGTCCTCATGAGTGTCCGCCTAAAACAACGCGGACAGCCACGCGGACGTGACTAAAAATCACGCGCGAGTTTTCTTCTTCGCCCGTCGACTTCTTCGCCCGTCGACTTGCTTCTGCCATATCCATCTACTCCGCACCGCCTACCTTAATTCCCTCACACGTCTTCAGCTCTGTCCCCTACAATTAATGAGCAATCAATGCTCTTCCACTCCAGATCTGCCTCTTCACTTCCTCTATATAAACACACTGCACCTTCAACCAAATACATACGTTCGACCCCCAAAACTCAACACTCCAAATCTCTCATTCCATTTACAGAAATCTTACGTACGCTCTCCACTCTTCGTTCTCTTCATTTCTCCATTCACCATCCACACCTCCGTATTATTATTACGTCCAACCTCTGTCTGACTTATTACCAGTTAATATGTCAGGCTAAGGAGGATTTACTCCGGGTGAAGGTTTAATTATGTATTTGTATTAATTATGCAATATTTCTACCGGTTAAAATAAATTCAGTTTGTTACGATTAAAGTTTTGTCTCTCTCCCTTTTTAATAAATTTCATCGATTTATTAAAAAGCCTTAATAAATCTGTTTCTAATCTGATCGGTGACAAACAGATAGGTTAATTAAGCCGTAAAACTATAGGAACTTATTTTCATCGGATAAGTTAGTACAAGTTGCAAGAATAAAATTCCTCACACTCCTCTGCCCGTTTACACGCATTTTGCTTGAGTTTTCATCGGACCTTGCATTTTCAGGTAAACGAGTTCTTATGAGTTTTCATCAGACCTTAAGATAATAACAGGAATCTTGCCAAATTATTTTATTAAACTTGTAGAGATAGCACAATTAATCAGATCATATTAACCTGAACCCGGAGTTCCATTTAATTCATCTTCACTCAGTTTTTCTTATCTGTTATTTACTTTTCAAAAAAAACAAGTCAATTAACTACCCCCCTTTTGTGACACGCTTAGGTACTATATAATTCACCTTAGTCCCACGGTTCGATATCCGGTCGCTTACACTTTACTATACTACAACGACCGGGATTTGTTTGCAGCCCGACGTTTAATTTGAGTTTTAATTTCTTTTCTTTTATTTTAATTTCACCAGTTCTAACCACTCAGATATACACGTCTGCAAAATGGCGCCGTTGCCGGGGACTTGATTTATTCTAGTCCCTAAGCCCCGGATAATTCACCTGTTATATTATAATAATCTGTTAATATTAATTGGATACCTGACTTTGGACATCTGACTACGGACATCTGACTTCTGACATCTAATTACTAACTCTTTATATTATTGTCATTTAATTTCCATTGTCCTTAACATTTAATTTCCATTGTCCTTCAATTTCCAGTATACTAACTTATAATTTCCAGTATACTAACTACTAACTTTAATTTTCTGTCATTACTTTCCATTGTCATTTCAATTTTCTGTCATTTCTTTCCATTGTCCCTAACTACTAACTTAAAATTTTTGTCAACTAATTCCTAACATTTTTATTTATTCTAACACATAACGAGTTTCTTTTCTCTGTTTTGAGTGGTGAATGCCTTTTACCAGGTCACACAGCTACCCAGAAAATATTAATAATCACACGGTTGGTTACAATCCAGAGATCAAGAGAACCCTTCTGCGCACTCTAAGGCAGAAACGAACTCAACAAAACATTACCACCACAGTGATAGAATCTGACCCGGAAGCTGACATGGCATCTACACCAGCGACAGTTCGAAACATCAACAGGCCGTCTAACCAAGGACAACAGCCTGCTATCATCCTTCCTCACCTTAGCCCATCCCAATATGATGAGTGGCAGAAGCTGAAGCCATATCATCAAATCAAATGTGTAAAGGAGCTGGGCATGTTTGATGGTTCCAGTCCAGACGAAGCCCTGTTACATGTTACAAAATTCTTGCAACATGCCAATAGTCTTACTGCAACCGACGCAGTACTCCAGTACGTAAGATTGTCATTATTCCCTCACAGCCTGACGGGAAGTGCGAGCAAGTGGTATCATAGCCTGACACCAAGTACCATTGGTACTTGGGATGACATGGCCACCAAGTTCTATGACAAATTCCTACCCCCGAGCTGAACATTGGAAATGATTGCTGAAATATACAATTTTAAGCAACCATGGTCGGAGAATATTTGTGAAACTTGGGATCGTTTCAAAGGACTACTACTTACTTGTCCTCACCATGGTCTGACGAAAGAACAAGTGTCACAACTGTTCTACAAAGGCTTGATCGGTCCGTGCAGAACAATGGTACTGTCCTCGTTAGGGGTCGATATTCTGAAAAGCCAGGAGCACAATTTCTGAATAGCATGGAGTCTCTCTGTGAAGAAATCAGAGACTGGGCCTCCGGTGGATCAAGGAGCGGTACTCCAGGTTTATATCATGTTGGGAAAGTGATAACAAGTTTGACCTGCTGATGAAAAGCCATGAGCAACTCATGGAGCAATGCTCAGCAGGCAACAAAAGTAAGTACTCTGCAGAAAGTGGTTGAGCATGACTATGAATTCCTACCCCCCGCAAGCTAAGTCGATGGTTTCCCGATCATCTACAATCCCTCCAGGCTATGCTCCTCTGTCCCAATCATCTCCAGCTATCTCTTGTACACAATGTGGTGGACCTCATGACTATGAACAATGCCCCCTACAAGAATTAAAAGCAGCAGAGGAGGCAAACTATCTCACCAACAATTCAGGATACAGACAACCTTGGCAACGTAACATGCAATCCAACCTTCGCTACTCAAACACCGAAAATATCCAAAACCCACATACACTTCAAACATCCCAAAATTACAGACCTCAGTCCAATTTTCAAGGAGGCCAGAGGCAGTATCAGCAACAACCTTACGAAATGATGCTTCTTCGAGTCGACAAACTCCACCTCCTTCGAATCCTGAGTCTCGAATGTCTCAAATGCAAGAGATGTTTAAGGCAATGATGGGTAAGTCCAGAGATACGCAAGAAGAGGTCGCAGCCCTGCGCAAAGACCAAACAGCCTTGCAGTCTCAGATTCAACAACTCCTTACCCAACAAAGGCCACCTGGTAAATTTCCCTCGCAAACCAATCCAAATCCAAAAGTATGCAAGTGCAATTTACTAGTGGAAGCCCATCACATTAGCTCAAAGGAGCAACAACCCGAGAGTGAAATGGTCCCTGAAGTGGAGCAGCAGGCCGAGGAAGAATACCTCGACATGAACCAACTGAAGCTCTATGCCAAATTAGTTGCAATAAACGAAATGATGGAAGGTCCACTAGACCTTACATCACAGCAACCGGAGAACAAACTGGTTCATATGGGACGACTTACCTGGGGATTTGAGTTACTCTTTACCACCACCCCCGTTCGAAAATGAGCAAACGGCATCAAATCTTCTGTTTGAGCTTGAGGACAAGCCATCAGAGGACAACTTCTACTCAACTTCATGGAGTCTCCTCCCTCTGAAGTCAATTACCGTTATTTTCCCCTCCTTCTCTATGCTATATCCAGAAAATGAGGATAGTTACATCCTCAAAAATGAAGAGGAGGAAATGCTCGCTCCCGTCAGAACATCCAAACAAAATACCAATATCACCTTCAAGGAACCACCTCCCTCTAAAGTTGAATTCAATCAAGGCTCTTCCTATGAGCCTCTCAAAGAAGACGAGGATTATTACATCCTCAAATTTGAAGAGGAAAAGCCATCCAACTTTGATCTTCATCTCGAGGATCACAGCCTTCCCCTCTTATGCAACAAAGAAGTAGGGTGGAAACTCGAAGTCAGCTCGCTAAGTGAGAAGGCCACCTTTCCATTTGATCCAGGGTCAGAATTTGAAGATACAATTTCCCCGAAGTTCTCCCCTGAACCGCTCAACGCAGTTAAGGATGTCTTCATCCTTAAATTTGAATGGGCGTCTCCACAACTAGATGATACTCACACTAAGGATCATCCATTGAAAAATTTGGGCCCTTCGACAAAGAAAAATAATGCCCACCCGTTGAAGCCCACTTCCACCTTCATTTTCATTCCGGGGGAGGAAATTTACATCCTCGACTCTGAGCAAGCACCACCACTACCATCTTGCATCCATACGGCTAAACAACAAAAGGAGAATGTTTACATTCTCCAGTTTGAGGAAGCACTACCACCATCACCCGGTTTTCAATACAATATTAATAGCAGCAAACACCTCCTTCAAAACCAGGTTTTGTGGAGTTTGTCTTTTCCTACTGTAATTGTTGCCGTAATTCTTTGTTTTGATCCAGGTGGTTCGGTCCTACATATTGCCAATTTCCTGTTCCCGGTACTACCATTGTCAACATTCATTTATGATCCGGGATAATGACGAACATGCGTCTAGCTAGAGACGTTAAACCCGGGCAGCTTGGTGGGAGGCAACCCACTATCTATCTTTTGTCTTTCCTTTAATTTAATGTTGTTTTCCTTTTTGTACTATATTTCCCTTTATATGTTATAATAAAATGCAGGTTTTACTTGAGTTCTTCTGGCTGTGTAGAATATTCCTTACAGGTACATTTCATGACATTCCACAGCTGCACTCAAGTGTGGGGGAGCTCTACACTCTACGAAATTGGGGAGTACACTCTTTCCTTTATTAATTGCATGCCCTGTTCATTTATTTCCATCTACGCAATGAGGGCATTGCTTAAGCTTAAGTGTGGGGGAAGAGCCTTTTCAGGGCATTTTGTGCTTAAAATGTTTAAATCTCTCTGCTTATCTTGCATTTGTTCAAAAATTAAAATTATGTACCCTGCTAATGTAGGTTGTTCTCTTTAAAAACAAACTATTATGAATTGTGGGATAAATGGTACAAATTTTAAAATTTTCATTTGATTACTTTTGAGGAGCATTTTCTTATGCGGTGTGACCAAATGATCTCTGAATGGTTGGATTTTATTGCTCAGGGTTTCTTTCTGTCTTCTCTCTTAGGGATTGCTAAGGGGTGTTTCTCTGTTAAAAAATAAAGAAAGAAAAATACAAAAAATAAGGGACTTGCGAGACACCATTGGTAACCAACAAAGAGAGTTGAGTGTTCTTGAATACAAAGGCGTGATGCCTACATTTTCTCATCCCTTATGCAAAAGTGAAACAAATGCATAAATCTATTCTTCCTTTTGTTTTCTCCTCAATGCCCATTCTTGAGAGAAGTTGGCCATGGTAAAAGTTCTCAGAGTCACCTAAACAAAAGAAACATTGAAGTACCTTGGATCATACCCCGAAACTCTATATTTTATTTTTACCCTGAGCACACCTATGTCACCAGCAGTTGATGGATCACACTCCTCAATAAGTTAAAAAGATCATGAACTGTTCACCTCTTTATCCTACCCTTCATAATAATTTGTTAGTATTGAGCATTCCCTACTTACTTGGGTACGTGGTTTTGCTTGAGGACAAGCAAAAAGATAAGTGTGGGGGTGTGATAAGTGTCCAAATGAGCATGTTTTATAGGTGTATTTCATATATAATATTAGCACTTTTCTTGCTCATTTCTCCACTTCGGTTAGTTTTCCTCTAGTTTATGTTTTATTGTTATCTCACAAATTTATTGTTTAAACAAACCAAGCTGGGAGCAAAGTAGACGAAGAGACGAACGCATAGGCGCAAACGGCTCGAAAAACGGAGTCCAAACGAAGAATCTAGAGCTGGTCCGGTTTGTGTCCGCATTTGTGACGTCGTGAGTATCCGCATAGAACCACGACGTCACAAGCGAGGACAGCCATGCGGATAAGATATGGAGCGCGGACTCCATTTGTGACGTCGTGAGTGTCCGCATAGAACCATGACGTCACAAGCGAGGACAGCCATGCGGACAAGATATGGAGCGCGGACTCCATTTGTGACGTAGTGAGTGTCCGCATAGAACCACGACGTCACACGCGAGGACAGCCATGCGGACAAATTGAGAGCGTGCCTAACTCTCTTGTCCGCCCAGAACCATGAGGACACAAGCGAGGACACTCATGCGGACAAGACTAGGACACGGACTCCATTTGTGTCCTCATGAGTGTCCGCCTAAAAAACGCGGACAGCCACGCGGACGTGACTAAAAATCACGCGCGAGTTTTCTTCGCCCGTCGACTTCTTCGCCCGTCGACTTGCTTCTGCCATATCCATCTACTCCGCACCGCCTACCTTAATTCCCTCACACGTCTTCAGCTCTGTCCCCTACAATTAATGAGCAATCAATGCTCTTCCACTCCAGATCTGCCTCTTCACTTCCTCTATATAAACACACTGCACCTTCAACCAAATACATACGTTCACCCCCAAAACTCAACACTCCAAATCTCATTCCATTTACAAAATTACGTACGCTCTCCACTCTTCGTTCTCTTCATTTCTCCATTCACCATCCACACCTCCGTATTATTATTACGTCCAACCTCTGTCTGACTTATTACCAGTTAATATGTCAGGCTAAGGAGGATTTACTCCGGGTGAAGGTTTAATTATGTATTTGTATTAATTATGCAATATTTCTACCGGTTAAAATAAATTCAGTTTGTTACGATTAAAGTTTTGTCTCTCTCCCTTTTTAATAAATTTCATCGATTTATTAAAAAGCCTTACTAAATCTGTTTCTAATCTGATCGGTGACAAACAGATAGGTTAATTAAGCCGTAAAACTATAGGAACTTATTTTCATCGGATAAGTTAGTACAAGTTGCAAGAATAAAATTCCTCACACTCCTCTGCCGTTTACACGCATTTTGCTTGAGTTTTCATCGGACCTTGCATTTTCAGGTAAACGAGTTCTTATGAGTTTTCATCGGACCTTAAGATAATAACAGGAATCTTGCCAAATTATTTTATTAAACCGGTAGAGATAGCACAATTAATCAGATCATATTAACCTGAACCCGGAGTTCCATTTATTTCATCTTCACTCAGTTTTTCTTATTTGTTATTTACTTTTCAAAAAAACAAGTCAATTAACTCCCCCCTTTTGTGACACGCTTAGGTACTATAATTCACCTTAGTCCCACGGTTCGATATCCGGTCGCTTACACTTTACTACTACAACGACCGGGATTTGTTTGCAGCCCGACGTTTAATTTGAGTTTTAATTTCTTTTCTTTTATTTTAATTTCACCAGTTCTAACCACTCAAATATACACGTCTGCATAAGGTGATGATTCTTAGTAAACATAAAGCACCATTGTTCTCCCTTTTCATCAATGTTAAGATGATGATGATAAATGACATATTTATGAAATGAATGTTGGCATACATTCATATATGTCAAATTTAGGGGGAAAATCTTTATGTGGTTATGTTTTCTCTTTTATTTTGGTTTGTGCACCACAGGGTTTCCTGAGGAAAGTTTTAATGAGGATTCCATCATGAGATTTTTGTGCGAAGAGGAGTGTTATGATATATATGGTGGAACTGCCATTTCATGGTGTGCAACGAAGTAGACTATAGTGGCAACTTCATCAAATCATGCCAAATTGATTGTGTTATAAGAAACGGTAAAAGGATGTGCATGGTCTAGATCAGTCATCTATCATATATTAAGTTCTTGTGGTTTTCAGCCTGATCTAGAGACGCCAACAATGATATATGAATATAATGTTGTCTACATTACACTAATAAGGGAAGGTGCATCAAAGGTGATCAAATGAAGCATATATCACCAAAATTCTTCTCAACCCATCAGCTTCAGACAAAGGGTATTCTTGATGTTTACAAGATTTGATCCGATGAGAATCTAGATGATTTATTTACCAAGTCACTTCCTACAAGAGTTTTAAGAAGCTCGTTCATGATATCGTATGTGACATTGAAGATAAATTTTGTTAAACTGAGGGGCAGATAAACATTTTAACTGTGCTCTTTTTCCCTTGACCATGGTTTTTGTCCCAATGGGGGTTTTTCCTAGCAAGGTTTTTATGAGATAGTAGGATGTACATCCATGGGGAGAGTGTTATAAATAATACAATTAGTGAATGTACATCCAGTCATCCTTTGGTCTACCTTAGACCTTTCATCTTTGTAACTCCCGTAACCTCCCCAAAGTCTTCATCAGTAGTGCTTTGATCTTTTGTTTTCCTACCACTCAAAGGTTCGTTAACGTATACTATATAAGGATGTACAATGAAACTATAAGGAGGATGTCAATTATGTTTGTCCTGTCTACTATACTCTTTTCTATCCTCTCAGGGTTATATCA
This sequence comes from Limonium bicolor, assembly GCA_023374045.1. Lineage (NCBI taxonomy): Eukaryota > Viridiplantae > Streptophyta > Magnoliopsida > Caryophyllales > Plumbaginaceae > Limonium > Limonium bicolor. Next base: position 299,239,591 of record CM041779.1, read on the forward strand.
TCCTTACCATAATTTGATAATATGACTATTAACTAATATTTCTGTAATGTGTAATATCTATTGTTAACGTTATATGCAAATGCTATACATCAATGCAAAGTTAAATTAATAAAAAAGACTAAATTAAATATTGTATTCTTTTATTATATGTTATGTTACCTTTTCCAGTTAAGATTATAGTTATTTTATAGTAATAATTTACTCAACATGAAATAACATAACTATTTATAATTATTATAGAAAAAGTCTCCTTTACATAATTTGATAATATGACTATTAACTAATATTTCTGCAATGTGTAATATCTATTGTTAACATTATATGCAAATGCTATACATCAATGCAAAGTTAAATTAATAAAAATGACTAAATAAATATTGTATTCTTTTATTGTATGTTGCCTTCCAGTTAAGATTATAGTTATTTTATAGTAATAATTTACTCAACATGAAATAACATAACTATTTATAATTATTATAGAAAAAGTCTCCTTAACATAATTTGATAATATGACTATTAACTAATATTTCTGCGATGTGTAATATCTATGTTAACGTTATATGCAAATCAATGCAAAGTTAAATTAATAAAAAAGACTAAATTAAATATTGTATCTTTTTAAAAATGTCGCATAATTTTTAATTAAGAAATTAAACAAGAAAGTTTTAACATGAATTAAAGCTTTGTGCTACAATTAATTAGTGACTTTACTTGATGGTAAATTTCAAGAAGATCTTACAAAATGTTAAAATCATAAATATATTAGATAAGATGTAATTAGCTAAAATGATAGACAAGTCAAAATAAAGAGAATAGTAAAAATGGATTTAATGAATCAAAGATGTGTGACGTCAGTTCATGATCATGTAAGAACTGAACTAATAAATCAAAACTTAATTAAGCTTCAAATCTAATACCTTAAAACTCAAAAAACTTAAAGGGTGGAGGACTAATGAATCCTAGGTGAGTAGACGTCTTTTAGTTCATTAGGTAAGGACTTGGCGCAAGTGTAAATCTTAATAAAACCTCTTAATACAAATGTTGTCTTACAAAAATATGTTTCTTTGGCTACAACCATTTGTTTTTGTTATAGTTATTCGAGTCTTGCATATCAGCTCTTCAAAAGGAAGCTAAAGAAACACTCCTAGCTAAGAAGTTACTTTCAGGGACATTTTTATTCCACCGGGTATATTGAGTTGTTTTTCTAGAGTCTTTGAATTGCACTACTAGATATTATGTTGACTTTTTTTCTTTTTTTTCAACCATAAAAAAAACTCTCATAAATGAGAACGAATATATAATTGCAGTGCCATATGAACACATGCTTTTTGAGATAACCATAATCCTCAGGTGATACTAATTTCTAGTGCAATGCCTCACATGATCCTAATTACTTATGTATGACACGATGCCTCAAGTGACAAAATTTATGGCACGATGTCCTTCCTCACCGTATTAGTCTCAGGTATATATATTCATATCATACATTGTTGCCTAACTAATAAGAATATTTTTTTTATAAAAAACACACTATTAAATATATATATATAGGGGAGGACCGAGAGGGGGCCAAGCGGGCACTTGCCCCCTGAAAATTTTAAAAATTTGTTAATACTATATGTTCCTATTATTCTTAAAGTAATTCTAGTTGACTATAAATGTGTTAGATTTAATATCTTGACATAAAGTAACTTACTATTTAGTTTAAATCATTGCATTAAACATAATTATTTTTTTGTTCGATAATACCTAGTTATTTTATTTTTTTATATGTGGGAATTTGCAACCGCTATTTTTAGAGTGCATCAACACATTAGGATGAGAAAGTGAAGAAGGATTCGAACTCAGGACCAACTGGTCCGTTAGTTCTTCCTTCCCTAACTCATACGTCCGGGTTTGACTAATTTTTTTTATTATTAATCAAACATAAGTTTATTTCATAAGGAGTAACTTTTCGTTATTTAAAATTTGATATTATAATCAAATGTATTCTTATAAAATTTGATACTAACTGTTATTAATTATCTTAATATCATTTAAAAATACAATAACAAAATTCAAATTTTATTTCTATAACATGTGCAGTCAGCTAATATGAATCATTATATGAAGTTAGACAGAGCAATATATCTATGAAAATAAAAAATGTAAAAGTGAAAATATAATTATGACAAGAATTGAGGAGGGGAACGGAAAATATTGGTTATCAAAACGAGACAAAAATTATAAAAAATATTAAGATAGAATAAAAAACTGGGTTGCTATTCACAGTACAAAATTACTAATCACCGCAGTACAAAATTTTTTTAATTCATATTGACGTTGTACACATGTAATGATGTCGTGTTGTAACTGTTGTTTTTTTAAAAAATAATTTCTTGAGCGTAAACAGTAAAAAACACTCTGATTGTAACAAAACATTATAAACCCGTATAAAAGACGTTAAACCCTTTTTAATCGCATTTAAACGTTATAATTGTGACTACACATAAGTTAATGACATTTTATGTTGTTTTTTACTAAATTACAAACACTGTTACACTTTCAGAACGTTGTATTGAAATCGCAGTTGAAAACGTCAATTTTGGGTAAAAAACGCTCGTACTATATATAGTCTAACTTTCCTTGGATTATTCATTTCTAACTTACTCACTCTCTCTCCTCTATCTCTCTTCCTTAAGAACCTCTCTTCTGACTGCCGGAGCCGCCACCCGCCGCCGCCAACCACCGCCGGAAAAATTTTCCGGTGAGTTTTTTGAATTTTTTTTTGCAACTTATAGATTTGGGTGTCCTGAGTATGAATTTGGTGTTAGTTTTTTGAAATTCAACATCATTTGAGCTAGATCTAGCATGAAAAATTTGAAAATATTCAAAAAAAAAGAGTGGCATGGGCGAGCAGCAGCGCCGCTCTAGCCGGAGAGAATCGAGGACCGCTGCTGCTCGGTTTGGAGTCAGGCGAGGATCAGGGGTGCTCGAATCTGTGGCTCGCGAGGACCCGGGCTGCTTGAACCCTGTGTGCGCGCGCCGGACGACGAAGACGAGGAGCGCTGGTGCTCGCCGCTTCTGGAGTTGAGGATCTGCGGTGCTCAAGTACACTTGAAGCGAGGAGCTCAGCTGCTCGCCGGTAGAGAAGAAGGGGAGCGCAGGTACTCGCCGGTAGAGAAGAGAGGAGCGGCGCTGCTCGCCTGGGTTGTAGGAGAGCACCTGCGCTGCTCGACCCAGTTTTTTTTTTAATATTTTGAATGATTTTTAAATGTTTTAATTTGTTTATTTTTTAATTCTAATATTGTGAATGATTTTTCAATGTTTTAATTTGTTTTTTTTTAATTCTAATAAATATTGTGATTGATTTATAAATGTTTGAATTTTTTTTTGAATTGTAATAATGTGAATGATATGATTATAAATGTTTGAATTTTTATGTTATGAATGAGGAATATAACTGTGTGATATTCGTATGCAGTGATGGATCGACTGAAAAAAGCAGTGAAAAATGTATACACGAAGAGGAAGAATAAAGATCGGGGTACGGAGCAGCCTATGACGGCCTCGTACCGTCGTGGTGTACGTGCTCCTGGTGAAGGGCCGAGTGATCCTGCCCCCCGCATGGAAGCAGCACGCCATTCATCATTCCATCCCGGTCAATCTTTCAACGACCCAGCGTTTGAAGTACCTGCACCACCAATGGTAGCGGAGGATGACTCGGCGGTGTTCAATATACCGAGGAGACGCATGCCAGTGGTGTCATCATCCAGTAGTGTTTGGTCTGACAGATCACTGAACAGCGCTAGCTACAATATCTCGGGGGAAGCAAGCCACCAGACTGCTCCGTTAGAAGCTCAGATGTCAGGCGGTGGTAGTTCATCACGTCCACCACGCCCATCACCCGCCCGTGCTGATGAGGACCATGTGATGACTGGGTGTTCGCCACATGCTGATGACGGTGGTCGTAGTGCTGATGATGAGGACTCACCCGACGTGGATGAGGAGCAGGATAATGAAGATGATGAAGTCATGGATAAGGAGGATGACACCGACGAGGAAGCAGCGCTAGCGATGGTTCCAGTCATTCCTACCTCTTGGAAGTTGACAGAGGTGCCAGTTCCTGGCGGTCCACTACTCACTGGTGTTATCACTAGCTTCGGGGGTCATGTAGCGCTTGACTTATGGACCTTGACTAAGGTATGTTCTCTATCTTCTCCTGTATTTGATCATTTAAATCATACAACGTTTTGTAAGTGTTGAATATTGGTCATTATATAGGATCGTGGGGTTTTGAGTTTCAAATTCTGTAGGGTGATGATTACATGCTGGCCAAAAGATCAAGTAACCTGCAAAAGAGCAAGGAACATGCTTAACTATTCTGGTATAGAGCACCTACAGGATATTACGATGCCATACAACAATATGTCCCTCATCAGTGCTTTTGTGGAGAGGTGGCAGCCTGATACAAACTCTTTCCATATGCCGTTCGGTGAGATGACGATTACCCTGCATGATGTGTGGATGATACTTCAAATCCCCATTGTCGGTCATCCATTGATAGGGGAGATGTCGAAGGAGGTAATGGCTGATTGTCTTGATTTTGGAGGAGATGTCGAGACTATGACAGAGACACTGTTTAATACCGGTATGTATCGATTGCGAGCTTGTTGGAGCACTGTAGGGATGAACCTAAAGACCCAATGAAGCAGGCATGTGGTTGGTTGTATCATTTGATCGGTACCACCATATTAGCTGGAAAATCAAATGGTCGTCTGAGTCCACAGCTGTTCTCGTTAGTAGCTCCCATGAAGAAAGCTACCAATCTTCGTAAATATGCATGGGGAGCTAGTACTCTTGCATGGTTATATCGCCAGCTTGGGATAGCCTCTCGTGCCGGCTCCAGTGGGATAGCTGGTTCTATGACGTTACTTGAGGTATGTGTCCTAATGTGCATCTAGTATATGATAACTCACTGAGTATTAATAATTGGTATTGCTTAATCATTCTAGTGTTTTATATGCACAGTGCTGGATTTATGCGTACTTTCCTACATTAAGACCAGCGATTAGCCCAGACTAGCGCTCTAATGATGATAGACCTTGGGCTCTAAGATGGGTGAGATCTACCTCTCAAGTGCAGGATCATCGTGCACTGCAAGGCTATCGTGAGCATCTAGATGCTTTGACTGCTCTAAATGTAAGTGTTTGTATTTGCTAACACATTGAACCATTATTATTTTTGTGTTTCGTTGTTGGTTACATCTTACTATTTATGTTCATTGTAGATTGATTGGTTGCCCTATGGTCGGGATAATGTTAATGTTCATGGAGGGCGCACATGGTATAGAGGTAACATACAGGTTATGGGGTTGAATGAGCCATACTTGCCTGGGCGTTGTCTGCGCCAATTTGGTTACATTCAGGGTATCCCTGAACCTCCTATTAGACCCAACCCAAGGTCTGAAAAAAGAGGAAAAACCCCACCCTACACCTGTGTATACCCCCCCATATATAGTTTGTGGGAAAACACTCCTAAATTGCTGGTTCCTGGGTATACGCCCACAAATGCGCGGTTGCATGCTTGCGACCCACTCTACCTAGATTGGTACACCAAGCATACACACCCGAAGATCCTAAACCCTGAGAGTTATCAGACCACCCTGGTTCATCGTCCAGATCCCTGTCTAGTAAGTCATATTTTCATACTACTTTATCACATATCACTTTTATTTTGTATGTGTACTTACCTGACCAAGTGTGTTACAGCTACTGTCTGAGGCAAGTGAGCTTGCACGCCCGTACTACCAAGAGAACAATGCATGGGACTGGTCATACTATTGTCAGGGGATGCTAGAAGAAGAACAAATGGCTGCAACTCATGGTCTTGAGGATGTGTTCAGCTCTTTATACATATGGGATAGTTACCAGCGCCAGTATGGTGCACCCTAGTGGTTGTCATCTTGGATTTGGATGTAATAAACTTTAGTATCATCTTGGAACTATTTGTTGTCTTCCATTTTTACTTGGTGTGTTAGACGCTAGTACAATTTGTGTGGTTGTAGTTTTTTTCTGGTGGACTTGGTGATGGTGGAATTATTGTTGACAATGCTGGTGACCTTGTTGATGATCTGTTGGTTGATTTTGTGGAGGTTCTTAGAACCGGTGGTTATAAGAAAAACAGGGGAGACTATGCCAAATTTTTTCTAGAAATGAAATATATCAAGATGTAGAAGAAGAATTTGGTGTCGTCACACAATGCATGGCTCCTTTCAAATTTAACGATCAGTATTTGACAAATGTGCTTCTTAAGATCAATGCCAATCTGGGTGGTCTAAATTCTTTGTTGGTCATTGAGTGTTCTCAGGAATGATAGTGTTGAAATGAAAGTTACCATAGGTAATTACTTTTGTCAGGAAAGGTACACGTACCAGGTCACTGTGCACATACCAGGTTACCGTTTGCAGTACAAAGTGAATTCAAAGTTACCATAGGTAATTACTTTTGTCAGGAAAGGTACACGTACCAAGTCACTGTGCACGTACCAGGTTACCGTTTGCAGTACTTGTAACCTTGGGGCTAGTTCATGACCAACCTCTATATAAGGGATGCCTCCTCCATTTCATCTTCACACACTCACTCTCCATATTCTCAAAGCTCTCTATCTCCTCACTCTCTTCCAAAAATAATTTCGTAAAACTATGCAAGCTCTCTAAACATGAGTCAATCTTCAGATTCCGATCATGAGTATGTTCCAGTATCAAGCCGAGTAAGTATTTAGTTTATTGTCTTTGTAAATCATATTCACACTAATATTTCAATATTCATCTAACGTTCTCTCGACCCTTATTGCAGGAAAGTGACTCAACCACTGATTCAGATTGGGATGAATTTGATGAAGGCGTTCCAGATCATAATGCACAGACGGATGACTACATGAAACAGATGTATAATCGAACTCCGGTGGTGGACACAGGTTACTTATTTCAAACAAACCAGGCCTTTAGGAGTAAAGAAGAAGCGAAAGCTTGGGTAGATAGTGTTGGCCATCCCAACCATATCTACACCATAATTCAAAGTTCTTGGTCGGGCCAAGATTTCCACATAACATGCGAGAGGTATTGGAAACCACGAAGGACATCACGACCTAGTGTCATCAAGCGGCGCAGATCATCTGGTTCAAAGAAATATGGTTGTCCTTTTCGAATTAAGGGGTATTACACAAGCTACGGGTGTTTCTTGCAAGTGGGTAATGGATGGCATAACCATGATCTCGCTGAGTGGATAGAGGGCCATTTTGTAGGAAAACGCCTGACTGAGGCGGAGGAGATTATGATCGATCAGAGAAGCAGAGTCGGTGTGCCACCCTGTGCAATTTATTCAGAGCTCACAACAATCAACCCAGAAACGTCAGCAACAAGGAAAGACATATACAACCGGATACAAAAAACAAAACTAGTAAAGAGAGATGGTCGATCTATGGTGCAGACTCTGCTGAGTGAGCTAGACAAATACAACTACTACTACGATTACACTACAGATCCATGTAAGTCAACTCAGTATGTCTCAAATAACTTCAATCATTTAGGTTTCATACTAATTTGATAGATAACATGATTATATTTCACAATTTAGGGGATGAAACACGACTTGGGTCCATCTTCTTTGCACACCCTACCTCTAGATTACTGCTCCACGCTTTCCCGTATGTCATAGCCATTGATGCTACCTATAAAACAAACATAGCCAAAATGCCTTTGGTTCAGTTCATCGGGATGACGAGTATAGGCAAAAACTTCAGCATTGCCTTCGCCTTTCTTGTATCAGAATCAACAGACATGTATGTGTGGGCACTTCAACAATTAAGGGACCTCCTCAGGCGGACTACAACCTCTACATTTCTCACCGACAGATGTCTGGCCCTGATGAATGCCTTAGAAGAGGTATTTCCTGAATCTCATCATCCTACTATGTCGGTGGCACATAAGTAGGAACGTTCAGGGGAAAGCCGAGACTTATATGGGTGATAGAGGAAGGGCGGCAGCTGGAGTCCGAATGTGGACTTCGGTTGTCTACTCGAGCACAGAGCAGGAGTACAACAAGAGTTACGAAAATTTCAAGAATACATACCGAAGCTACCCACGTTTCATTACGTATGTTGCATCAGTCTGGGAGAAATACAAGGAAAAATTTGTGGAGGCTTGGGTCAAGAATGTGTTGCACTTCGGCAACACAACGACAAATAGGTAAAATTGTTAATCTTGTAATGTTTAAGATAATACAGTCATTGTTATAGATCTATAAAACTTACTTAAACATTTGATAGGGTGGAGAGCGCACATTCTTCTCTAAAGGCGAGATTAAGGAGTACTAGACACACTTTGGATGTAATCTTTCCAAAGATTAACGATCATGTGAATACAAGCATCCGGGAGTTAAAAAAGGATTTTGAGGCAGCCAGGACAAAACACAGAAGAGAGCACATGAGGGTTCCGATTGCTGACCTGATCGGGAAGGTTAGTATCCTTTGCTTAGATGAACTAGTCAAGGAGCTTGGAAGGGCGAATTATGTGCAAATGGACAGCTCACTCTGTGGATGTGACAAGGTAACCTATCATGGATTACCTTGCGCTTGTAAATTAAACTACATGCTGGATAGTGGTATACTATGCTCGAAGAGGGATATACATCGTTTCTGGTATACCTTAAGCTGGGAGAAACATGAATCGACAATTGATATGGTATCCTACAAGGAGGAAGAACAGAATATATGGCGAGATATAGCTTCTGAGGTAGCACAGTTAGATGATCCTACTCTAATGGCGAAATGTTACAGTCAAATCCAAAACTTCCTTCACCCAGATATGGTGTGCCAATTAGGAGAGCCATTGGAACAGTTTGGGATTGGCTGACCTACCGGGCCCTCAAGACCAAACCGACGGGAACCTTCATCTTGCGAGCGTAACCGACCAAGGGCAGGCCAGTCAGAAGGAGCGCCATCAAATAGAAGATCACGTAATAGAGGATCATCAAATCCGAGTCGATTCCTGTCCCTAGACAACTTCCCATACTACCAGAATTTTAACCCCAACCTATATCAATATATGACTGGGTATATTGATGTTCGTGGAGATGGGAATTGTGGTTTCAGGGTCATTGCTGATTACCTATATTCAAATCAAGAGAGGTGGAAAGATGTCCGTAGATCATTGTACAATCACATGAAGAATCAAGCACCGGCGAATGGACTATACAAGGCCATTTTTAACGAAGGACCGTACAACGGCATGTTAAGAGCGCTTCGTTGGAATTCAGGAGAGCCAGCACCTCCAGAGAAATGGATGAACACGGAAATGGGGTTGGCGATCGCGACAAAGTACACTTCGATAGTAGTTTTCTACTCTACTGTCTTTGGGGGTATGGCAAGTGCCACATACCTTCTGCTCGATAATTATACCGATTGTGATAGCCCAAGAGGAGAGATCCACATAGGAATTTTCCCCCATGGTCATTTCGTAAGGTTCGGCATGGTTGATGACTCCCCACTCCCCCCTGTCTATCCGCAGTGGTTCTTTTATAGAGATCCAAACACTGTCGGACCTTGGATTCATCAAATACAATCTAGGTTAGACAGTTGGATCAACGTTGTACCTTAGTTTTTCTTTAACTTAGTTGTTATAACTTAGTCTTTCTTTAACTTAGTTGTTGTAACTTAGTTTTTCTTTAACTTAGTTGTTGTAATTAGTTCTTCTATAGATTAGTTGCTGTAACCTAGTTTTTCTTTAACTTAGTTGTTGTTTTAATCATATTGACTTAAATTTGGTCATTCAATTGTCTATTATTTCAAAAAAAAAGTGTTTCCCCGTAACATTCAAACTTATTCAACTAAGTTTGGTGAAAAAAAAATTTGTACTGCAAATAGTAACGTATTTTGCTATTCGCAGTACAAATTAATTTTAAGTCAAATTAATAATATAAACACATAAAAATGTAATCCAACACTTTTTTTATAAAAAAAAGGTTCCTGTATTGATTCCAACAAAACAGTAACTAGTAAAATTCTCTACTGATCAACTACAAACTACTTCGGAAAATTTACTTTCAGATATCATTTTTGGAAAAAAAAACACAGCGACACATCATTACATGTGTACAACGTTAATATGAATTAAAAAAATTTTGTACTGCGGTGATTAGTAATTTTGTACTGCGAATAGCAACCCCCAATAAAAAACTATAAAAATAAGTTATAACAATGATAAGATAATTAAGCTAACAAAAATATTAGAAAGCAAAAAAAATCTAAGCAATTGTAAGAGAAATATTCATAATTTGCTTTGTTACTTAAATTGTACATATTTACTAATTTACATTTTTATATTTTGTATATGTATATTGGTTATATTATTATTATTATCTAATAGAAGTAGTTAATGTATATTTCTAATTTTATAGCTATATTACTTTAGTCTAGAAAAAATAAAATGTGTCATATGTATTCATTCCTGTTGATAGTGTTAAAATTTTTTGAACTACCCCATAAATTAATCTTAATTAATTTAGGGGATTTCTTTTAGTAAACCCTAAACAATACTATTAAATATTAAATTATTATATGGTATTATGAATTTAATAATAAGATTTATAATTCAATAAATCTTTGGTAAATTTCAAGACACTCCAATTATATTATAAAGATTTTAGAAATATTTGGAACATTGATTTAAGACTTAAAAGTCAAAATAAAATCATAGAAACCTTAAAGCTTCAAAAGCCTTGCTAGGGTTGACTTATTGAGAATGGTCAAATCAGCCCATGAAAACTATACCAATAAAAAGGTTATGGAAAACCAAGAAGATTGATAAAAAGAACGTCAAAAACAGATCATCCTAGCCAAAGTTATGATAAATTGAAGTTTAGAGCCAAAATTTAGGAGGTTGCTGACCTGTCCAGGGCTAGCTGACTCAGCCGCGTGCCTCGGGACCCGTGCCACGCCCAGTCAGCACTGAGGTGCACTGAATCGGTTAAGTTTCCTTCAGTTTTGGCATGCCATGGGTCGATCTTTAGACGCCTATATCTCCTTCTCTACTCCACCATTTGGTATGCCGTCTTTTTCATTCGATTCTCCTATCATTCCTCTTTCTAACCATTACTCATACACCATCTAAATCCTTCTACAATGGCGGAAAATCGATCCAAAGTTGCCTCCCTGCGGAACCGTAACCCAGATTTCCAGAAATCCAGTTAATCAGGTAAACTTCGTCTGACCATAACTTCTTCGTATGTGGACGAAAATCCACGTTCTATAGCTTGTTGTGTAGATCTCTAATCCCTCTACAACTTTCATGTTAATGACCAAGGCTGATTCGTACTCGTGTGGGAGATAAAGCTGTCTAAAGTTGCCTAATCGATCACGGCGGTATTCCTGCCCAGATTTTCCAGAAACCGACTAGGTAAACACAGATCTTGTGAGATCTGTAACTTTCTCCCTAGTTCATCAAATTCAATGATTCTTCCACTAACGTCTAGACTTACATGTCTAGTTTGGATTGTGATAGGTTTTGTGAATCAAATCCCTCTCAGTTGGCACGAGTTGATTCAAGAAATTGCCTACCTGAACTGCACATAAAATAACAAGTTTCCAGAAAACCCGATTGGATTCTCCTTGTTAATGCAATTCCGGTGAGTTTTTGATCAAATTTCTTCGTTGTTGCCATTCCGTATTTCATTATCGGTCAAACCCACATACCAATTTAGTCTATTACGCATTACAATAGGAGAATTTGTCGAATTCAAACCGAAACCAAACTATAAACCCTAACTTCGAACCCAGAATCGAAAACCTTGAATTCTGCATGTTAATTAGCGAAATCGGTACCATTAGAACCGGAATTGAATTTCGAATCCATAGGAACAAGAATCGTCGAATTTCGTACTGTAGATTGAAAGATATTGAAGGATTAGTAATCAGAAAGCGATTTGGGATTTCTGAAGAACTGGGCGAATCAGGGCCATCCGATCGTAGTTAGAAGAAACGGACGGCCGAGATTAAGACGTGGGAGTTTAAGTTGTAATAGTTTAATATGTTTTCCAGAATAAAATCCTAACTTGTTAGATTTATTTAATGACCTTCCCTAATGTATTTTGAGACAAAATTTTAACCATAGATTCCTTATAAAATGTAGTTTATTTTGATGTAAATTAATATGAGTTTTGAGTTTTTAAACGTAAATTATAATTTTTGTAAATTTTGTGAATTAAGAAATTTTTTGGATAATTTAAAAAGATATTTTTATGAAATAAAAATTTTATAATATGTCTAAAATATTATAGTTGATATATATTAAATTTGGGGATTTTTAGACAAGAAGAAATAGGTCTAAAAATTGTAATTCTGAATTTTTCCTAAGGTATATTATAATATATGGTTTTGAATGTAACAAAAATTAAAGTATAGATGATTAATAAACTTTGTAGGTTGAGAATAATAAAATAATACTAAACTAACATTTAATACAGAATGTTAAGAAATATTTTGAGTACAAACTTTTAAGTGAAGTGAATATATATATATATATAAGAAATAAAATAGTAATATGTTAAATCAAGGAATTTAGTCAATCTATGTTTATACCAACTAGATAATGTGGAGGGTAATGTACTTAAATTAAACTGAGGAAAATACTTTATTTTATAAATTTTATACTGGGAGTGGATAGGTGTAAAGGTTATTGAAGATAATTAAATACAATAAGAATTTCTTAAAGAATGTTTTGGATAAATCTTAAGGAAAATATATGTGTATATATAAATACATTAGAAGTAAATAAAAGAAGTAACATACCTTATGGGAAACATAATAAGAGGGAAAATTAGAGTAAACCTAATTCATACATAACAATTAAAATATTAAATGTTAATGTGACATCTAGGTGGACTATTAGGGGGAAATACATATCCTAAACCTTAAATAGGTAATAAAGTAAATTAGCCAAGTGTAACTAAAGAGTTTAATTAAGCTAAACCTATATTCAGGAGTAGGTAATTGGAATAAGTTAAAGTGTACATTAAAGATTTAATTAACGAGATCTAGCCAGATCCTTAAGAGGGAGTAATTGTAATCCAAAACTATAGACTAGTAAGAATGAAAGATGTGTAGCATTATAGTTCCTTAACTAATCAATGCTTGGAATACCTTAATTATAGGTGATTAGTGGAAGTAGTTTGCACTTTCAAGTTTGGTTACTGCTTCTACACGTACCAGGTACGATTTCTCGTACTCAGATACTTTTGCTAACGAACTTTATGGAATGTTTTGAGAAACGCTAACTGAGCTTGAATGAGTTTCGAAAGGAAACTGTTTGTGTGACTAACTCAGCTTGATGTGACTAACTGAGCCTTGAATGTACAACTCACATGATCATTGGTTCCTCTTATCTGGTTGTCTACTATATATTAACTGCTGAGGGTTTACGCCTCTGCACTCTGTAGGACTGAGTGTTTTGGTATTGCACTTGTGCAGTTATTAATCTAGTGGGAATATGGAAATGTCAATCTTGGTAAATTCTTCTTTTGACTCTAGATATCGTCTCAACCATGAGCTGAGTCTTTGTTGTGATGTGCTCACATCTTCACCGGTAAACAGCGAGGGGCTGTATATCCCCTATCCCATCGGACGTTGTAAACAGCGAGGGGTTGTATATCCCCTGTCCCATCGGACGTAGTTAACAGCGAGGGGCTGTATATCCCCTATCCTAAAAGGACGTACATGGCAGTGGGCCGTCTCTCCCAATTGGTTTTATTCCACTCTTGAGTTGTTGGTTCTTGGAATTTTTCCTTTCATTCCTAGTCCTTGTGACTACTTGAGTCTTTCTACTCCTAACTGGAACTAAATCTAACACAAGCAATGGATGATCACTAACTTATGGTGTGGTTTCTTTTGATTGACTAACTTTACCTTCCTGTTATTTATCTCTATCCTTGACTTGTTACCTTTGACTTGGTAATTTGGATTTGCCTTGTTCTTCTATTTTTGTTATAAGCATTTGACTTCAGGTTGTTATTTATTTTAAAGTGTTATGTTTTTAAATTTTTGTTTTAGAGAGTTGTACCAGTTCCATTCCAGGGAACTGACTCACCCCTCCCGGGGTGGGCTGCTTGGTTTAATCTTACAGGTATGAATTATTATACAGGTGGCGACGAAGAGTATGAGTGATTGGGAAGGGAATTAGGATTTGTGGAGCGTTGGAGTATTTTGCTATTGTTAGGTTTATGTTATGTTTTCTCGAGTTTAGACCGTAGCATTTATATTATTTTAGGTTGTAATTGGTGAGGTTGGTACCGGGTGTTTGGAACCCGATGATCTGTAATCGCCTTAGTATTTTATTTCCGCTGCATTTTCGTTAAATAGGGGCGTTACAGAAAGTGGTATCAGAGCATAGTTACGCTCTAAGCCCGAGAGAACAAGCCGAGTGAAATACTTAGAATATAGGTGCCCTTAAAACTAGGGAAGCGGGGTAGAATTGGGAAGTGAGGATTCCAGAAAGGCACGTTACCCTTACCCCATACCTTACTTTACTTACATTACTCATGAACACTCTAACTACACACCGTCCCTGGGTAGTTATAAAACACTTCGCACGTTACTACATAGATATCTAGATTTAACACACAACTTCTGAACAACAAACACCGTCATTAGCAGTTAAATGTCACAAAGAGGAGGAAGAGGAAGACGAGGAGGACGTGGAGCGGGACCCCCAGGTGGTTACGGACCCGACGCTATTACCCCTGAGGTCATAGCTCAAATTGTAATAGCTGCATTAGCTCAGCAGCAGGCTCAAATCCCTCAACCACCGCCGCCACCACCCAACGGTCCACGGGAGTTCAACTGGTTGAAAACGGTCAACGATCTTCGTCCCCCAGTCTACGAAGGCCAGCCAGTACCGAAAGCTCTGGAGAAATACATCGCCGAGATTCAAAAGGCTTTTACCTCTCTACATGTTCCAGCAGATCGCCAAGTGGACATAGCGGCCTACTTTCTCCAAGGGCCCGCTCATCGATGGTGGCAGACTGCCAGAGCCGAGCTGACCGCCCAGGCGAACTTTGACTTCCAAGCATTTCTGGTGGCCCTGGGAGCTAAGTTCTACCCATCCTACCTACAGAAGAGGATGAGAAGTGAATTTGAGCAGTTGAAGCAAGGGACTTCCTCTGTTGCTGAATACTATGACAAGTTTGTGGAGTTGCTTGCTGTCATTGGGGAGGGGGCTTACGCTCCGAGGTACTTGGTGGACAAATTCCATACCGGTTTGGACTTCAGGATCATGAATATGATCGGTTCCACCAGAGGAAAGACTTTACAGGTATGAAATATGACTATGGAATTTCTGGTATGCTAAGATTCCCCACTAACACATATTGTAACGGTAGGAACTAGCTGATGATGCAAATGACTGTGAATCCACCATTGCATATCAGGATTCTATGCTAGGCAAGAGGAGGAAATGGAAGAGGATCCTCTCAGAATCATGAAAAGAGGGGAAAATTTTTCAAGGGAGGGAACGAGAAAGCCATCGTTCCTTCTCATGCTGATGCTAAGCCTCTCCGCTACAAGCCACCTAGGGGTGAGAAAAGTTAGAATCTACAATGTGGCTATATTTTGCTATCACATTACTAACCTTGAACTGAAACAGGAGACAACCCGGTGAGAAGGTATTTCTGCAAGTGGTGCTAGAAGGACCACCCATTCAAGGACTGTAAAGGAAATCTGGTGGAGTGCAACTACTGCGGTAAGAAGGGGCACAGGGGATTCGAATGTTTCTTGAACCCGGACTCCAAGAGTTACAAGCCACACACCGGGTCGGTGACCAGAGCCCCAGCTACCAATGCTGCTGGAGGAGGAGGTAGAGGTGGCACAGGAGGTGCAGGACCATCTACCAACCGTCATGCCCAGAACTACCCTCAGAGACCAGGCAAAGCACCAACTCTCAAACCTGGTGAACCATGTCGAATCAGCGAGTGATGGCCCGAGTTCACCTGGTGAGGACTACTTTCCTACCGAAGAAGCTTAGACCTTCGTTTTGCTTAATTTCTTCAAGTATTTTTTCCTCTATATTGTAAAGGGATGAACTATAAATCCCTCTTTCTTTTACATCTTTGTGCTAAAACCAGTTTTGAACCTTGACTTGCTTAATTAATGGCAATTAATGTTTTTCATTCAGCTTTCGATATTTGCTTTCCTATAATGCCAATTTCCACACCCATCATTTCCTTCGAAGCCAAACCCCACCCACCAGAGGAGTTCCAGTGGTGTCCATATCCCTTGGCGATGATGCGGAATTCCTATTTGGTGATCAGAAGAGAATGGACCTTGCTACAAGGGTTCTCCTGAAGTCTGGTGATGTGTTGGTATTTGGAGGAGCATCTAGACTTATCTACCAGGGGTGAAGAGGATCAAGCCCAACACATCCCCTACACCCGTCATTAACCAGACCCACATGAAACCTGGCCATTTAAACCTAACCTTTAGACAGATCTAGCCATGTAATTTGAAATTTCAGCGTTGTAATCTCTAAGATGCTCTTGAAGCTTTCAATAAGAATGGAGATCTTATGAATTTTATCGCTTCGTTGTAGGGATTGGAAACTCAGGGATCAGGTTGAATGTGTTGAACCAGGCTCAAGCAAAGAGCAATGGAATGGTCATCACAGGTATAACAATTAACCCTGATTAATTACCTTGGAAAAGTTGCCTAGAATTCTTAGAATCTACTCTATGATTTCAGGCACATTTTTAATTAATGGAGTGGAGGCCACCGTTCTGTTTGATTCTGGAGCCTCCCATTCATTCATATCACAGGCATTTCATGCTAAGATAGATGCCCCTACAGAGGATATCCATGACTGCTCAGTCTTATTGCCATCCAGAGAGTTAATCAAGTGCAGTAAGCAATGCAAGGACTTGAACATACACATCAAGGGAGCAGATTTCCTTTTTGATGCCATTGTCTTCCCTGGCATGGGATTCGACATAATTGCGGGCATGGACACGCTACAGCGATACAGAGGTAGGCTACACTGTGCAGAGCATCGTCTCCTCTTGAAGTCTGCTACAGGGATCACAGTATCATACCGAATGCAGCCCAAGCAGCCGACTGTGAAGGTTGTATCGGCGTTATCCCTGATGAAGGAGGTGTCCAAGGGCGCGACCGCCTACTACTGTTATGCCCAGGATCTGAGGACGGATCCAAAGTCAGGAGCGATGTTCTCATTGTGTCGGAGTACCCCGACGTTTTTCCAGAGGAATTACCTGGACTACCACCATTGAGAGAGGTTGAGTTTAACATCGACCTCATACCTAGTACGGGACCGATTGCCAAGGCTCCCTACCGGATGGGCCATGCAGAGATGGTTGAATTGAAGAAACAACTGCAGGAGTTACTAGATAAAGGTTTCATCCGACCCAGTGTCTCACCTTGGGGCACTCCTGTGTTGTTCATCAAAAAGAAGGACGGAAGCTTGAGATTATGTATCAACTACAGGGAGTTGAATAATGTCACGATCAAGAACAAGTACCCACTGCCCAGGATCGATGACCTATTTGACCAGCTGAAGGGAGCAAGGGTGTTCTCCAAGATTGATCTGCGTTCTGGATATCACCAGATAGCAGTAGCTGAACCAGATATAGAGAAAACAGCGTTCCGAACCAGATACGGCCACTACGAGTTCACAGTGATGCCGTTTGGACTGACTAAAGCACCAGCGAGATTCATGGACCTGATGCAGAGGGTCTTCCAAGCCCAGCTAGACAAGTCAGTGGTCGTATTCATAGACGACATTTTGATCTTCTCCAAGAGTGGGGAGGAACATGAGCAACATTTGAGGACATTCTTAGAGATTCTAAGAGAGAGGCAACTCTATGCCAAGTTCAGCAAGTGTGAATTCTGGCTGGACAAGGTATCATTTCTTGGACATGTGATCTCAGCTGAGGGAGTTTCAGTAGACCCAGCTAAAATTGAGGCGGTGAAGAGCTGGCACAGACCCCGCTCAGTGACTGAGATTCGGAGCTTCCTTGGGTTGGCTGGCTATTATAGACGCTTTGTGAAGGATTTCTCCAGGCTAGCCAAGCCCTTAACCTCTCTGATGAAGAAAGATAGCCCATTTGTATGGATAGAGGCATGTGAGGTCTCCTTTTAGGCGCTGAAGGATGCTTTGCCCACAGCTCCAATATTAGTAATCCCTGAGGGAAATAAGGGATTCAAGGTTTACTGCGATGCTTCAGGCAAAGGGATCGGTGGAGTATTGATGCAGAATGGCAGAGTTGTGGCTTACGCTTCTCGACAGCTGAAGAAGCACAAAGAAAATTATCCCACACACAACCTTGAGCTCCTCGCCATAGTTTTCGCTTTGAAGATCTGGCGACACTACCTGTATGGAGCCACATTCCGAATTATGACAGACCATAAGAGTTTGAAATACATCTGGACCCAGAAGGAGCTGAACTTGAGACAACGACGATGGATCGAGCTACTAGCTGATTATGATATCGACCTCCAGTACACTGAGGGTAAAGGGAATGTCGTGGCAGACGCTCTGAGCAGAAGAGCACATTCACTTCTTGCTCTCATAGAGATGACCACGATAGCTGAGGAGGATATGCAGCTTAGGACAGTGATGTGTATCTACAGGCACCGCCTAAATAGGTGTGAGCCCCTATTTCGGCGGTTTTACAATCGCCGAAATAGGTACACCTATCTCGGCGGTTGTAATAAAATCGCCGAAATAGGTGGGCGTGAAAATCAAATTCTGACGGCGTCTATCTCGGCGGTTCTTAGCTCACAACCACTGAGATAGACTCATGGTCAATCTCAGCATCGGTCAATTCCAGAAGGCACCATGAGTCTATCTCGGCGGTTGTGAGCTAAGAACCGCTGAGATAGGCCTATTTTTGTATCTATTTCGGCGGTTCTAAGCTAAGAACCGCCGAAATACCCCCCCCCCCCCCCTTTTTTTGTTTTTTTCCATCCCAGCATATATATATATATATATATATATATATATATATATATAATATATATATATATATACACCGCATTTAGTTCAATGAGACCTGTAATAAAGCTTCATCCACACAGGGAGCTCCAGCACACATTTAAAAAGTTATAAAAGCTCCCAATTAATATCAACGATGCGCCACAATTTGAGAGTTAACAAAACCAATGCAATTACACTTAATTACACACTTTCATTACAAATAAAAAACCACATTACAATTCAAATCTACCATTACACCATCCACAAGTGTACAGAATTACAATTACATACTCGAAAAAGTTCACAAAACATCTTCATGATCATCAATTCATTAAACTTGTGCATACGAACTCCGACCATTCCTCAAGCATCTCAACAATTTGAGTATCATCATACTGACCACCTTGAACACTTCTTCGTAAGCCTTGAAAAAAATGAACATTAATCTAAAACGTACAAGTCTAACAACATGTAAAGAGCATAACTGAAACTTTCAGAGAATGTTACCTTGTCTAACGAGTGCTCTGGTAAAAGGTTCGACGCTCCTACTGAGTAAAGTCCCACTCACTGCCTCACCAACGTTCTTCACAATGTGCATGATGTCTAAGCAGTGTCTCATAGGAAGATGACGCCAATAAGGTAGATCCCAAAAGATAGAACACTTTTTCCAAATGTTTTTCGCCGGTTTTGATGTGTTTCCAAATACATTTGCAATTTCCTTAACCTTTTCGTACACTTCCTCAGAGCTCAGAGGTAGACGGGCCACACGAGTTTCGGCTTGACCATTGAACAACTTTCTCTTCGTTACTCGATAAGGGTGATCGTCGGGGAGAAGACGTCGATGACACATATAAACATTCTTCCCATAATGTTTTAAACGGTCCGAACAAGTGTCTTCCTCGCATATGGGACATGCAAATGTTCCTTTAACCGTGTAACCGGACAAGTTCCCATACGCAGGGAAGTCATTGACGGTACAGAACAACAAAGCCTTGAGCGTGAAATTCTCTCTTGCGTAAGCATCATATACCATGGTCCCCTCATTCCACAATAGCTTCAGATCGTCGATCAGAGGGGCAAGGTACACATCAATGCTATTACCTGGCTGCTTGGGACCAGATATCAGGAGAGATAACATGATGTACTTTCATTTCATACACAACCATGAGGGCAAATTGTAGATCACTAGCAGAACAGGCCATGTACTGTGTTGACTACTCAATGTGCCGTACGGGTTCATTCCATCAGTACATAACCCAAGCCTCAGATTCCTATCTTCATGTCCGAAATATTCTTTGTACCGTTTGTTGATGTTTCTCCACTGAGGCCCATCATTTGGATGTCTTAATTTCTCATCACTCTTTCTACCCTCCGCATGCCATCGTAAGTTCTTTGAATCTTTCGGATTCGCAAACAACTGTTTGAATCTGGGTATATGCAGAAGGTTATTTTCTGAGTGGTTAAACTGGTGTAAAATTAAAAGAAAGGAAATTAAAATCTCAAATTATAAACGTCGGGCTGCAAACAAATCCCGGTCGTAGTTAGTAAAACAAGTGTCGTATCCACAGGGAGATTGTTCAATTTATCCTAGTCTTGGTAGTTACTTAAAAACTGTAAAAAGGGGTTTAGCCGGAGGCAAGCTTGATTTGTTGTTTGATCAGTGCAAATATAATAAAAACAGTAAAAAGGTGAATTAATTGATGTGAATGGAAAAATGTATCCTAGGATAGCGGGGGAATTTCCTAAATTACTTAAACATATTTATAACCCTGTCTCAATTATTTATTGCCTATTAGAGTTAATAATTGTCAGTTACGAACTCTTAATAAAAGCCTTAATATTTTCCTGCTCAGTCCGGAGTGTAAATACTAAGATTAATTCCTCTGTGGTACCTAGACTATCTCAAAATCATATGTTGATAGTTACCAAATTAATGCAGTCGTTTGTCGCGCAAAGCATTTAGCAATTTAGTTGAATGGAATTAAAACAAGTTAAAATAAGAGAGAAACAGGTGATAAATATTAATTTACGTAATATTAGAAATCAAACCCCCATCCTAGGATACAAAAGAAAATTACTCAGACATTAACGGAGATAAGAAGAAAGCACAGACAGATTTTGACATTAATTCAGAGGAAGAACTAGTCTGCTCTCGCTCTCACTGCTGCTCTTCTATTTCTTTTGTTACTGCGTGAGTGTGGAATGTTGTGGTGATACGGGAGGAATATAAGTGAAAGCGAATGGATGAGTGTGGTGAAAATATTCTTCAGACTCCCGTCGTGCGTGGTGTATTCTTTTGCAGTTATGGTGCTGGGTTTATATAGAGGTTTGGATCCGTACGAATTTGATTGCAGATGAAGAAGAGCATTGATTGCTTCATTGATTGCGCAGGAGACAGAGCTGAATACGCGTGCGGAGTAGATGGATAAGTTGCAGACAGTGGGCGAGTTGCAGAAGACGGCGAAGACGGGCGAAGAAAACTGGTCGCGACTGTTTTTTTAGTCACGACCGCCTGTGGTACCGCCTATAAGGGAGCGGTTCCTTGTGTTGTCCGCCTGGACAACCGCCCAATAAGTGGCGGTAACCTCCTTCACGTCCGCCTCCTTTAGAGGCGGTTGCCTGTGTGATGTCCGCCCAGTATGGGGCGGTAGCCTTGGTGTGAGACGTCCGCTTGTTATCACGATGTACATGTCCGCCTGTTATCACGATGTACAGGCTTATTTCTTCTACCAGCTCTAGATTCTTCGTTTGGACTCCGTTTTTCGAGCCGTTTGCGCCTATGCGTTCGTCTCTTCGTGTACTTTGCTCCTAGCTTGGTTTTTCCTCATGTTTAAACCAATAATTTGTGAGATATTCAATAAAACATAAACCAGAGGAAAAACATACGATAAGTGAGAAATGAGCAGAAAAGTGCTGATATAATATATGAAATACACCCATAAAACATGCTCATTTAGACACTTATCAGTATAATCGGCAAATACCAAAGTAGTTTTGCTAGAGGGCTTTTTTTCTGAATGGAGGAGTACTCACCATCTTTATGCTTATACCGGGACAACGAACATTTCAGGCAATTGTCCTGATGCTCGTATTCACCCCTGTACAACACACAGTTGTTTGGACACGCGTGAATTTTTTTGTACTCTACTCCCATTGGACACACCCATATTTCTTTGCCTCATACGTGGTGGTAGGGAGACTGCGTTCTCATCCGGTAGCATATCATGAATCAGCTCGAGGAATGCCGTGAAACCTTTGTCACTCAATCCATATCTTCCCTTCAGGTTGAACAAATTCAATATAGCTGTCAATTTCGTGTACTTAGTGCGATATAACGCCGTCTTGGATGCGTCCAGCAACCTTTGATACTCATCCGGCCGGTTGACAAAATTATCCTCAACGTTATCAAGCATCTCGTCCATTTGCTCATCATGATAAGTTGGCTCACTGTCAACATTGACTCCGGAAGCGCTTGGGAGTTCTGACTCGTTAGTAGTATCGAATGTCTGCTCGGTTCTTGAGTTACACCGATCGTGACTGTAGGAAGCTGAAGCATTATCTTCAACAGGTTCTCCATGAAAAGTCCATTTTCTATAATGTGGCATGAAACCACGGGTCTTCAGATGGAATTGTACGACGTTGATGCTTGAATATTGTCTGACCACACCACAATCAACACAAGGACATGGAATTTTCTCCGCCTTTGTCCTGTCCTTGTGTTGCATTGCAGCTTTGCAAAACTCTTTCAGCATCTTGTCAAAATGTTCCCCTCTATCACCATACATCCAGTCACGCTCCATACTATGTGCAACAGATTCCAGGTGTGAGTTATAGCCTTTGTGAAACTAAAATGTTTATAGAATATCGTCTATATTAAGTTGCACATGTTTATTTCTTAATGGAGCATGACTGGGATGATTGTCAAGTAGTCTAGCCTAACTCTAAGGTTGCAAACACAAAATAAACTAGCATTTTAAATTTAACAAATTGTTGCACTTCTAAAACAGAAACCGGTGTTTAAAACAATATTACGAATACTTTTTCTACAAAAAATTCGGCATGACCTTTGCATAATTGTACACATCCCGTGCTTATTATTCAGCACTCACCAAAGTCATCACAACCACAAACATTCCAACAATGGCAGCAACCAACAATTAAAATAAATCAATTCCTTACTAGCTAACTGAAAACCAATTGCAAATTCAGATCATCAAACCAACATTTTCAATTCTCCACTGTATAAGTTCAAACCGGTTTAGAGATTAAAACAGAATCCAGAGTTAAAATACGTACTTGTTTTTTAAGGATTTATGGAGAGGGGAGACTGGTGCCTGAGAGGTAGGCTTCTGTGCAAGAGATGCAGCAATACCACTTCTGATATGTCTCTGCAAGGGAGCAACAAAAAATAAATTACAAAAGAAATGCATAAACAAATATGGAATGAAGCTAAATACATAATTGCATTTATTATACAAAAAATAAGGTTTAGTTACTTACTTGTGCACAGAGGAGGAAAGTGCAACAGTAATGGAAGAAGGCGGGAAACAAGAGGTGAT
This sequence comes from Limonium bicolor, assembly GCA_023374045.1. Lineage (NCBI taxonomy): Eukaryota > Viridiplantae > Streptophyta > Magnoliopsida > Caryophyllales > Plumbaginaceae > Limonium > Limonium bicolor. The sequence continues at coordinate 299,263,162 of CM041779.1, forward strand.
TCACGGACTTGAATGTAGTGAGACTTGATAAAAAAAATTAGATATTGTTAGACATATACACATACATCAAACAATATTAATTACAAAGAGATTTTGCTAAAAAAAAATCGGCATGACTTTTGCATAATTTTACCTATCCCATGCTTATTATTAAGCATTCACCAACCATTCATCAACATAAATTTCCATCACAAATCAAACTAATACCAAATTTATCCATCAAACCAAATTTTAATAATTTGTCGAAATCAAATACAAAGTAAAAAAAAAGAAAAAGATAAGTTAGATTGTATTACCGGTTCTACCAACTCCGCTTTCAATCTACCGTGCAATGACTGAGGAGAGTTTCTTAACCACTTCTCTGTAGACAGAATAGAAACTCATTATTTTACGTATGATAATTGTTTGTAATTAGGATTGCAATATTACACATAATGAGCTTAAAAGATGAAAATGTAGGTTGAGTATATTACGGGTTCACAAATGAAATGTATTCAGCCCCGTACGACTTCAATATGGTGAACCCATTTAGTGATTTCCCTCTACAAGGACACAACCATGCTTATTATTAAGCATTCACCAATCATTCAACAACACAAATTTCTATCATAAACCAAACTAATATATACCAAATTTATTCATCAAACCAAATTCCAATAATTTGTGGAAATCAAATACAAAGTACAAAAGAGAAAAATGATAAGTTAGATTATATTACCGGTTCGTAAATGAATTGTTCTCCGCTCCGCTTTCAATCTACCATGAAATGGTTAAGAAGCTTCTTAAGTATTTATCTGTAGAGACATAAATACATATAAATACAAGAGAAACTCAGTAGTTGTGTATGTTCCTTGTTATAAATATAGGATTGTAATTATAATGGACTGAAAAATGAAGACATAAGTTGACTATATTACATATTCACAAGTGAACTATTTTCAGCCCCGTATGAGTTCAATCTACAACAGCAGCTTAGTAATTACTCCCTACAAAGGCACAAACACACAAAATGAGTAAAAAAAATCAAAATTTTCATTTAAACATTTCATCGAACACCTTATGAGCACATGTATTTTCACTTATTTTAAACTAAATATATACATAAATCTTATACACACCACAAACTTAGACATTCACAAACACATTTACAATCTTAATATCAACATACAACACAACAAATACATGATTGGAACCCTAAAAATCGAGTTACCTCTCCCTCTCTGATTCGCAACTGCTGCAGCTGTTGTTGTGGGACTCGAACTGGGAGGCGGCGATGACGAAGACCACGGCGGCACCCACGGGCGACGAGGCGGCGAAGACGGCGGCACCTACGGGCGGCGAGGTCGCGGTTGCGTGGTTGGTGTTCGTCGTTCGCCATTCACAACAGAGAGGAGGGGAGCAGTGAAATCGGTGAGAAAATACGATGAATTGGGTTCAGGGGGGTTTTAAAAGGACCTATTTCGGCGGTTCTTAGTTAGGAACCGCCGAAATAGGTCCTTTTTATTTTAAAAAAATAAAAAGACCTATTTCGGCGGTTCCTAACAAAGAACCGCCGAAATAGATGAATAAAAATAAAAAAATAAAAAAACCTATTTCGGCGGTTCCTAGTAAGGAACTGCCGAAATAGGTCTATTTTATATTTTTAATTAAAGAGGGCTATTTCGGCGGTTCCTTACTAGGAACCGCCGAAATAGGTTCCCGACCTTTTTAGAAACCAACCTATTTCGGCGGTATGTTAACAACCGCCGAAATAGGGGCACCGAAACAGGCCATTTTTGTACTAGTGAGGGTGTCAGGCAGAAATTAGCAGATGGTTTGACTGATGGTCTGAAGTATGACTACGAGCTAGACAGTGAGGGACACCTTCGAGTCAGCGGCAGACTCTGCGTTCCTTAGGATGCGAAAGAACTTCAGACCAGGATTCTCTCTGAAGCTCATTCCTCTACATTGTCAGTACATCCTGGAGCCACCAAGATGTACAAGGATTTAAAGAAGTTATTCTGGTGGAGCGGGATGAAGAGGGATGTAGCAGACTTCGTCTCCCGATGTCTCACCTGCCAGAAGGTGAAGTTCGAGCATTGTCGACCAGGAGGCCAGATTCAGTCATTACCGGTACCGTGCTGGAAGTTTGACGATATAAGTATGGATTTTGTGGTCGGTCTCCCTCCAGCTAGAGGTGAATTGAACAGAATTTGGGTGATAGTCGATAGGTTGACTAAGACAGCTAGGTTCATACCTATCAAGGACACATGGAAGGTGCCCAAACTAGCTGAGGTGTTCACCACAGAGCACATCCGGTACCATGGAGTACCGAAGACGATCGTCTCCGATCGTGATGCACGTTTCCTTAGTAGATTTTGGCGTCAGGTGCAGGAGGCATTTGGTACTCAGCTACGCCTTAGCACAGCCTTCCACCCTCAGACAGATGGGCAGACCGAGAGGACGATTCAGACACTAGAAGATATGTTGAGAGTGGTCGCCTTAGACTATCAGGGGAGTTGGGTAGAGCGTCTACACTTGGTAGAGTTCTCCTACAACAACTCATATCACTTGTCTATCAGCATGGCACCATTTCAGGCTCTGTATGGCAGACCGTGCCGGACTCCTTTATCATGGAGTGACCCCGCTAAGGCAGTTTTGATTGGTCCGGAGTACATTTAGAGACTACAGGATGACGTCAGAGTTATTCAGCAGCACATGAGGGCAGCGCAGTCTAGGCAAAAATCTTACGGGGATCAGCATACCAGAGAGCTTGAATTTCATATCAGTGATATGGTCTTCCTACGAGTGTCTCCGATGAGAGGCATCTTCAGATTTGGGATGAGAGGAAAGCTAAGCCCTAAGTATGTTGGTCCGTACAGGATTACGGAGCGCGTGGGCCCAGCAGCATATCGACTAGATCTACCAGCGGAGTTAGGGAAGGTACAGGACGTGTTTCATGTATCTCAACTGGAGAAGTATGTACCTGACCCTTCTCACGTGCTACAACCAGAGAGATTGGAGATTGAACCTACACTGAGATATGAGGAGACTCCCATTTGGATCTTGGACACGATGGTCCGAGAAACGAGAGGCAGATCAGTCAATCTAGTGAAAGTTCTTTGGGAGCATCATGGGGTTGAAGAAGCTACTTGGGAGACTGAGGACTCCATGAGAGTGAAGTACCCACACCTATTCACATGATATTTCCTTGTATTCTTACCTTTAATAGGTTCTTGTTCATAGCGGTACGAGGGCGTACCTTGGCTCTTTTCGGGGGGGTAGTGCATACTCTTTCTTCGTCACCTCATCCAGATTATGCCTTGTTTGTTTTGTTAGTCGAGTGATGGAGAGGTGTATGTATGTACTTGATTTATACATTGTGTGATTCTTGAGTTCTATCTATGAAAATCTTGGTTTTGGTCTGATGTTGAGTAATCTTGAGTGGAATTTGGAAATGGAAATGAGTGGAAATAAATTGTGGAAGAAATTACAATTGGTATGGATTGGTATGGAATTATGTTTGGAATTGTTATTAGATGAACATCCTGGTGATTCTTGCCAGCACACCTGAAGTGGTGTGAGTAGCTATTAGTTGGTGTTAAACTTCGGGACGAAGTTTCTTTTAAGGGGGGTAGACTGAAATACCCCATAAATTAATCTAAATTAATTTAGGGGATTTCTTTTAGTAAACCCTAAATAATACTATTAAATATTAAATTATTATATGGTATTATGAATTTAATAATAAGATTATAAGTCAATAAATCTTTGGGAAATTTCAAGACACTCCAATTATATTATAAAGATTTTAAAAATATTTGGAACATTGATTTAAGGCTTAAAAGTCAAAATAAAATCATAGAAACCTTAAAGCTTCAAAAGCCTTGCTAGGGTTGACTTTTTGAGAATGGTCAAATCAGCCCATGAAAACTATACCAATAAAAAGGTTATGGAAAACCAAGAAGATTGATAAAAAGAACGTTAAAAATGGATCATCCTAGCCAAAGTTATGATAAATTGAAGTTTAGAGCCAAAATTTAGGAGGTTGCTGACGTGTCCAGGGCTAGCTGACTCAGCCGCGTGCCTCGGGACCCGTGCCGCGCCCAGTCAGCACTGAGGTGCACTGAATCGGTTAAGTTTCCTTCAGTTTTGGCATGCCATGGGTCGATCTTTAGACGCCTATATCTCCTTCTCTACTCCACCATTTGGTATGCCGTCTTTTTCATTCGATTCTCCTATCATTCCTCTTTCTAACCATTACTCATACACCATCTAAATCCTTCTACAATGGCCGAAAAATCGATCCAAAGTTGCCTCCCTGCGGAACCGTAACCAGATTTCCAGAAATCCAGTTAATCAGGTAAATTTCATCTGACCATAACTTCTTCATCTGTGGACGAAAATCCACGTTCTATAGCTTGTTGTGTAGATCTCTAATCCCTCTACAACTTTCATGTTAATGACCAAGGCTGATTCGTACTCGTTTGGGAGATAAAGCTGTCTAAAGTTGCCTAATCGATCACGGCGGTATTCCTGCCCAGATTTTCCAGAAACCGACTAGGTAAACACAGATCTTGTGAGATCTGTAACTTTCTCCCTAGTTCATCAAATTCAATGATTCTTCCACTAACGTCTAGACTTACATCTCTAGTTTGGATTGTGATAGGTTTCGTGAATCAAATCCCGCTCAGTTGGAGCGAGTTGATTCGAGAAGTTGCCTACCTGAATTGCACATAAAATAACAAGTTTCCAGAAAACCCGATTGGATTCTCCTCGTTAATGCAATTCCGGTGAGTTTCTGATCAAATTTCTCCGTTGTTGCCATTCGGAATTTCATTACCGGTCAAACCCACATACCAATTTAGTCTATTACGCATTACAATAGGAGAATTTGTCAAATTCAAACCGAAACCAAACTATAAACCCTAACTTCGAACCCAGAACCGAAAACCTTGAATTTTGCATGTTAATTAGCGAAATCGGTACCATTATAACCGGAATTGAATTTTGAATCCATAGGAACAAGAATCGTCCAATTTCGTTCAGTAGATTGAGAGATATTGATGGATTAGTACTCGGAAAGTGATTTGGGATTTCTGAAGAACTGGGTGAATCTGGGCCGTCCGATCGTAGTTAGAAGAAACGGACGGCCGAGATTAAAACGTGGGAGTTTAAGTTGTAATAGTTTAATATGTTTTCCAGAATAAACTCCTAACTTGTTAGATTTATTTAATGACCTTCCCTAATGTATTTTGAGACGAAATTTTAACCATAGATTCCTTATAAAATGTAGTTTATTTTGATGTAAGTTAATATGGGTTTTGAGTTTTTAAACGTAAATTATAATTTTTGTAAGTTTTGTGAATTAAGGAATTGTTTGGATAATTTAGAAAGATATTTTTATGAAATAAAAATTTTATAATATGTCTAAAATATTATAGTTGCTATATATTAAATTTGGGGATTTTTAGACAAGAAGAAATAGGTCTAAAAATTGTAATTCTGAATTTTTCCTAAGGTATATTGTAATATATGGTTTTGAATGTAACAAAAATTAAAGTATAGATGATTAATAAACTTTGTAGGTTGAGAATAATAAAATAATACTAAACTAACATTTAATACAGAATGTTAAGAAATATTTTGAGTACAAACTTTTAAGTGAAGTGAATATATATATATATATAAGAAATAAAATAGTAATATGTTAAATCAAGGAATTTAGTCAATCTATGTTTATACCAACTAGATAATGTGGAGGGTAATGTACTTAAATTAAACTAAGGAAAATACTTTATTTTATAAATTTTATACCGGGAGTGGATAGGTGTAAAGGTTATTGAAGATAATTAAATACAATAAGAATTTCTTAAAGAATGTTTTGGATAAATCCTAAGGAAAATATATGTGTATATATAATATATTAGAAGTAAATAAAAGAAGTAACATACCTTATGGGAAACATAATAAGAGGGAAAATTAGAGTAAACCTAATTTATACGTAACAATTAAAATATTAAATGTTAATGTGACATCTAGGTGAACTATTAGGGGGAAATACATATCCTAAACCTTAAATAGGTAATAAAGTAAATTAGCCAAGTGTAACTAAAGAGTTTAATTAAGCTAAACCTATATTCAGGAGTAGGTAATTGGAATAAGTTAAAGTGTACATTAAAGATTTAATTAACGAGATCTAGCCAGATCCTTAAGAGGGAGTAATTATAATCCAAAACTATAGACTAGTAAGAATGAAAGATGTGTAGCATTATAGTTCCTTAACTAATCAATGCTTGGAATACCTTAATTATAGGTGATTAGTGGAAGTAGTTCGCACTTTCAAGTTTTGTTACTGCTTCAACACGTACCAGGTACGATTTCTAGTACTCAGATACTTTTGCTAACGAACTTTATGGAATGTTTTGAGAAACGGTAACTGAGCTTGAATGAGTTTCGAAAGGAAACTGTTTGTGTGACTAACTCAGCTTGATGTCACTAACTGAGCCTTGAACGTAGAACTCGCATGATCATTGGTTCCTCTTATCTGGTTGTCTCACTAGATATTAACTGCTGAAGGTTTACGCCTCTGCACTCTGTAGGACTGAGTGTTTTGGTATTGCACTTGTGTAGTTATTAATCTAGTGGGAATATGGGAATGTCAATCTTGGTAAATTCTTCTTTTGACTCTGGATATTGTCTCAACCATGAGCTGAGTCTTTGTTGTGATGTGCACACATCTTCACCGGTAAACAGCGAGGGGTTGTATATCCCCTGTCCCATCGGACATTGTAAACAGCGAGGGGCTGTATATCCCCTGTCCCATCGGACGTAGTTAACAGCGAGGGGTTGTATATCCCTTGTCCTAAAAGGACGTACTAGGCAGTGGGCCGTCTCTCCCAATTGGTTTTATTCCACTCTTGAGTTGTTGGTTTTTGGAATTTTTCCTTTCATTCCTAGTCCTTGTGACTACTTGAGTCTTTCTACTTCTAATTGGAACTGAATCTAACACAAGCAATGGATGATCACTAACTTATGGTGTGGTTTCTTTTGATTGACTAACTTTACCTTCATGTTATTTATCTCTGTCCTTGACTTGTTACATTTGACTTGGTGATTTGGATGTGCCTTGTTCTTCTATTTTTGTTATAAGCATTTGACTTCAGGTAGTTATTTATTTTAAAGTGTTATGTTTTTAAACTTTTGTTTTGGAGAGTTGTACCAGTTCCATTCCAGGAAACTGACTCACCCCTCCCGGGGTGGGCTGCTTGGTTTAATCTTACAGGTACGAATTGTTATACAAGTGGCCACGAAGAGTATGAGTGATTGGGATGGGAATTAGGATTTGTGGAGCGTTGGAGTATTTTGCTATTGTTAGGTTTATGTTATGTTTTCTCGAGTTCAGACCGTAGCATTTGTATTATTTTAGGTTGTAATTGGTGAGGTTGGTACCAGGTGTTTGGAACCCGATGATCTGTAATCGCATTAGTATTTTATTTCCGCTGCATTTTCGTTAAATAGGGGCGTTACAATTTTGCCCCTTAAATATAATTCCTCACTGAATTTATCAATTCATTATGCTTAATTGCATGTCCTTATTATTCTTTGATGTTTGCATACGTAAGAACAATCAATGGTTGCTACCATAAAAATGATTTTTCTAGATGCGCTATATGTTTGTCGGTAGTATTGCTGAACTGAAGTCATATTCAATTGTTTCCTGGCTGATGAAAGGTGGTTAACTTTGTTCCGCATGCGACAAATTTCCACCAGAAGTGGGGCAGATCGGATCATAGGCCTCTGTTGCTGATTTTTTTCCCCTAGTAGAAGGAGAGGCCCTAAGCCTTTTAAGTTCGAGAACTGTTGGGCTAAAGAGGTGGAGTGTCAAAACATCATCCAGAGAGTGTGGAATGGGACTGGGAGTGAAGTTCCCAACTATATGACAAAGGTCCTCCAATATGGTTATGAACTCAAGCAAAGGGGGAGACAAAGGTTTAAAGCAGAGAGGAAAAGGATCTTATATCTGGAGAAGGAGGTTCATGATGTGATAGATAAGTCTAGGAATGAAGATTTTGATATATGGAGGTATAAGTGTAGGGAACTGGATAATCTCCTTCTAAAGGATGAGCAGAGGGTGATGCAGCGGGCTAGGGAACTCTGGATTAATGCTGGGGATAGAAACACAGGGTTTTTCCATCGGAGATTAAGGAGTAGGAGTAGGAATAACCAGATTCTCTATCTGGAGGGTGATAATGGAGTTGTTCACACTTTCTGGGAGGATATTGAGAGCACAGCCAGGACCTACTTCACAGATCTTTTTTAGTCCTCTATACCTGAGCAAAACTACCATCTACTAGCTTGAGTTGACCAAAGGGTGACCAGTGAGATGAACCAAGACATTGGAAGGCCATTCCAAAGGGAAGAAGTGCTGGAAGCTTTGAAGAGTATGCACCCTGCAAAAGCTCCCGGACGTGATGGGATGAATGGTACCTTCTTACATACTTATTGGGACATCATACATGATGACTTTATTAATTTGGCACTATCTGTTTTAAATACTGATGATATGCCTGAGGGTTTAAATCACACACACATTGTCTTAATTCCAAAGAAGAGATGAGCGATTGCTATGAGGGATTTTCGTCCCATATCTTTATGTAACACAATATATCGAGTCATTTCCAAAGTCCTTGTAAACAGGGTTAAAAACTGTATGCACTCTATCATCTCCGAGGAACAAGCTGCTTTTATTCAGGGCCGATTGATTAGTGATAATATAATAGTAGCCCATGAACTATTCCATTGTATGAAAATTTCTCGAGCTGTGAAGGGAGGTGCCTTTGCCTTGAAGCTAGATATGGCAAAGGCCTTTGATAGGCTTGAGTGGAGCTTTGTGCTGAGTGTCCTTGAGAGTATGGGTTTTCATCAGAATTGGGTAAGGGTGGTAAGGAAATGCATTACTAGTGTTTCAATGTCCGTCTTGATTAATGGTCACCCTGGTCGAGTCTTTTTTCCAAGGAGGGGGGTTAGGCAAGGGGATCCTTTGTCACCTTTATTGTTCTTGTGCAGTATGGAGGTGCTCATCTCTGCCTTAAAACTAGCTGAAAGTTCTGGTATTACAAAGGGAATTTCTTTTAAAGGGATGGGACTTAGTGTTCATGGGCTCCTGTTTGCTGACGACTGTATTGTTTTTGGGGAAGCAAGTGCGGAAAATGCTAGGAATGTTAAATACATAATTGATGACTTCTATGAAGCATCTGGCTAGTCAATTAACGTAGCAAAGTCAGGACTTATGTTCTCTGGTGGGGTTAGCCGACACATGAAGGGGGCGATTAAGAGTTGTCTAGGGATTGATGATGTCCAAAACTTGGGGATGTACCTAGGCTTCCCAAGTTAGATTGGGAGAAGTAAAAGAGCAATCTTCAACTTCATTAAGGAAAGGGTTTTAGCGAAAGTTCAGGGGTGGACCAGGGTGGTGTCTCATGCGGCTAGGACAATTCTTGTTAAAAGTATTCTGCAAGCCATCCCTACTTTTGTCATGAGTGTTATTAAGTTACCTACAAGTCTAATTAAGGAAGTTAGAAGTATTATCACCTCCTTCTGGTGTTGCGGCCATGTTGATAGGAGAAGCATATATTGGAAAAAGTGGGATCACATGTGCTTGCCACAACATCTTGGAGGTTTGGGCTTTAGAGATCTTGGGGCTTTCAATGATGCTCTGCTCATGAAGCAGGTGTGGAGACTTCTCCAAAACCCTGATTCCCTTGCTGCTCGAGTGCTGCAGGGTAGGTACTTTAAAAATTCCTCGGTTCTTGAAGCAAAGAAGGGTTCCTGTCCTAGCCTATTATGGAGAGCATTACAAAGTGTAATCCCCAAGGTTAAGCAAGGAGCTTGGTGAATAATAGGCAATGGTGAGAACACAAAGCTTAATGACAGATGGCTGGTGGGTAAGCCAGGGGGTGTCCCCTCCTTGTGGAGCATTCCTCCGGCTGGAAGATCATCTTATACAGTTGCGCATCTTATTGAATCATCGGGGAGGAAGTGAAAGGAGGATCAGGTTAAAGAATGGTTTAATCATGAAGAAGCCATGCTCATACTTGGTATTCCCTTGCATGAAAATGCTGAAAATGACACTTAGGGATGGGGGCTCACCAAGAACTTCTGCTTCACAGTTAAATCGGCCTATCATATGATTATGTCCAATAAAATGGTGCTCTCCAGCTCCTCTAGCTCCTGTCAGTTGGGGGAAACATTTCGGAAAATCAGAAGGTGCAAATTGCACCCGCGAGTTAACCTTTTCATGTGGAAGCTGCTGCAGGCTTTTATTCCTTGCAAAACTGTCCTTGCTCGTAGACTGAAAGCTCAAAATGATCTAGAATGTGCTATATGCCATGATACTGACAGTTTGCTCCATGTTTTTTATTACTGTTGTGATGTAAGCACTGAGTGGAACTCGATGGATTTGAAGCCTCCATCATATTTACATTCTGATGATAGTTTCATTGATTGGTTGATGTTCACTTGCCTGCAAACTGAGCTTATACATACTGCTAAACTTTGCACTCTTCTATGGAAGATTTGGTGTGCCAGTTGCTTGTTGCAGCAAGGGAAAGTATCTAGCTATCGATGGGGCTGCGAGTTGGCGCAATCCTTCCTGGATTCCTCGTCCCCAGACCCAGATTTGGTCGAGAGAAGCAGTTATGGAGAGAATCATGGCCAGGAGGGAAATGGAAGTGTAGCAACAATCCACGTTGATGCTAGCGTAGGGAGCGAAGGACGGACGGGTTTTGCAGCAGTGATCAAAGGTGCTGACAAGAGGGTGATGGCGGTGGCGGTCAAAGGCAAATGTGGTCTCTTCACGCCAAATGCTGCTGAAGCAATGGCAGTTGATCTTGGTGTCGGGCTTGCTAGTAGGATGGGTGTAGACAAGGTTTTGCTTAAAAGTGATTGCTTGTAAATTGTTAAGTTTTTGAATGGATGTAAAGATTCGGGAGAAATCGATGTATATGTGGTTAGGTCACTATCAAATCTTTTGAAGAAACTTTCTAGCTTTCAGTCTTTAGTTTTCAAGTATGTTCCTAGGAGTGAAAATGTTGGGGCACACATTTTGGCAAATATGGGTAGAAATGGTCACGATTGTGGAGAATGGATTGATAATGTACCGAAACATCTTGTAAGCGTTTGTGATTAATGATAGCTGCAATGCTTTTAATATTCAAAAAAACGAAGTCATATTCAATCGTTGCTTACCTTTACACATGACAAACTCAATTTATCAAATCAAACTGATAAACAATGAGAAAAACTAAACTTATGGTAAACAATGAATTCATAGTTGATGATTGACGCAAGTAATTCTTGTCTATAGGTGACTGTAGCCAAGTTGGCTACATCTAAGGACATTTCAGTCAAATAAAAACAAAAGAATGGAAGGGGAGCGCGCACGAAAGCGCACCAAACGGGATTTACTATTTCTTTTGCATTTTTATATATTTTAAAAGAAATTTTTATTCTTTTTCTTTATGCTTATCAAAACAACAATAACTTTAAATTGTAGTAACTTTTAATATATAAGTCTAAAATGAAAAAAATTATATCATTGTTCACCTAAAGTTAAGCTCTTCAAAACAAGATCAGTCATTGATATGTTTTGACAACTTTTAAAAAAATTATTTTTTATTACACTAAAATGATAATATGATTCATTAATTTTGTATTATGATTCATTAAAATTGTTATTATGATTCATTAAGTAATAAATTGTGAATTCGACGTTTTTAACTTTCCTAGGGTGGGTTTTGGGGTGTTTTTTTTGGGGGGGGGGGGGTAGGGTAATCTATTTGGAATTTGTTTTGTACTTTATATTGTAGCAACTAACTCGACAGATTTTTAGGGTTTATGGTAGACCCTAAACCCACCCACTACAAACCCCAAAAATGCCTTCGACGTTTTAGCTTTCCTAGGGTAGGTTTTAGGGTGTTTTGGGGGTAGGGTGATCTATTTGTAATTTGTTCTGTACTTTATATTGTAGCAACTAACTCAACATGTTTTTAGGGTTTGTGGTAGCGGGTTTAGGGTCTTCCGCCACAGTAAACTTTAAAATGCCTTTGACATATTTTAGATTTATTAGGTGGGTTTAGGGTATTTTGGGGGTAGGGTAATCCATTTGGAAGTCGTTCTATACTTTACATTGTAGCAACTAACTCGACAGGTTTTTAGGGTTTGTGGTAGCGGGTTTAAGGTCGTTAGACCCTAAACCCGCCATTACAAACCCTAAAAATGCCTTCGACGTTTTTAGCTTTAGGGTGAGTTTTAGGGTGTACGGGTTAGGGTAATCTATTTGGAAGTTGTTTTATACTTTAATGTGATGATGTACATATTTTAATGAGAGAATGTACATGTTTTAATGTGAAGATGTACATGTTCAAATGTGAGAATGTACATGTTCAATTACCAAAATGTATATGTTTTAATGAACATCTATATATGTTTATATGACCATCTATACAAGTTTTCTCCCTTATATGTACATGTTTTAATCTAAGGATGTACATATTTGATGATTTGTACAGATTTATGTGACCATCTGTATGTTTTTAATGCGAGGATGTACATGTTTTTACGTGAGGATGTACATGTTTTAATGAACATTTGTACAGGTTTGTATGACCATCTGTACAAGTTTTCTTTTACGTTCTATTCACTATACATGTAAAAATAATCTTTTTAAAAGTTGTCAAAATATATCCATGACTGGTCTTGTTTTGAAGAGCTTGAATTTAGGTGAACAATGATATATTTTTTTTCATTTTGGACTTATATATTAAAAGTTACAATAATTTAAAATTTTTGTGATAAAGAAAGAAAAAGAATAATTTTTAAAATAAAGAAAAAAAAAACAAATCGCGCACAGTTGCGCGCGTCCCTCCCATCTCTCTCCTAATTTTTATAAATTACAAAACTTACCCCAGATGCAACTATCAATATACTTGTCAGGTCAGCACATGTAGCCAGGATGGCTACATTCGGATGTAGCTCAGACCTGTTGTTTGAAAACTACTAGGATTTAAGTATATTTTTCGAAAATATACTGAGATTTAAGTATTGATATAGAGATTTGTGCTGGAAACATGTTGTAGTAGGTTGAGAAAAGATAAAGGAGAAAAGAGGAAAAATCATAACAAAGATAACTAATTTCTTATTATAATTTAAAGTTCAAGAGTTCTATTTCTAGAAGACTAGTAAATTCAAAAACAACTTGAATAGATAATGTAAATTTCTGAAAAGTGCAAACTAAAATAGTATCACTTCAGCGTCAATTTTTCTAGGGAAAAAACACAGGTAGAGTATGCGCTACAGTTGCTTGGATGGACGTTGAGAGACCTAAAAAATAGGGTGGGCTAGGCATCTCAGATTTGCAAGCCAGAAATCTGTGTTTATTGACAAAATGGTGGTGAAGATTCCTAAGACGGGGAAGCACGATCTGTAAGAGGTATATAAGTGTGATATATGACTATGATCATAATAGCCATCATTTGGACATCATTCAATAGAGGCTCATCATAAAAGGGGTATGGAGCAACATTTTAAGTGTGAATGTGGAAAGTCAGCAGGTGAGACAAATATTGCAAGGTAATATCCAGTTAATGGTTTTTTATTAAACATCTTGCAACTGCTTCATTCATCAACTAAGGGTTAAATTCAAAATTACATGTCGTAGAGATCTTAAAGGGGATATTATCTCCCAGCCAGAGTTTGATAAACACAGAACTATTGTACATCAGCGATATTAACAGGATACGGAGATTGTCTTCCGAACTAACATAAGAGATCTTGCTATTGTTACATATCTTAACTAGACAAAAAAGTTGTGTCCATCCATCTTCTACTTGGTAGCTAGAATGCTGCTCGATCAGCTGCTTTAAAAAGAGATAGATCTCCATGATATTGGTGTCGATTTCCAGATTGTTGTATCCTTCTTCCCAAGCCCATTTAATGGCATGGACTAAACCATGAATCTTAGCTCCCAACATAGAGCACAAGGGACTCATTCTTTTGTTGAAAGCCATCAAAATATCACCGTTTGATTTCCTTATCGAACCAGCTAAAATAAGAGCAGAGCCCCTTTTGTTTCTGGTACCACAGTTGATTTTTATGGCATCCTGCACCGGTGGAATCCAGGATCTCTTAGTTTGGTTAATAGTAATACTATTATCCAGACCAAGTTTGTAAGCTCTAGTAAAAGCATGATTAGATTCAATAAGGACTAACCAAGAAAGGTGATCATTATGTCTAACCGAGTTTTTAGCATCATAAACAACCCACATGGTGTTGATCACTTTTTCTAGTTTATCATTAGGTCATTTATGAGCTTCAGAGAAAATTCTATCTTAGATGCAATTTTCATCTGCTAACTGCAAGCCTGTAGGATCAAGGATCCCTTCCCACTGATCTTTGACCATAACACATTCGAAAAAGGTATGAAACAGAGTATCAATCTTAGAGCAAAAGCAACAGAGGGGAGAACCCCCTATCCTTTTTGCTAAATTAGCTATACAAGCAACTGTATTCTTCATGACTTTCCAATGAAGCAATTTAGCTCTAGGACTACACTGCAACTGATTGACTCTCCTAACTAGATCTGAGGAACTGGAGCTCGAAGAAGGTTTCTTAGAAGAAACTTCTAACTGATCTGTTGCATAGGCTGACTTTACTGTAAGAGTCCCATCTTTAGTGAAGTGCAAAATCCAAGAATCCTTATTCTGCTTAGAAAAAATGATCTTCCCGATTTCATCTATATCTATCTCCCACATCTGTTGTCTAAGAAGCTCAATGTCCCGCTCATTTCTATCCAGTAGCATGAACTGATGAACTGAACTTCTTTTGGATCCTGATTGAGTGGGAGTGAAAGGTTTGAAGGTGAAGGGTCTAGGAATCCAAGGATCCTCCCAAACCAAAGTGTCTTTGCCATCTCCTACTTTTTTCCTCACTCCTTTTTTCAGAAGCTCCAACAAAGAGACTATTGATCTCCAGATAGTATTGTCTTTATTGCTTTTTTGAACTTGTAGCAGATCAGAGTCAGGGAAGTAAATCCCTTTCAAAACTTTAGCAACTAGTGAAGAGGGTTTAGTCAGAATAAGCCACGCTTGCTTAGCAAGCAGAGCTTTATTGAATGATTCTACAGACCTGAATCCCACCCCACCTGACTCCCTAGACTTGCAAACTTCATCCCATTTGACCCAATGGATACTCCTTTTATCCAAATTTCCTCCCCACCAGAAAGAGGCCATAGTAGAGTTGATCTTATCTATTATGCCTTTAGGAAGCAAAAAGAGGGTGCAGACGTTAAAATCTGAGTGGTTTAAGTGGTGTAATTAAAATTAAAGAAAAGAAATTAAAACCCAAAATAAACGTCGGGCTGCAAACAAATCCCGGTCGCAGTAGTAGTATAGTGAAATGTAAGCGACCGGATATCGAACCACGGGACTAATGTACATATTATGTACCTAAGCGTGTCACAAGAGGGGGGATTAATTGACTTGTTAAATATAAATAAAAACAGTTAATAAAATTAACTAAGTAAGCAAATAAACTAAACGGGACTCTGGTTCAGACTAATATTATCTGTTCTTTCATGCTAGGTCTACTGGTTTAATTATAACTGTTTGGCAAGATTCCTGATATTTTCTTAAGGTCCGATGAAAACTCATAAGAACTCGTTCACCTGTAAAGCAAGGTCCGATGAAAACTCAAGCAAAAGCCTGCGAACGGCAGAGGAGTGTTGAGGGATTACATTTGCAACTGAGTACTAACTTAAACGATGAGAATAAGTTTCCCCCAGTTTTACGGCTTAATCAACCCATCTGTTTCCAACCGATGAAATCAAAAACAGACTTAGTAAAGCATTTTAATAAATTCATGAGGTTTATTAAAAAGATGGCGAGAAAACCTTTAACCGTAACAAACTTTATTAAAACTAAAACCAGTAAAACATATTGCATAATTAATACAGAAACATAATAATTATTCCCAGAGTATACGTAAACTAGCCTAACATATTAAATAGATAGACAGAGACAAGAGTAATAGAAATCATCCGTAATCACTCCGGCTCACTCTGCTATTTTGTATACGTAGGCTAGAGGTGGATTTAGTGGAATGTAAAATAAATAAAATGGAGAAGGCGGAAGGAGAGAAATGAGATGGTGTGTGAATTGGAACTCCAGAGGAACCACGGAAGGAGCCTCCGGAAGGACACTGGAGAAGGTGAGACGAGTGTTGTATTTATAGAGGAAGAAGAAGCAGAGCAGCAGCTTCATTGATTGAGCTCGATGATTGCAGCTCCCCATTGATTGCAGCTCATTGATTGCGCAGGGGACAGGGCTGCAACGCGTGCGTGATTTCTGGTAGGCGCCGTCTCAAGTTGCAGAGCGAGTTGGCGTAGAAGATAACCGGTTGATTTCCAGACATTTACACGTGTCCGCCACTTATCTAGCGGTCTCCTCTATCTCAACCGCCCATTATGGGGCGGTTTCTTCTGTCTTGTCCGCTTCCTTCTCTTGTCCGCCTCGCGGTTGCATTAGAGTTGTCCGCCTCTTAAGTGACGGTCTTCTCTGTCTCAACCGCCTCGCGGTCTTCTGTCTCTTGTCCGCTAGATAACTAGCGGTACGCTCTGTCACGTCCGCCTGATAAGGAGGCGGTCGCCTCTTGTTTCCTCCTCTGTGTCTCGTCCGCCTTGTTATGTGGCGGTTGCATGCTATGGAGGCGGTACTAAGGGTGGACTCGCGTGACATGCACGTGAGTTTCTTCAATCCTTATAATATATGTCTTTGTTTGTCATTTTTCCTACATTTTAACACATATAATACATCAGTTAATATAACAACATAAATATAGGAAAAACCCAAGATAAGTGAGAAACATTACTAAAAATGCTGCAATTAATAAGGTGATTAAACCTTAATACGTTTATATGTTTTGCACTTATCAAACTTCCTCACACTTGACTTTTGCTTGTCCTCAAGCAAATAAGGAATATAATTATCTCTAAGCCTTAATAATAAAACAAGACTAAATAAGTGTAGAAGGGAATTTAGACAAAGTGACAATTGGAAGAATAATTCTGCTCTTAGAAGTAGGTTTTAATAAACAGTGAAGAAGAATAATTTAATAAAAGCATAGAAAAACTAAACTGCAGAAAACAAGTTAGATTAACCTGGGATTTTCAACCAATTTCAATTCTCTAACCTGGGATGACAAGGGGTGTGAAGTAATGCCTTATTCCGCAATACCTTTCAACACCACGTACTCATGTTCATAAATATAAATTGCAATTTATTATTTACATTTTCTTTTTGAATGTGCAAATTGCATAAACAAAGCACATATTATTTATAATAAATTTTTTTTAATTGCATTATTTTTTTCTGTACCCCAGACTTTTCTCTCTATCCTTGTAGCGGTGTTGGGTCTTCTATCCCAGATCACGAGACCTTAGGTAGATAGGTGTTAAAGCACCCCAAAGAACTTAATAACCGGATAGACGAGGCCTGTTTTGGTTAGAAAAATTCATAAACAGCGGAGTACCTTGTCTTTATCCTTTTCTTTCCTTGACTTTCCACATATTTCCATAATCCCAAGCTAAACTAAATTGGTTTTTACAATCAGCAGATCTATCATATTTTGAGTAAAAATAGAGTATTTTGAAGGAAAATAATTTTATACAAACTCCTTAAAATAAAACCATCTTTCAGTTGTCACTTGACATAATTTCAGATATTTCTACAATTATTTATCTCATTTTTATCAATTTTTAAAATTTAGGCAGTTTAGAGTAGCAAAAAGTGAGTGTGGCATTATCGAACTACTGTCATAATTTCAGGGAAAGGTCTCTCCTTCCTCACACTTAAGAGGAGCAATGTCCTCATTGTTCAGAATTAAAATCAAGAAAATGACCTTTCAAATTATGACAGAATAAAAAAGGATTAAACGCAAGTAGGTTGAACAGTAATATAAATAAGGAAGAATTGAAACTCCCCTTGTATTGTAGATTGAGGAAGGTATCCTTCCTCACACTTAGAGCTTTGGCAGGGGTGAGACGTTCCTCACACTTGAGTTTGCGCAAGTGTTCAACCCAAGATATTGAAATTCCAAAGCAACTGAGGTTGCTTTCCATAGGTGAGTTCAGCTATATTTTCGACATAGAATTTGTTCTGAAAAGAAAATCATATATAGGCAGCAGAACTCAAGTTGAACCAAAAGAAAATCATAAAATGAAAAACATAATAAAAAATTCATAAAATAAAAACATAAAGTAAACCACACTGTTACCTTCCTGAATATATCAAATGTTAGAACAAGGTTTAAACAGTAATAGTCTACAAAAAGTCAGAGAAATATAAAATGAAATAAAAATAACAAAAATAAAATAAAATCACTGTGGTGGTGGTGGTGGAGGCTGTGCAGGTCCCTGGCCTGACTGAGCGAGAAGACGCTCTAGGAGCTGAGCGGTCTGCGCATTCTGCTGCGCTGTCTGTGCATGCATCTCATCACTCCGGTCCAAGTGCTGTATCACCCTCTGCTCAAAGCTCTCAAACCTCTGATGGAAGGTCTGGAACTGAGCCTGTAGATCTGTCGAGTAAGGTACAGGAGCAGGGGTCTGCATCATATAAGTAGTTGGCCTATAAGGCTCCTCTCCATGTGCGGACGGTGGGTCAGGATCGGCTGAGTGTGTAGCTCCAGTAGAGGTCCCCGCTGCTGTGGAAGATGCAGTGGAAGACCGAGCAGTGGCACTCCTAACCCAAGTACCGTCATCTGAGCGCAAAAAGCCCCAGCTCCGCACAGTCAGCAGTGACACTGGGCGCTTCGCTGGACGAAGCTCTAAAGTTTCCTTGAACTCTGCTGAGAATGGGACAGAACCGATAATGTGGAGACTGAGGAAGAAGGGAAAAATGGGAGTGATCTTCTTCTTCTTCGTCCTCATGTAGGAGACCACCTTATAGAGCTGGCCGAACATGACGTGGCTGAAGGAGATGCGCTGAGTGGGTGGAAACGGATCTAGGAAGTAGTCTAGTAAGGCACAATCCTCTTCAGAAACATCATGCGCCCCAGATGGGCGAATCTGATGACTGAGGATCTCTAGGAGAAGCCTCTGAGTCAGCGTGGGGAAGCTAGCGAACGGGAGGACATCCTTCTCCTCCTCCCCTCTACGTCGGGTCCTCCGACCTACAGCCTGAAGCCACCTGGACTTCGACCTCAGCAAGTACTCCTCTGTGAATCCTCGGATATCACCAGGACCATCCGGGATGTGCAGGAGAGAAGTGAAAGTCGAGGGTGTGATCTCCACGGGGTGATGGCGTATATAAGAAGTAATGCTCATATCGCCTGCCCGGGCATTAGCATAAAACTCTCGAGCTAAGTCCGGAGCAAAGACTCCCTGCCCTAACCTTAGGACCTCTGAAAGTCCTAGCCTGGCAAATAGACTATCCACCCCTGCAGCCTCTAGCACCGCAGGCTCAAATTTCCTCTCTATAACAAAGTCCTTGCCCTGATCGAACCAGGCACGAGCCTCTACTGAGACAAAACCATCGTCCTGAAGACGAGGTGCAGAAGAAGATGATGCTCCAGAGCAGTCGCCACCACGATTACGAGGCATACTAATATATTATTTAAAATTAAAGCAAACACATTAACAGCATAACAATAAAATATTAAATATCAAACAAAGTAATAACAACATGAGAATCAATAGAAATCAACAGCATAAAATTAATAAACAAAAACAGCATAAAAATAAAATAGAGAATAACAACAAAAACGTTAATAAGAAACATAGAAATTAATATCAAATAGAACATTAATATAAACAACTCCGTAAATTAAAAATAATAGGAAACAAGTTGAACAAAGAATGAAACATAAACAGAATAATTATATAAATTCTGTCGAAATTCTGATAGAGTCTCCCCTAAAATTCTTCGTTTCTCCACAAAAAATTCAGTCAGATTTCAAGGTATTTAGTACCGTCACCAATCAAATCTATAAATAATAACCTATAATCATAATCTATACTCGTTTAATAATCAAGGCTAAATAAAACTGAAAAATGCTAGTTTCAACAATGAATTTTCGTAACTAATATTCTTCAATTTTAGAATTCATCAAAAACACCCAAACTAGGTGTACTAAGTGAAGATTTAACCTTGTGTGTGTAGATTATGATTAATATAGGACAAATTCGAGACAAATCTAGCAATTAGAATTTGAAATTTCGAATTTAAGGAATTAGGGATTCGAAACTTCAGACCTCAATTTCTCCTAATGTAGTTCATCATTTACAGATTTGAAGCTATAGAAATGTAAAGAATTGAAAGACGAGCATTTTGGTACCAACCTTGCAAGATTTGGTGAAGAAACGAGGAAGATTGAGCAAACTGAGGGGGAGGGCGATTCGCTGTGTTCTTCGTTCTTCGCTGCTGTTCCGGTTCGATTTCGAGAGTGGGAATTGGGGAAGAACGGAGTGAAGTGAAACGCGGCGCTTCAGCCCCTTTTTTTTTCCTATACCGAGTCGCGTCCGCGAGGCGGTCTCTTGTGTGGCGTCCGCACGATATCTGGCGGACATGAGTGAGGCGTCCGCGAGTGGAGTCCGCCAGTTATTAGGCGGTCAAGAGTGAGGCGTCCGCGAGGTAAGTGGCGGACAAGAGTGAACGTCCGCGAGGCGGTCTGGTGTGGCGTCCGCGGGATAAGTGGCGGACAAGAGTCTGTTCCATTTTTTTTTTCATTCGTAACATAGAGACACAAATTAAAGTCATAGAATTAGAGGTTAGTAATAATAATGACATAAAATTAGAAGTTAGTAATTAGATAACATAAATTATAAGTTAGTAGTTAATTTACATAAAATTAAATGTTAGGGACAATGGAAATAAAATGTTAAGGACAATGGAATATTAAATGTTAGTATACACACAAATTAAAATGTTAGAAGTTAAAATTAGATGTTAGAAGTTAGATGTCCGAATGTCAGATGTCCAAATGTCCAAATGTCCAATTAATATTAACAGATTATTAGATAATTAATATTAACAAAATATAGTAGATAATTAATATTAACAATAACGAAAATAATATAGAAATATTATTAACATATTTAAGAGAACAAAATATTTATAATTAAACAGGTGAATAATCCGGGGCTTAGGAACTAGAATAAATCTAGTCCCCGGCAACGGCGCCATTTTGCAGACGTTAAAATCTGAGTGGTTTAAGTGGTGTAATTAAAATTAAAGAAAAGAAATTAAAACCCAAAATAAACGTCGGGCTGCAAACAAATCCCGGTCGCAGTAGTATAGTGAAATGTAAGCGACCGGATATCGAACCACGGGACTAATGTACATATTATAGTACCTAAGCGTGTCACAAGAGGGGGGATTAATTGACTTGTTAAATATAAATAAAAACAGTTAATAAAATTAACTAAGTAAGCAAATAAACTAAACGGGACTCTGGTTCAGACTAATATTATCTGTTCTTTCATGCTAGGTCTACTGGTTTAATTATAACTGTTTGGCAAGATTCCTGATATTTTCTTAAGGTCCGATGAAAACTCATAAGAACTCGTTCACCTGTAAAGCAAGGTCCGATGAAAACTCAAGCAAAAGCCTGCGAACGGCAGAGGAGTGTTGAGGGATTACATTTGCAACTGAGTACTAACTTAAACGATGAGAATAAGTTTCCCCCAGTTTTACGGCTTAATCAACCCATCTGTTTCCAACCGATGAAATCAAAAACAGACTTAGTAAAGCATTTAATAAATTCATGAGGTTTATTAAAAGATGGCGAGAAAACCTTTAACCGTAACAAACTTTATTAAAACTAAAACCAGTAAAACATATTGCATAATTAATACAGAAACATAATAATTATTCCCAGAGTATACGTAAACTAGCCTAACATATTAAATAGATAGACAGAGACAAGAGTAATAGAAATCATCCGTAATCACTCCGGCTCACTCTGCTATTTTGTATACGTAGGCTAGAGGTGGATTTAGTGGAATGTAAAATAAATAAAATGGAGAAGGCGGAAGAGAGAAATGAGATGGTGTGTGAATTGGAACTCCAGAGGAACCACGGAAGGAGCCTCCGGAAGGACACTGGAGAAGGTGAGACGAGTGTTGTATTTATAGAGGAAGAAGAAGCAAGCAGCAGCTTCATTGATTGAGCTCGATGATTGCAGCTCCCCATTGATTGCAGCTCATTGATTGCGCAGGGGACAGGGCTGCAACGCGTGCATGATTTCTGGTAGGCGCCGTCTCAAGTTGCAGAGCGAGTTGGCGTAGAAGATAACCGGTTGATTTCCAGACATTTACACGTGTCCGCCACTTATCTAGCGGTCTCCTCTATCTCAACCGCCCATTATGGGGCGGTTTCTTCTGTCTTGTCCGCTTCCTTCTCTTGTCCGCCTCGCGGTTGCATTAGAGTTGTCCCCTCTTAAGTGGCGGTCTTCTCTGTCTCAACCGCCTCGCGGTCTTCTGTCTCTTGTCCGCTAGATAACTAGCGGTACGCTCTGTCACGCCCACCTGATAAGGAGGCGGTCGCCTCTTGTTTCCTCCTCTGTGTCTCGTCCGCCTTGTTATGTGGCGGTTGCATGCTATGGAGGCGGTACTAGGGGTGGACTCGCGTGACATGCACGTGAGTTTCTTCAATCCTTATAATATATGTCTTTGTTTGTCATTTTTCCTACATTTTAACACATATAATACATCAGTTAATATAACAACATAAATATAGGAAAAACCCAAGATAAGTGAGAAACATTACTAAAAATGCTGCAATCAATAAGGTGATTAAACCTTAATACGTCTATATGTTTTGCACTTATCAGAGGGACATAAGGTAAACTGGAATAGACTGCAGTACACTAGAGACAAGCACCACTCTACCAGCTTGAGACATAGGCTTACCCCAACTGTAAACTCTCTTTCTAATAGTCTCAACAATGTAACTGAACATTTGGAATTTGTTTCTTCCCATACCAGTAGGAAGACCCAGGTATTCTGAAAAGAAACACTCTCATTGACTTCTAGAATGCTACAGATTTGAGCCTTGATTTGAGGATTCAAATTTTTACTGAACACTATGTCTGACTTCTAACTGTTGATTCTATGACCAGAGGAAGCTAGAAAGAAGTTCAGAGAATCCTTAAGAAAAAGGGAATTGTTGACTAAAGCCTTACCACACACTAGAATGTCATCCGCAAAAGCTAGATGATTAATTCTAGGACCTGAGGAGAAGAGATTAATGCCTTGGAAACTGCCTAACTCTTCAGCTTTTATCAGGAAACTGGAGAGGGCTTCTTGAGCTAAAATAAACAGATAAGGGGATAAGGGATCCCCTTGTCTGATTCCCCTAGATGGAGAAAAAAAATTCTCCCGGAGTACCATTGATAAGAACTGAACATTTGGTAGAAGAGATACAATTAAGGACAGGTCTTAACTAGAGCTCAGGAAATCCCATCGAAATAAGAACATCCTTCAGAAATTGCCATTCAATTCTGTCATAAGCTTTGCTCAAGTCCAACTTAAGAGCAAAGTTTCCTTTTTTTAATGGCTTTACTCTTGGCTAGATTATGCATAATTTCCCCTTAAACTATAATGTTGTCTGTGATAAGTCTTCCTCTGACGAACCCTGATTGATTAGGAGAGATACTATCTGGCAGGAGATCTCTAATTCTATTTGCCAGCACTTTAGACACAATTTTATATACAAAGTTACATAAAGAAATTGGTCTAAAGTCTGCAATATTGACAGCTCCTTTAACTTTTGGAATAAGAGTAATAAAAAACTGATTCATCAAATCAGAAATTGAATACCTTGTACGATGGAGAGAACCGTTGAAATAATCTGATCTCCCACCATACTGCGAAGGGATTTAAAGAAATTGCCATTGAAGCCATATGGACCCGGAGCCTTGTCACCACTGAGCTCCTTCATATCAGAAACAACCTCTTGCACTGCATAAGGAGAATTGAGATTCGTAATGTGGTCAACACTGAGCCTGCCTCCAACTGGTTCGAGGAAGCAGCTATCTGTCACTGAGTTAGACGACTTAAACAGATTCTGAAAGTACTGCCTATCAATCTGTTCAATACTGTTCAGGTCATATCTCATACCATTATTTTGGTCCACCAGCCCAAAGATAGAGTTTTTTCTTCTTCTTGCAGTAGCTAGAGAATGAAAAAAAACTAGTATTTCTATCTCCTTCTTTAACCCATTGGATTCTAGCCCTCTGCTTCCACCAAGCTTCAACTTTAAAAGAGAGGAGTTCAATCTCAATAAGCAGTCTTTTTCTATTAGCAACAACCCAAGAAGAGTCTAAAGCTTGATTCAAATAATTAAGCTCTTCTTTCTTTTTATTAATTTTCCACCTAATCTTGCATAGAGACCAGCCTTTACATCTCTCCAAAGCTTTAGCACACTCTAAAATCTTACTCTCCAGATTGCTTGTATTAGATCCCCAGACGTTAGAAAAAATGCTAAAGCATTTTTCTTCTTTCAACCAACCAGACTCAAATCTGAAAACATGCTTCTTTCTCTTCTGGTAACCAAAAAGGTGTATGAGGAGAGGCCTGTGATATGATTTATCCCATTGGAGATGCTCAACTGAGAGCCTAGGAAAAACTGACACAGCCTTGTCACAAAGGAGGACTCTGTCCAAACAGCTAATGGACTGGGATCCATCATATTGACAATTAGAAAAAGTACCCGCTTCTCCAAAAAAAACCTGATTCAGTAAGGTTGCAGTCTTCAGCCGAATCCCTGAATTCTTTCATAAATCTATCACTTCTAACTCTTCCACCTGTTTTTTCTGAATTCCACATGATCTGGTTGAAGTCACCAGCCACCACCCAAGGGATAGAAACTTTATTTCTAAGAACTTTAAGAAGCTTCCACGAAAGATATTTTCTCTGCCACTCAGGCCAGCCATAAAAACCAGAAAAATGAAAAGCAATGCCACCTGGTAAATCTACCTCAGCTGCGGTATGATGAGAAGAGTTGTTAACAATGGTAACTTTGAGTTCTTCCTTCCAAAGAAGAACTAACCCTCCACTTCTCCCGACACTTGGGCAAACAAAAAACAGGTACCCTTTGAAACTTTTACTAATATTATTCATTTCTTCAGTAGACCTGTGTGTTTCCATGTGAAACACTAAATCTGGTGCCTTAGATCTTAAAAGATCCCGCACCCAAATAACTGCCCGAGGGCGGCCTAACCCTCAGCATTTATATCTTAGGCAAGTCATTTATCTTGGCAGCCTTGCTCCTTAGCAAGGTCTGCTTGAGACTGAATCCAAGCTTCCTCTTGAGAGTCCTTGGTCAAAATTTCAGAGTGTGAAGTAATAACCACTAGAGACTTAAAATTCCCACTCTTCATCTTGTTGATTTTTATGGTAATCTTTCTTTCTTTCCGACCTTAAAAGCAATGCCTTTCCCATCCCTCTGAAGATACTTATTAGCAGACATCTTTTTATCTTTACTACCCTGACTACTTAGAGATTCTTTTCCTTCGGAATCTGTCTCTTTCATAATCTCAGCTATCGACATTTCTATATCATCCTGTGAGGTAGGATTAGCTTTAGCTTTTTTGAGTTGCCGGGCTGAGAAAGATTCCAAAGCAAATGCCCAGTCGAAAGCTTGATAGAAGTCCCTCTTATTCTCTAACTCAGAAGACTTTTTCACATGTTCAAAACCTGGGGGAATGTCTAGACTGCTAAGCTTCTGAACCTGATTTTGTACCTCCCCAGTTAAAGCAACAAGAAAACCTTCAGAAAAAGGATCCAGATTCCTTTCTTTTTCAGACACATGGAGAAAGTCTGACTCCAATTGATCTAGCCCTAGAGACACCCCTGGCATTAGCAGATCCTATCCCACTGAAGTAATCTTATCAGGAACTCCACGTACTTTGCCTCTATTAACATTAGTCTTAACGAGCTTTGAGACAACTGTATCTGGGATAACCTGAAGTAACTGATTATACTTAACTAGAAAAACACTAGCTTTTCCTTTTTCCGCATCAAAGTGAATCTCTAAATTCTTGACCCCTTCTGAATGATCTGATTTCTTAAGGAGGCTAACATTCTGATTCATCAGGAATTTTTCTGACAGAGCAGCAATAGACCCTGTAAACTCAGATCTCAACCATGGCCCCATACCTTTTAATGTCATCTATATTTTCTTTTTTCATAAGACATTCCACTAACATGTGATCAACTCTACCACACCTAAAACAGAAATGAGGTAGATTCTCGTACGAGATCCTACAACATTTGTCTCTAACCCAATCATTGATAATCAGAACTCTACACAAAGGTTTAGAAATGTCAATCTCCACCCTGACCGTTAGCACTTTAGTCGACAGTGAGTTGAACTTATCAGCGTAGCTAACGAAAACACCTATCTTGTTCCCTAAGATCACCATTGAATCTTTGTTGAAGAACATCATAGGCAGGTTATGAATCCCCACCCAAATTATGATTTTCCTAGGTTCCAGTTCATCAATGTGCTTAGAGGGGTCGAAGTGCATGATGGCTAGGAGGCGGTTATGAAAGTTCCAAGGCCCATTTGCGACAACATGTTTAAGATCACTCCCAGCAGCGAACCAGAAAGTGAATCTATTAGGACCTATCTCATTAACTCTTATATGAGCCTTTGGTTTCCAGATATAAACTATAAAATTTTGTAGAAGTTTGGCAGATATCCTACTCGGGTGCCAAACCTTACCTAACAGGGCATTGTTTATATCCCAGTTACTAGGATCTTGATGAAGCATTTCGCCTTCAACCTTCTCGAGTTCAGCTGGGTGGATCTTCAGGTCCCTCCACTTTGACAGCATACCATCCATGTTCATAGCCATAGGAAGCAAAAGAAGGAGAGTATGAGAGGTCAGACAATAAACTCGGCTATCTATCTTGATCTTGATACAGTCGGCTCCTTTTAACCAAGACAGAGTCTTCTTCTTTGTAGCAAAACTGCCCCAGATTATCCAGCGAACAATAACCAAACTCGGATTATCCTCAGTGTAATACTTCCAATCCAGCCATCGATTTGTTTCTCGAGCAGAGATATTTTCAGAGGAAATCTTCGGAGGTAGATGGCCATAATGATGGCTAAGCAACTGCTCTTGCGATTGAGACACGTAAGAAAGAATTGGACTTGGCTTCTCCCACACCCTTATATTAGCTTTACTAATAGTGATTACCCTACTCTCCCTCCACCAGCTGCATGGAGTTATTGAAGTTGCTCAGATGTCCCTTCTACTATTCCACGTCTCCCTTACTATACTCATAACTTTTACGTTAGAAGGAGAGAACGAAATAAAATCGCCCTCTAAATTGCCTTTCAAAAGAGAGAGCGATAACATTCGTGATCCAATTCTACAAAGCTAACTGATTTCCAGGAATCAAACAATTCACTACATATATCCAGTTAATGGTTAGTAACGGGAAAGAGTGAGCATCTGGCATGAACCACGGGCGGGCCCTGTCCCCCTCAAAATACGGTTCCCTTGATTGTTTAGTATTAGTTTGCAAAAGGATGCCATGGTGATAGATATGAGAATTATAACAGAAAATAAGTGGAGCTAGAACTTCATATGGAAAAGAAGGTTGTTTGGATATGAAGATAATATGATGGCGGAAATGCTGGAGCTGATTGAAGGGCTACGACTAGTAGAATCATCTTAAGTTTTGCTGATATGGAAAGGAAATGAGAATAAGAAATATAAGGTTAAAAGCATGAGCTGATATGATTAATGGTGGAGTGATCAATAAACAAGTGAGTGAGCAAATCCCAGAATGTGGGGTGGATTTGCACCACCCCGGGTTGAAATGGTGGTCTGGTTTAACCTAAAAGGTTGGTTGTGTACTCGTGATGTATTATTTGAGAAAAATATAATACCGCTTGGGGGCAGTTGGCGTCCAATATGCTGTAGACAAATGGAGACTATGGAACACTTATTATTCAAATGTCAACATACTAGGATCTTGTGGCAGGAACAATTAGAGTGGTGGAGGGTGGACGGTTTGATTGAGGGATCGTGTGAAGTGTTATTTTCCTTATGGCTTAACAAACCTCAACTTGGCAAAAACAAACGGGTGTGGATCTCTACCTTTTTCTTTGTAGTGTGATTCATATGGAAAGCTATAAATGAGGTGGTGTTTCAACAATGAACCTTTGATGTGAACAAAATATGCACAAGAGCGAAAAGAGATATTTGGCAGTGGACAAAAGGTTGGTGGAAGGAGTTTCCGATAAGAGCAGAAGTGTTTGTAAGTTCCTCAAATGTGGCAGATTTGTTGTTGGGGATATCTTAGGGATGTTAGTATGGGAGTTAATATTTGAATGGCAACCTCTGGGATGTACTCTTTTTCCTCTTAACATTTCCTTTAGGTTTTGGCTAGGGGGGGGGGGGGTAGGGTTGTTTGTTATGATTACTTTCTTAACCCCATGTATTGTACTCTGAACTCTAAACTAAATAAAGAAAAAAAATCCCAAATAACCCTCATTTACAAAATAAATTTGTCTATTAACTTCCTTTTAAAACTAATTCCTAAAATAATACTCCAGTGAGGAATCTTCTCATCAAAAGACGATTTCACTAATTCTTGAAATCGAAATCATCTTTTGAAGAGACATTCACCTGTTACCCAAAAATAATAAAATTAATGAAATCGTATTTTGAAGGTACGATTCCTAAGGATTATTATTTTAAGAATTAGTTTCGGATAAAGATTAATAACAAGAATATTTTTGAAGGAACATGATATTTTAGACGTTTTTTCCTAAATAAAGGCCAAAAGCCATAATTATAAAAAAAACAATATCTACTTATAACAATTCCCACATTTTTTCGATCTATGGTCAGCTAGTAAAGAGATTGAAATCGTAGGGTATTTTGGCGGCGTCAACGATTCGGAGTCTGACGTTCCTGACTCGATCAACGCATTCCACAACGAAGATCTTGAATATCTCCCAGCTCGAATCTTCCCCGCACTCTCTAGTTATCTTGTCTACGAGACCTCTGTCATACGTACCCTGGCTTAAATTACTCTTCCCCTCTGTCTCTTTCCTGGTTTGTGAATTTCATCGATATTCCAAAACGGGGCGGACAGTAAATCAAAGCTGTCACAACTTTGCATCTTCGATCTATCTTTGGCGTTGTTTTGGTATATTTTCTCATTCCCACGTTGTTTTTGGGGTTTAGTTCTTATCTCAAATCTGATACTCCTTGCGTGTCTAGGGGCCGAACTCTTCTGAATAAATTATCGGATAGTGTGGGGTTCGATTTGAAGGCTCAAAGTACTTGATGCTATGCGAAATTCGACTTATCTTGCGGGATATTTGGTCCCTATTTTGTGAGAATTTGAGCATTTCTCTTAGCGTGCCTTGGTCTCTGGTCTCTGTGAGTTCTTAGTCCCTTTCAGGGAGCATCTCGTTAGATTTTGATAAGAAGAATGGGCAACAACAAGCCCCATTTCGCAATAATTCTGTTTTGCCTCCTTGCCATGGATGTTTCGCGCGCTTCCTTCCTGGACAATTTCAGGAAATTGGTTGCCCAGGCACCAACTGAAAGCATCGGCAGAACAGTAAACCTTCTCCGTTATTCTCAATTGTTTTAAAACTCTTTCTTTCAATTGGAGTGTGGAAACGTGGAATCGGTTGATCAGATATTTGAGGTTTGACTTTTCAGGGTTCTCCGATCCCGAGCCCAAGCTCGAACAAATCTGAGGATACTCCCCCCGTGACGGTGACACCATCAGCAAGCAAGCAAAAAGAGGTAAAGCAAGAAGAGGCCAGCAGCGTGGAAAGAACCAACGAGTCTTGTGACGGAGCTGAGAGGTTTTGCAAGGACTTGAATTCTATGGTCGCCTGTGTCAAGGAGGTCGACAATGGTAACTTGAGCTTCAAATATGCGTTGTCAACTTTAGTTGGTGTTGAAATATACTTTGATCTATGCTCTGCTAAACGCTGCTGAACTTAGCTACTATATTGAGTTACGATCTCTGCATAGCACGATATGACCTATATATTCTAATGTAGATCCTTAGTAAGCTTAAATGGGATTACCATTGGCTCTTGTCCTTGGAAGGAAATGAAGTTGGAGATCATGCAAAAACATTAATGGAATGGATAGGGGTCAGAAAGGATGCTTAGTTAGAAAATGGTGGGTTTTGGCAGTCTTACCATCTATGTGATGCATAAATTTCTATGACATCCTTTTCAATTTTATATTCTGTGAGGGCAGGAACTACACATCAAAGTGCATTACCTATGGAGATTTTTTACAATGCTGTATATTGACTGGATTTTGCATGTGAAACACAACAAATATTCAATAAATTTCTGATTGGAGCTTAAGATAAGAACATTCCAGTTCAGATGGGCAACTAATTTACACCTGGTAGTTTCATTAGATATTAGCTTAAGGACTACAGAATAGGTGTCAGGCCAAGTAGGCAGCAGAAGTTGGAAAAGCCTTTAAGTCTATCTAGGATCCTCTCCTTTATTTAGTACTCTCTCCTGTTCCAAATAGATGATGTTTTAACTTTAGGCACAAGAATTAAGGAGAAAAAAAAATTAGACAATTTTATCCTTACTTTTTGCATTGGAAATTAAAGTAAATTGCTAAGTAGAGTTGTGATGGAAAAAAATGAGCGTTAGAGTTGGAAAATGAATGATAAAAAAGGCAAAACATCTTATATTTCGAAAATAATGTGAAGAGCTAAAAAATCATCTATTAAGAACAAAAGGGTGCTATTTATATTGCGAATTCTATTTACTGTATTTTTTTCCTAATTCACCATGAGGCAATTGCTTTCCCGGTGTCACATATATATAATGATGATGATATTAGAGGTTAAGGGCACGAGTATGGGCTGAATGGATTATTGGGGCAAATAGGCAATATGGGCCAAGGTGTTGAGTGGTGTTGCTACCTAAAAGCTAGGAATTGCCTCTTATATACGGAATGCATAGCTACAATTTTAGGGTATCAAGAAGAATAGTGTTCATTGGTCACTCGTGTGGAAGTAGGCAGGGGCAACCCTGATTTGGAAATAGGAAGATCTTGCCCTGATTTATGTTAGTCTTTCTTTAGTTAATTTCTCTATGTTTTCTTACTTTTCTAGTTTTGTTGTGTTTTTAATTCTCTGAAAGCAGATTGTAAGGCTCTATGAGCTTGGTCTTTTATCCATGAATCAGTAGCTACTTCTTTGTTACATGGCGGAAGCTGTTGTGGTTTCATCAGATATGCTGTTTGCTCTGTCAATGTTTCCCTCCTAATGGGCAAATATATTTTTGAACTGAACTGCTGGGATTGACTCTATATGATGCTTTTATAGAAATGATGAATATGTATGAGTGAAGTCTTTGTACGCTGAGTACTTGTTAAAGTAAATGTCATTTTGATTTGTGTGTAGTTTTTGCTCGTATTTACCCTTTATATTTAGTTTATCTTCTTCTTCCTAAAGTAGGCCCCATTCTTTGGCGTATAATGAGCAGACAGTTGATACCAGCTGATATTAATTGATTACTGATTTTAAAAGAATGAGCCGAGCTGGTCAACCCCGTCAAACAGGCTAAACTAGCTGAAAACGAGACACAATTTGAGTTTTAGTAGTTGATAGCTGGTAGCTGATATTGACTGATGACTATTTATGAACTGAGCTGATCAACCCAGCCAAATATGCCCAAACCAGCTGAAAACTGGACAAAAGTTTAATACCCCGGATCTAAAAATGGTGATTAAATTACTCTAATAAAATTATTAAGGGCCTAATGGTGCCTAAAGAGTATTGGTAAAAAGAATAAAACCAAAAGAAAAGAGAAAACGCTTGAAAAGCGAAAAACGCTAAAATGCGCGTTAAATGAGTGTAAGAGATATATGATCTCGAGAGGGTCCGAGAAGGATTCCTAAGGCTTAGTTAGGCCTAATTAGTATACGGGAATGATTCCCGAAGAAAACGGATCCAAATAATGGATTAAAACGCTAATTAAGCATAAAAGCACGTTTTTCGAGAAAACCCGAAAACGTGACTTTAAGTGGTCAAATGGACCCGTAAAAATTATAGTTGATTAAATAACTATAATTAAGTATTAATGGAAGCTTAACAACCATTGAAATTAATTAAACGAGAAAATTCCGGGAAACGGACCCGGTAAGTGAATAGTAACGAAACCGGGAGACGAGACGCGTTTAATTCGAAAAGACGAAAAACGACCCGGGCTACTAATTAACATGGCCGGTTTTAATTAATGTGTACACACTCATTAATAGCTTGGTAGCTATTTAGTAATAAGATGACAAGGAAATAAAGTAAAGGGGTGAATAGTTAAAAGTAATATAAGTACTCTCTCTCCCCCTCTTTTATTTTCATTCACGATTCTTTCTTTTCCCCACCAGAGCCTCTTCTTCTTCATCCTCTGTAATGGCGATTCCCATACGTGAGCAACAGCCCACCTTCAACCTCTCCTCACTTGCTCATTTCTTCACCGAATCGCACAAAAACTGTACCGTTAGATTCGTATCGGCGAGGGCTACGTTTTCCACCCTCAAAACCTTGGTTCCTCCACCTTCACTTCCATGGATGTTGGGCCTTTTGAAGCTTAAAAGGGTGCTTTTAACTCCCATTCACCTCCTTGATGCCTCAAGGTAATTATAAGCTAGAGTTTTGCTCATTTCTAGCTTGTTCTTGTAGTTGTGGAGAATTTTCCTCACGTTGAAATTTTCCCCCATTCTAGCCGTGAGCTCCTTGCCCTTGTGGAGTGTTGGAAATGCCCATTTGATTGCCAAGCTAGCCATTTGGTTATTCTAAGGTAATACCTAAACTAAACTTTAAAATTAGCTCCTTAATATGTTAGGTTGTGTGGAGAGAATTGAAATTGACTTGTGGTTATATGTGTGATGGGATATGGTTGTAGTTAGCAATCCATAATCCTTGTGTGGGTGGAAAACAAGAAGAGAAAGAGGGAACAAGATAAAAAGAGGAAGAAGAGGAGTGAAAACCGAAAGTAAACAAGGTAAAGAGCTTACCTTGTGCTTGTTTTATTTTCTTGTGAAACCTATGTTGGTGTGGTGTAAGTAACCTTGAGCTTGTGTAGTCTTGGTACTACAATATTCATAGCTGAAAGATAATGTTTTAATGTGTGGGAGTGTGTAAATAAACCTTGAAGTTAGGTTAGTGTACTTATGTGAGCAAATGGGACTTTGATGTGTTGTTTATGTTAAAACCAAACAGGAGGGAGAAGAGTGTTGTGAGCTGTTTTAGTGTGGTGAAAATGCTAGGGAAAGCAAGTAAGTGCTGTCAAAATTTACCTAGGAATGGAAAGTCTTGAGTGTTTTATGATGAGGAAGAGATTAGGTGTGCTTAAGAGGTTTAAGTGAGTAGTAATGGTTTGCAAAATCAAGCTAAGGAGAAGGGTGTATTAGGAGTAAAAATAATGTCATTTGAGTGCCAAGAATGACATTGGTGAGGGAAGTTTGAATGGTATAATGATGCAACCAAAATCTGTTACAAGAAGTGAAGAAGACAAGAGAACTAGTTATGAAAGTGTAAGTGATTTTGAGTAAGAATTTGGGTAAGGGTTTCACCCATGAATTGATGAGTTTTAGAGCATGTTTTAAGGTGATTAAACATGTAGAAATATTGTGGAAAGTTTAGGGAAAGATTGGAAGTGGATTAAGGATTGAATTGGGGTTGAAAAATGATGTATGTTGCAGGTTTTAGCAGGGTCCGGGACCTAGTCCATGGACAAGGACCCGGACCACCCCTTATTTTTATGTCGAGAGTGCATATACATGTTGGTCCGGGACTTGGGATAGGGACAAGGTCCCGGACCATAGCAAAAATTGAGCCGAGAGTTTGTTTGTGATTGGTCCGGGACTTAGGGTATGGACCAAGTCCCGGACCACCCCGAGAAACCTACAGAGAGTGTTTTAAAGGGTTTAAATGATGGGGGTTTGAATGTTAATGATGTTATAAGATGTTAAGGCCTTGTTTGGTGACATGTAAAGGCCCTAGGGAGTGTGAGAAAGTCTTAGAAGTGATTGAGAAGTGAGAACTCAAATTAATAAAAGTAAACCGAGAAAACGGGATAACGGGGTAATTACGGGAGTAACATTTTATTATGTTCCGTATGATATTAGTATTAATAATAATGTTGAAACATTATCAGAGAACCGTGCGTGACCCGAGCTTGGTGAGATGACACGGTAAAAGTAAAAACCCCGGTGAAAGGTATGATTTTCTCATGCCCCGTATGCTAACCGAGTTACTCTGATTTGTGTGTTTGTGTGCCGGCTTAATCAAGATTAAAGCATGAAAATAATCCCTTGTTTGATTATGCATGCATTGTTGTATGTTGAATGAGCTAACATACTTGTATGCCGGTGTGGCCTAACTTAGTGCATAGACCGACTCTTAGTGAGTATTGACTGACTAGAAACCCGTTGAACGGGTAGTCACATAACCAATGGTATTATGCAAACACACACAAGCTATCGATTAAAGTATAACGATAACACAAACATATGAACTCCCTAAAATGCGAGGGGATGTACGGGTTGAGTATATACCCGATAACGGTTAGAGAACCTTATTGAAACAATCCACGAAATAAATATGAGTGGAGAGATAAATGACCTCCATCGAGAGGATTGAAGTTAGTCCAATAATGTAAACATATAAGAAAGGTTAAAGAGACCTAAGGGACTATGTGACTCCCTTGAGATACGGTCGACCTCTTATATGAGGATTTTACCCGGTATAAGAAAATATCCGAATGTACAAGCATATGATTGTGAGGGTAACACTTAAACCTAAGATTACCCGAATTTAAGTAAAGTTCCCAAAGTCATTAGACACATCGAGAATGATGCTTCTAGACTAATATACATGATATTACTATAACTCCGAGAGAGGAGTGTATGGGAACGAGAGTAGTCCGAGAGTAGTCGGACCTAAGTAAAAGAGATAGGAACTAAGAGAGAGTTCCGTGAGCTAGTTGAACCTTTCCACCATGCTAGACCCAGAGTAGGGTCGAAACCGGGGAAGTAAGACTATGCTAGAGGGCCATGAGTTTTGGCTTAAGTATGTAAGAGAGTAACAAGCGTGACGTAGGAGACCTGTAGTGTCTCGAGAATCTACAAGAGCTTGAGTATGAATAACCCAAGAGTGTGGGTGAGACAACGAGTATAAATAACCCGAGAGAAAGGGGTGAGTATATGTATGAGTAACCTAAGAGAACGGGTAAGTATAAGAATGAGTAGCCCAAGAGAATGGGTGTGTATACGAATAAGTAACCCGAGAGAGAGGGTGAGGTATTGAATAAGTAAACAAGGCATAGTGAGGAATAACCCTCAATGCCTAAGAGTAACCAGTTACCACTAACAACATTGTTATGTTAGTTAGGAATCGTGTTCCGTGATTGGATGTTGATTCCTTGTATGATATACATATATATTGTATTGCCATGATGCATGCTGTTTGATTTAAATGAACTCCATGTATATCCGACCCAAAGTAGTCGGCGTACCGCGGTTAGCACGCGGTATATGCGAATTTCATGCGCAGCGTAAGCTGACCCCCTAGGGGGAACGTTTTTAGTGTGCAGGTACTTGTAGCTGACCACCGTTCGAGAGAGTAGGACGGGGACTGCTGTGAGCATGGGTAGTTAGATTGTAATTACTTATGCGGTTGAATGAGGTGTAAGTCCGAGTATGTTATCGGCATCCGTATATTGTAGACTCGGTATAGTAGAGATATGAATTGAGTATTGTATTTGTATGAAGTACTCGGTTGTTCCAGTCCATCAGACCGTTACTGTGTGTGAGATAGGCCTGATTAGCCATATGGGTGGCTAACGGCGTTGTTTCACCCCTCGTTGTAACTAGAGTTCCGCTGCGTGAGTAAGAGTATTTGGTGACAATTTGAGAGGTAATGACGAGCTTAACGGTTGGGGTGTTACAAAAGAATGGATCTAAGTTTACTTATATCTTGCCCCGTATAAAAACTAAAGACATAGGCCTGTTTGGGAGTGACTGCTGCGAATGACTGGTGGAGGACTACAAGTACCTCCCAAGGAAGCCCGTACCTGTAGTAGTCTCTCTGTAATCTTCCTTACATGATGTCAAACCTAAATGGCTATTATTTAGAGATGAAATATATATACATATTCCAGATCCTGGCAATTAGCGACGAAAACCAATTGGGATTGCATATGTATAAATGACAAAAAAGGGTATACGTATCTCCTAATATGGAAATTTTTGAGTAGTGTAATTAATATATTATTGCTACCAGGTAGGCACAGTGAATGCCTGAAACTTCACGGGAACAATTAAAATGTTTTTCTCCAGCGAGTCGCTATATGAATAGTATCTCTCACCGTTTCCATCTCCTGTGATTGCCTGTAGTGTTTCTTCCATTATCTACACTTTAAACGTTCATCTGTATTAAGTGCTTTTCTGTCCCTTGTTACATCAAACAGCGGCCAATGTATTGGTTCTACTCATTCAAAATAAACGTGATATGAAGTTAATGGTGGATATCAGAACTCCTTCAGCAAACAACGTAAAGCAAGTGGAAATACCAAAGCACATGGCAGAAAAGGCAAGTAGTAAAGCTTCTCTGGTACTCTTCCTAATTTTACCGTTTTATCTGTTGTATACAATATTAAAAGGTGAAGGTTCGAAAGATTGATTAGTATTACACTTTCTCATGCTTATTGGGTCCAAGTTTAGGCATCTTAGGATGTACCGTTTTTTCTTTTTGCTGGAGTTTCTTTCCAAAACTAACCCGGGTGGAGAAGACCGTAGAGCCTGGTTTCCGTTCCTCGTTGCTTGGCTTCGATCTCTCCAATCGTATTTCCTCCTTGAGCTGGTGTTCTCGATTTGTTTTTCCTGTTTAGTGGTGCGACCCATGGAGCTGCTTACAGATAGATGCAAACTTCTGCGTCTTCACCCGGCAGAAGCAGAGATAGTTGATGGAGATGCCTTGCTTGTGGGAAACAGACCGAAAGACTTGAACAAGGCCCTCTTTGGTAGACTTTGGCATCCCAAGCGGATCAACTGTAAAGCTCTACACAGATTTCTCAACCTCATTTGGAAGACAAAGTCTCAGTTTACGGTAAATGACAGAGACCGGTTGAATCCTCTTGCTGCAAAAGTTTTAAAAGTCTGTGTCGAAGTG
The DNA here is from genome assembly GCA_023374045.1 of Limonium bicolor. NCBI lineage: Eukaryota > Viridiplantae > Streptophyta > Magnoliopsida > Caryophyllales > Plumbaginaceae > Limonium > Limonium bicolor. The sequence goes on from CM041779.1 coordinate 299,300,387, forward strand.
AAAGTATCAGATCCTCTATGCAGATTGATTATGTTGTCGGTAGAAGGTAAAGATAGATGTTGTAGAGTCTCCTATGACAACCTACCTTTCTTATGCTTCAGATGTGGTAGGATAAACCATGTTATTTCTGAGTGCCCTTTTACTAGTGATTCCCCATCGAAACAAGATAAGTATGGGCCTTGGATGCGGTCAGAATTTGCGGGTTCCCTTGCTGTTTTAGATGATGATGTGCTTTCTGATCATGTTAGTGGTAATCTGAGGATTCTGGGTAATGAACTTCTGATAGAAAAAGAAACGGCAGATGGAGTAGTTATTAAAACTGGAGGTAATATCACTGAGGTAGAGCAGGCTACAACAGACAAGAATGGCATGGGTCTGCTGGATATGGAAAGTAGCAGTAAGAATAATCCTGTTAAAGTCTGTGAACAGGAGAAGTTTCCTAAGATTCGAAAGGAAAAACTCAAAGGAAAAGAAATAGATGAGTCGGGTGCTACCAGGGAGAGACTGATAACTGAGAATAGTTCAGATTTAGTGAACAGAAAGGCTCCAGCAAAGCTAGTGTTTTCTCTGAAAAAGAAACAAGACAAGGAAAAGTCAAACCATTCTCAGCGTTTGGATACTGTGTGTCTAAATATGGAGAACAATGAAAGGCCGATCCCTTTTAAAAAGAGGACCATTTATCAAATGGAGGACTGGAAAGAGGCCCTCGAAAATTTTAAAGAAGCAAAGGCAAAGAAAAATAAGGTGGGCACAGAGGATGAATCTGATCTAAACAAGTCCATAGCTCAACTAATGGAAGAGGCTGATATCCTATCACCTCCCCCGGGTTTCCCAAATAGAATAGCATCTCAGTCGGATACTGGGAATCAGAGAGAAGGGAAACAGATCTTCTCTATAGGATCAGTGGAAGAGAAAGATAAGCAGAAGGGTAAGGGAAATAAATCTCCATTCAAGAAGAGTAATATAAGCTGGAAATCTCAGGGCACAAAACCAAAGTCAGATTCGATGAAGTCAAAAACTAAACTGTCAAAGGCTGTCCTTGCTGATAAGCAAGACAGCCAGGGGAAATGAGTCTAGTTAAGCTGTGCTGCTGGGGGTATGGTCTTCTCCTAGCAGCCTTCCAGGAAGCTTTGCTCAATCTTATCAAGAGTGGGGGTAGCATTCCTGTGACTGTGTCTGATAAGCAAGAGACCAGAAGTAGTGGTAGTAGGTTGTACTCTAGGAACAACAGGTCAGGAGGAAGGTGGAAGTCGAGTAAGCTGGGTTATGCTGCGGTTTTGCAGTTGCTAAGAGTGTTGTTCTTCAGATGGATCTTCGGGGTGCAGATTTATATGGAGAAGCATAAGTGGAGTAATCATATCAGAAGGGATAGGAAGAAGAATGGAAACAAACAGCAGAAGAATCAAAGAAAGTGGTATCTGGCAACATCAAAGTTCAGATTTCATATACGAACTAGAAAGATCTCAAGCACTTTGAATGTGCAAAGAATTGGACTTGTAACACACCAAATAGCTCTGGAGCTTGTCAATCAGACGGGTAGCCTTAGCTTGTGTTTTATTCCAATGGTTAGATCAATCAAGTATAGTGTTTGGAGGGAACCAACGGTTTCAGTTATCAAGAGAAGTCAAGATGGGAATACCAAGGCCAGGAGTCATCGAGAAGGTCAGTCAAGACTCACCTGGGTGGTTCAGATTAGTGCATGGTATAAGCTAAGTTGGAGTAGTTTAAAGATTAGAATGGATACTCCTTTTTGGGTTATTGTCGGGGTGAATCCCAATCTAGGTGGGTTGTTTAATTCTGTTTGTTTCATGTGGCTGCTAAATTGCCCTGCTTTTGTCTCTATAACTACAGTTAGTGGTAGGTATAGAGTTGTTAATATTCTTGGGTTCAGTAGTATTTTGTGGAGGGAGTTGTTTCTGTGCCTCCTAAGTCAGGGAGCTTATGTAATATCTGGACTCCGTATGTTTTTAGTATTATGAATGGATGTATCACAATTTCGGTCAAAAAAAAAAAAAAGAGAAGAATATGCTAAAGCTGATATGCAGTAGCAGCATAGGTTGGAATTCAGACTGTGTAATGATCCCAAATATTTTAAGGCAATGCATGCATCCTTCTTACATCCAATCTTGTCATTCTCTTTCAGGTCAACATCTCGGCTAAGGCATTTCCTACTCAAATTATACTCAATGTTGGAGACGGAGATTGTGTCTTGCAAATGAGCTCTTCTTCAATGAGCCCCCCAACTGCCTATGGAAATTTCCTCAACGGGCTTCCCTCTTATAGTAGCTTCTTGACACCAATCTATGGTGCATACTTCCTTTTAGGATTGTCCTTGATAGCTGGTGGGGTGTTTGGTTGTTGTAAGCTAAGAAAAAGAAGAAGACAGGGTGATGAAATCCCATATCAAGAACTAGAAATGGGTGGCACCGGAACAACAGTTGATGTGGAAACGGCAGATGGGTGGGATGAAGGATGGGATGATGATTGGGATGATGAGAAGGCCGTGAGATCACCGGGTGCGCTACGACGTCAAGGAAGTATCTCTGCGAATGGTCTAACTCCTCGAGCGGCTAAGAAAGAAGGCTGGGAAGACTGGGATGATTAGAGAGGCTCTAAACTCGGCGCGATGAGCAGCAGCAGCTGGTGCTTACTGTTTTAAGGAAGTGATTTTGGCTTTTTTTTTCTATTTTTTTTTCTTCTAGAACATAGCCACAAACCCAAACTCCCCATTCAGTACTTAAAGTGACAAAAAAAAAAGTGGGCAGTCAGGAAATTTTGATTCAGGGGAAAGTTGCATGTTATACAAGGTCTTAGGTACAGTCAGAAATTTATATGCTAGACAAGGTCCTAGGTACAGTCCTTTTACCTCATCTATCTGTAACATTATTTTATTATACGGGAAAGTGGAGCTGTAGAAATATGGGTGAATCAATCAATTTCTTCCCGTGTGTACAAAGGCCCTCGTTACAACTAGCGGAGGGCAGTGCCCTTTGGTCTTGTGGAAATTGGTTTGTCTCCCCTCATTTTATCGATAGATGATGTTTTAGTTGGAAAAAGTTAAACTATTTGTCTTTACTTTCTTCGTTTGGAATTGAAATAAATGATAATGTAGAGTTATGAGATAAAAGATAGGAGTAAAATTGAAAAGTAGATGATAATAAAAAAATTAGAATATCTCATATATTTGAAAATAGTGAAAAGATTTAAAAAACCATTTATTAAGAATGAAGAATATATTATTTTTTGTTTCATTTACTTTAAAAGTCAAAACATGACACAAATTATATCTTAGTGTAGAAGTGAAGTTTATTATCTAAAAAAAGAAATCAAACTGACGATACTGAGTTTATTAGTGGTGTAGCTGCTAAAAGTTGCCAGTTTGACGTTATTGGAACTTTGGAACGCAGATATTAGGAAGATGAATTTAATTATGAAAACGTCATTGGCTTGTTAGAGTTAGTTATCTGAACTGTATGTGTTAAAAAAACATGTTACAAATAGTGTTCTATTACGTTTTTCCTAATTTGCATAGTATGATAACTGAAGTTGTTCAGTTCGTATAAGTTACATATACCGTTTTTTAAACACAATAAAAGATGTAGTTAATAAAATACCCTGTAAAAATGACAAGTCCACAAACAAAAATTAAACAATTGGTTTAAAGCAAAACAACTAAAATACTCCAAAATAAAACTACACCGATTAAAACATTTTAAACGGTAGTTTAGCTACACTCACTTAGCTGCCCCTCATAAACCCTATCATCCATGATAAGATCTGTGATACTATCATGAACAACATCCATACCGGTAGGATCTGGTGTATCTGAAGGTGGTACACTAGCAGCGACCTCGTCATCACTATCATTGTCGTTGTCATTTTGTTCATCGCTTTTGTACTCATTTTGGACAAAGTCAAATACAGAATAAAGAGGATCTAAGCCGGACGTAGTTTTTGAGAGAGAAGCAAGCAACTACTATCCTGTTTTGCTTGTCTGGTGAGTCAGGAGGTACATACTTCAGATACTTCCACTGACGCTTAAGCATAGAAAATGCTCTTTCAATTGCACTCTTCAAAAACGCATGTGCTCGATTAAACATCTCATTACGAACACTTGGTGGTGCACCTCTCTATTGTGTTGAATGGTATCTAGTAGAGGAAAAAGGAGTCATAACAATGTCTTTATTCGCATAACTCTTGTCCCCCAAGTAATATTTACCTGTTACAATTTCACGTCATCTTAGTGACATTATACAACAAATGGTCAAATCAATGTACATCATTAACAGCTAGGACAAGTTACTTACCATTCAGAGGTGTTGGATAGTTTAAACTTTCCTTTGCATCTATGAACACAAGTGCATCATGTGCTGAACCAGCCCACCCTGTGACTACTGATGTGAACAACAAGTCAAAGTCACATATTGCTAAAATATTCATCGTGGTATCTCTCTTCCTCCCCCTACGTGGTTCCTGTCTAACGCATCAATTGTAGTTTGTATAAAGTGTGATGTACAAAAACTAATCAATAATTTAATTTATAAACGACGTGTTCATATGGTGTTTGTAAAGCATTGACAACATGTTCATAATAATGATTAACTAACCTTGATGTCATCTAAGGAATTGGGAAATATTTTAGGTGTTTTCTTGAAAAGTAGATCACGCGATTTGACGATATCCCGACCTAACCCTTCCATTGCATCAAGCCCCTCACTAAAATTGTGACTAACCGCGTATCCAGATCTACCAAATCTTTCTGCAGTGTCCTGATAAGTGTAAAATATATCTATTCTTAGGACTTTAATTCTTCCTATTTTTATAGCAATGCATGTCACATTTTACACTTATCATATGATTTTCCTAGATTTATGTTTTGATATGAATTGATATATTTTATGTGTTAAATGTAGGAAAAATCCATGTTACTGGATAGATGATCTCATAAGCTTTCCAACGCTACAAACGGCGAGTAAAACGGACTTATAACGAAGAATCTAGAGCCGGTCGAAAATGGCAACACAAATATACACGTACACATGTTGACATCACAAGAAGAGGCGGACAAGGACTAGGCGGTAGAAGCTGCAACCGCCTGATAAGGCGCAGACTCATGTGAGGCGTCCGCCTCCTTTCGCGCGGACAAGAGTGGAGAGTCCGCCTGTTTTCGAGCGGACAACACAGAGGAGTCCGCCTCCTTTCGAGCGGACACGACACAGAGGACTCCAATTCAGTGTTTTCTTCTCCGTTCTTCCTTCTTACTTCGGCGCCGCACTTCATTAATTGCAGACGTCTGCGCCTACCGCAATTCACTCACGCGTGACGCCGCCTTCAATCAATTGCTGCTCTCTGACTGTAATCTCCGCGATCTGCTCACCAACTGCACCGCCTGCTCCGTTGTCTGCTTCCCATTTCTTCTGCCTATAAAAACCAACGCCCATCCTCAGTATTAGGCAATCCCTTCTTAAATCCAAAGTTCACATACGCCCACCTCGCCAATTCATCATCAGCCCACCACACTCGTTCATTACACTCGCCCACCACACTCGTTCACGAACAGATCACTACACTCGCTCACCACACTCACTCACCACGTACAACCACATCAATTTCTATTCTCTCCATTTTCTCCATTTTTATTTGTTTTTCCACCACACCACATCTCTACCATTTATTAGTATTATTATTAGTACGACGTGGATACAGAGGCGGAGCTGGATTCAGAGTCAACTTGCTAGCTGGAGTTTTCTCTACCCTTTCTCTTATTTTGTTTAAGCGTTGTTTATATATAGTTATGTTTAATTAATAAACTGTTATGCGAACCTATTTTATAATTATGTTATGTTAAGCTTTCCACTATGATTTTATCTAAAGTAATAGTTTAATTCCAGTTATTCATCTGCTTTAATTCTCTGATCAATTATTAAAGCAATATTTGTAGTTTTCTAATCAACACGCGAGAGCTGAGATAGTAAACAAGACATAGGAATTAAACCTGATTAACAGCTAGAAGCCTGATCCGGCCTATAGGTTAATTAGTCTCAAATGGAAGCTGTTCTTTATGCGATTGGTTGTGTCCGGATTAGAGCATTAGTCTGCTGCTAGTTCTAGCAACTGGTTAGGGTTCGTTAGATTTAGTCGTCAACGAATTATTTATAGTTTCTGAGTTTATTACTTAAGTGGTAAAGTTTATATTAATATAATTGATAAAATAGGTGAGCAGAACTAACCCGGGATGCTTTCTTAAAAGACAAAAAATATTGTTTTTATTATTTTGTTTTTGTTCAGGTTAGGTTTTTCGATTATTTCTTCTCCTTAAAAAATGATAAAATCTATTTACTAGAAGTCTCAGTAAATTTAATCACTGTCAGTTATCCACAGCGAGGTCCCCAAGAGTACGACAACCCCACAATCCACTATCCCGCAAAACGATTAGGTACACTGCCTATGTGGAAGAAGTAGTCACATATTTCTCCACAAGTTTTTGGCGCCGTTGCCGGGGACCTCCAGCACGGTTAATTGATAGTTTTTAAATTTTATTGGGATTTCTATTTTTATTTACTTTTATTTTATTTTCGCTTTATTTAATTTTACTTAAAAAAAAAATATTTCTATATATTTCTTATTTGTTTTTTCTATCTAGTTAATTTTGTTTATTATTTTTCTTTTCTACTTGGTATTTTTATTTTTGTTTTTATAGGATAATTACTGACAATGGAGAGCAGCCACGATGAGGTGAGAAGATTGTTGATCAATTGGAATGGACACGAATGCAAGAGGAATATCCTCATATCAAAGATTGGTCAAGGATTATCAACCACCTCAACAATCAAATCGAGAGCCGTATTGGTGGGAAGTCACCAGGCTAATGCACAACAACGAAACTCAGTTGGGGTATTACTACTTCAATCAGAACGAACAATCTACACGGAGGCTAGACGAATTCTCCTGAGTCAGGCCGAGCCACCAGAAGAGATTCCAGTGGTGACTCCAAGGAGTGAAGACCAATTCGAGCCAGATATTATTGAAGCTACAAGTTCTGATGAGGAGATAAAGAAACTTCTCAAACATTTTTCTCCGACGCCGAGTTGGAGCAGATGTCTGAGAGTTACATTTCTCCTCCATCCCCATCCCCAACACAAGAGGCAATTAAAATACGAAGATAAGTTGTCTGAGCGGTCTGCGAGCTTGAGAAAGGTGATCCTATTGAGCCTCACCTACCGGAAGAGGAAATTTACATCCTCGAATCTGAGGAAGGAACACCACTACCACCGGTCTCTCATCAACTTCCATCCTGCCTCCATAAGCCTCAACAGCAAGAGGAGGATGTTTACATCCTCCAATTTGAGGAATGAAGCCAATCACACCTGGTCTCCTGTTAAACTACGTACCGGCAGTACCTCCTCAAACACCAGGTTTTGTGGAGTATTCATTTTCCAATTTATATGCCGAAGTAACGTTTTGTTTTGATCCAGGTGGTTTGCTTTTAATTTTACTAACTTCGTTTTCCTGGCGAAGATATTATCTACTTTTATTTTTGATCCAGGATAACGAAGCGATAGTCTAGCCAAAGACTAAAACTACGGGCAGCTTACTGGGAGGCAACCCAGTGGTTAAACTTTATTATCCTATTATTATTTTTATGATTTTATTTTATTTTAATTTTAACAAAAAAAGAAGTGGAAATGGTCTATGCTTTCATGCAACGCTTTTTAGCGTTATTTTTGGGTAGTGTGTGCAGGTGAAATTCTTATCATGGTATCTGAAGAACTCCAAGGCTGGACACTTGCTTGAACGCAAGTGTGAGGAACGCTACTACCCCCATTGTTCACTTAAGTGTGAGGAAGGACACCTTCCTCAATCTACGATATCAGGGGAGTTTCAGTTTCTTTATTTTAAATTTGTGTCCAGTCTATCACGCTTAATGATTATTATTATATCAGTCCATGATTGTCCTGAATGAAATTCTTCATGAGTCTGGCATATTTTGAAAGGTCTTTTCTTGATTATTTTATGAACAATGAGGACATTGCTCCTCTTAAGTGTGAGGAAGTTTAGACCTTTCCCTGAAAATATGCCAGTTGCACTTAATGCCACACATGTTTTTAATTGTCTTCTTGCATTGAGGGAATCACTGCTCTGAGTGCTTATAAATGTTGAATTCTTGGGTGAAAATTTTTGCATAAATTTTGAAGTAAGCCAGGTGGCCACCTCAAGAATCTTTCTGCTCTAGGCTGTTTGATTGTTTAGTTTTATTAAAATTAATCTGTTTTCACTAAAATTTGGTGGATTAAGTTGATTAGGGAAACTGAATTAGTTTATCTTGGGATTTTGGAAATGATGTGAAAGTTTGGTATGAAAAGGATAAGGCAAGGTACTCCTCTGATCATAAAATTTTCTGAACCAAAACAGGCCTCTTCATTCGGTTATTAAGTCCTTGGGGTGCCTCATCACCCATCTACCTAAGGTCTTGTGATCTGGGATAGAAGGCCCAAAGCCGCTACATGGGTGAAGAGAAAAGTCTGGGGGATGAAACAAATTGTGCGAAAAAAAAATGAACATGCAAAACTCTTAATGCTGGATGATTGTCGCAATTTTTCATATTTTGATCATGAGTATGTGGTGTTGAAAGGTATCACGGAATAAGGTGTTACTTCACACCCCTTGTCATCCAAAGGTTAGAGGAAAGAAATGGTGGAAGATCCCAAGTTAATCTACATTCAGATTTTGTAGTCTAACTTATCCATGCTTTTTAAAAAAAATTTCTTTTTCACTGTTTGTGAAAACCTACAACCAGGAGCAGAACTATTCTTTTAATTGTCACTTTGCTTGTTCTGTTTTGCATCTGTTTAATCCTGAGGTTTGACACTACGGCCTTAGAGATATATTTATTCTCTATTTGCTTGAGGACAAGCAAAAGCTAAGTGTGAGGAAGTTTGATAAGTGTAAAATATATCTATTCTTAGGACTTTAATTCTTCCTATTTTTATAACAATGCATGTCATTTTACACTTATCATATGATTTTCCTAGATTTATGTTTTGATATGAATTGATATATTTTATGTGTTAAATGTAGGAAAAATCCATGTTACTGGATAGATGATCTCATGAGCTTTCCAACGCTACAAACGGCGAGTAAAACAGACTTATAACGAAGAATCTAGAGCCGGTCGAAAATGGCAACACAAATATACACGTACACATGTTGACATCACAAGAAGAGGCGGACAAGGACTAGGCGGTAGAAGCTGCAACCGCCTGATAAGGCGCAGACTCATGTGAGGCGTCCGCCTCCTTTCGCGCGGACAAGAGTGGAGAGTCCGCCTGTTTTCGAGCGGACAACACAGAGGAGTCCGCCTCCTTTCGAGCGGACACGACACAGAGGACTCCAATTCAGTGTTTTCTTCTCCGTTCTTCCTTCTTACTTCGGCGCCGCACTTCATTAATTGCAGACGTCTGCGCCTACCGCAATTCACTCACGCGTGACGCCGCCTTCAATCAATTGCTGCTCTCTGACTGTAATCTCCGCGATCTGCTCACCAACTGCACCGCCTGCTCCGTTGTCTGCTTCCCGTTTCTTCTGCCTATAAAAACCAACGCCATCCTCAGTATTAGGCAATCCCTTCTTAAATCCAAAGTTCACATACGCCCACCTCGCCAGTTCATCATCAGCCCACCACACTCGTTCATTACACTCGCCCACCACACTCGTTCACGAACAGATCACTACACTCGCTCACCACACTCACTCACCACGTACAACCACATCAATTTCTATTCTCTCCATTTTCTCCATTTTTATTTGTTTTTCCACCACACCACATCTCTACCATTTATTAGTATTATTATTAGTACGACGTGGATACAGAGGCGGAGCTGGGATTCAGAGTCAACTTGCTAGCTGGAGTTTTCTCTACCCTTTCTCTTATTTTGTTTAAACGTTGTTTATATATAGTTATGTTTAATTAATAAACTTGTTATGCGAACCTATTTTATAATTATGTTATGTTAAGCTTTCCACTATGATTTTATCTAAAGTAATAGTTTAATTCCAGTTATTCATCTGCTTTAATTCTCTGATCAATTATTAAAGCAATATTTGTAGTTTTCTAATCAACACGCGAGAGCTGAGATAGTAAACAAGACATAGGAATTAAACCTGATTAACAGCTAGAAGCCTGATCCGGCCTATAGGTTAATTAGTCTCAAATGGAAGCTGTTCTTTATGCGATTGGTTGTGTCCGGATTAGAGCATTAGTCTGCTGCTAGTTCTAGCAACTAGTTAGGGTTCGTTAGATTTAGTCGTCAACGAATTATTTATAGTTTCTGAATTTATTACTTAAGTGGTAAAGTTTATATTAATATAATTGATAAAATAGGTGAGCAGAACTAACCCGGGATGCTTTCTTAAAAGACAAAAAAATAATGTTTTTACTATTTTATTTTTGTTCAGGTTAGGTTTTTCGATTATTTCTTCTCCTTAAAAAATGATAAAATCTATTTACTAGAAGTCTCAGTAAATTTAATTCACTGTCAGTTATCCACAGCGAGGTCCCCAAGAGTACGACAACCCCACAAATCCACTATCCCGCAAAACAATTAGGTACACTGCCTATGTGGAAGAAGTAGTCACATATTTTTCCACCATCTCCCTTTTTGATGCTCCTTTTGTAACTATGTGAAGGAACATTCCACCATTTCCCTCACACTGAATGTATCTGTCATAGTGACGCCATATTATTCAGACATTTGCGTGCATGGACTAGTAAACGTAAACTTGTTCATCCGAAATTCATTAAATACTCTAGTGTCAGTAGGAAATTAAAGAAATCCATTTGTCCTAGTTAAATTCTCCTGAATTAGTAAGAACGCGAGAGGAGGGATCGTCTGCCATGATTGATGTTATAAGTGCTTTGGACCTTATCACAATCCTAGTAGTTTCGACTGAGTGGCGAAGAGCACCCAACATTTTGTCAATAGAAGTTTTTGTCGTCCAACTAACAATCTTCATCGCTACTCATTGTAGAATTACCTTAATTTTAAATCACAACTGCAAAATTTGACAATTAGTAAGATTAATAGGCATCCATTTGACAATATATTACAACATCACAGTAAAGTCGTACAACAAGTGCTAACAGAAAACATAGTCATCACAAATACAACTCCTGAATTAGGGAAGACGCATACTTGCAAAATAAATATAACATAACAACATACTCTCGTACACTTGTTTCTCAATTTTTTAGAAATAAAATGTACTCAAATAGGATCCTTTGGAGAGCAATGTCATCATCCTTGTGCTCGAAGAATGCTTATCGTTTTGCTTTGTTTGTAACCAACGTGGTAGCAAACATAAACTCCATGCTCGTGGGGTCCAGCCCCAGCAACGAGTACAAACAAGCCAACGCTTCCCCAACTGTAAACTCCTCTCTTCGCTTACGTGCTCTCTTAGACTTGTCCACCAGACACTCCTTGATTCTGTTACTTTCAGCCGCTCTTTTATCAACATTTATCATGTTCTCGTGAATGCCTTTAAGGACCATAGTTGTCTCATGGTGTTGGAATTCTTCTTGCTACAGTTATAGTCCTCAGATGATGAGTTTCTTTTGCCAGGGTTGGAAGTTACACTGGGGAAGGGGAGTAACGAGAGGTTTCAAAAGGGCTGGTGCTCGTTGTCTTCTCTTTATGTGAAAAAGGATTGTGCTCCATTGAGTAATCGACGCCGTTGATTGTAATGTCGGCCATGCGGTTAAGGTATGATCCTTCATTGTGAGAGCTACCCTCAATGATCTTCAATATGTAACCGGACATAGTGTCATCGTTATCTATCGTGCTCTGTCGCCTGGCGGTAGAGTACTTGCGAGAACCACAGCAGAGCAATCACTGTACACCTTGTATAGGTATTCTTTCCATGTGTCTGTTCTAACCCCCTTTCCTGAATTTCATCATATTTGGGTTCTCCTAGAACAATAAAAGAGATTCAAACGTGAATGATGTTACAAAATTTTGTAAACATCAATAAACTAGTGTCGAACAATATACTAGGATTCTTTCATTTGTACTTGTCGCTTTCTTTCGCAAACTCCTCGTCAGCATCTATGGTGTTCAGATCAAAGTCCCAACCTAAGCCTCTCTCATCCCCCTTCAGTTGTAACCACAGTGTCCCGTATTTGGCAAATACATCATGTTTACTCTTCAGTATAGCCTTTGTGTACATGGTGGCAAACAATTTCTGGAACTCTGCAGTGTATGGCTGCCACCTAACTTGTTTTGATACGACTGCTCCTTTTGGCCAATGCTCAAGTCTATATACTTGGAAAACAACTCTGCCGCAAGCTCATTCAGTTGAGGTGTCCATTCAGTCTTGTTTTGATACAACTACTCCCTACTATGGTTGTGACTTGCTATTAATTGTACTGGAGTACTGGATGATGGTTACGAATAATTGTTGTATGGAACTAAAACTTGTGCTTTCAAATAAAATTAATTTTACTATACGAAGTGGTAGTTTACTAAAATACCCCGGACTTAAATATGGTGATTAAATTATTCTAATATGATATGTAGAGGCCTAAAGATGCCTAAAGAGCTTTGGTGAAGACAGTAAAACCAAAAGAAAGAGGAAAACGCTCAAAAACACAAAACGTAAAAACGTGCGTAAGCGACCATAGGAGGCATATGACCTCAACTAGGGTGATAGATGGATTCCTAAGACTTAGTTATACACTAAGAACATGTGGGAACAATTCCTGAAAAAAACAAATCCATATAGTGGGTTAAAACGCAAATGAAGTCCTAAAGCATGTTTTTCAAGAAAACCGGGAAAGGGTGACTTTAAGCAGTTCAATAGACTTTTAAAAAATTACAGCTGATCTTATAACTATAATTAAACCTTAATGAACATCTAAGAACCATTAAAATTAAATAAACGGAAAAAAAATCTGAAAAACAAGCCCGGTTGATGAATAATGCCAAACCGAGAAACTTATGGGTGTTTCTTGCTAAAAGACTAAACTACCCCTGCCTAAATATCTAAGGGGGCGGTTTTTGGGGGCTGAATCACCCTTCTCTTTTCAGAAAAATTGACTCCCCATTTGTGAGAGAAGAGGCCAATAAAGTAAAAAGTGATAAAGTAAAAAGTGATAAAGTAAATAAGTACACTACTTTCCCTCTCTCTCCTCTCATTTTTCTTTCTTCCCACCCATCCCCTTATTTCTTCTTCAGCCGGCTCCTCCCTCCTCTCTTCTTCCTGAACGATTTTGAAGCTCCTCCCATGGCTTCATGAACTTCTCTCCCTTGCCCAAGCTACTACCAAGCTCCAAACTCAAAACAAAATACATATTTTTCTTAGTTGGACCAAGGGCTATCTTCTCCACCTTTTAGAATCCCCAAAGCATGAAGTCCACCTCCATGGGTAGAGCTCCATTAGAAGAGATAAGCACATTTTCTGGAGCTAGATTATCTCCTCTTTGATTTAAGGTAAGAAAAATCTCAAAAGCTCCTGGTTTCCTCTATTTCTTACCCAGCCTTAAATACCCTAAACCTAGCTATGGTGATTAGAGGTCAAAATAAGACATAATAAGGATAAAACATGCCTTAGCAACATTATTAAACAATTTAAACCATATAAAACATAAGAAAACACCATAAAGTCTATTTAAGCAAGAACATGCTCTAGACTTGGTGTAAGCTTTATTAGGACCCAAAGGTTATTCTTAGACCTTATTAACATGCTAATGGACATGTTAAATCAATTACAAAATAAAACCAAGCTCAAAAAACAAGTTAAAACACAAATTGTGCTTTAAGGAGTCTTAAAGCACATTTTTGAAAAATTGTCTTAGAAAGAGGTTTTGAGTGGCTAAATGACCAAGATTATACCTTAATCAACATGTGTACTACTTAGTATCACATTAGGAAGCCTAAATCAATGAGAAACCAAAAAGTTCACAAGTATGTGCACTAATTGTGAATAGTGTCCAAATAGTGCTCAATTTAGGCTTAAGTCAACTTTGCTTAATTAATTGGTCAACATAGCCCATAAATATCCTAACTAAGGAAGGGGGCCGGTTTTTGAAGGTGATGAGTCACCATAAGACTTCAGCACTTGAAGAAAAGAAGAGGGAAAAGTAAGGAAAAAGAACTATTTGCTTTTAAGGAAATATCTTACCAAAACCAACCTCTCTCCTCTCTTCTCTTCATTCCTTCCTTCTCACACCGTGTTCTTCTTCTTCTTCCTCTCAAGAAAACCGTAAGAACCAGCTCCATCCTTCCCCATCTTGACTTGCTGATAAGTCGGGAATTTATCTATGTCTATGGGGTTTATTTGTGCTTAATTCATCGTTATCTGTTAGTAAATTCCCGCCTTATGGTTAGTTTTATGCTTTTATTTGCAACTGTCTTTTATGATGGGTTTACATGTTATTTCAGGCGAAAATCTCAAGAAAACGCATTCCCGATCATTGTAATGTTATTCTGGACTGTCAAACGTGTTGAACAGAGTGAAGACTTGCACTATCTCTCAATTTTAGGATGGGTCCGGGACCTTGCACAGACCCTAAGTCCCAGACCATCCATTGGAGTTACTCTCGAACTGTTTTGGAGACTGGTCCGGGACTTGTTACAAACCCTAAGTCCCGGACCAACCAAAGGCATTACTCTCGACCTGTTTTAATGACCGGTCCGGGACTTGATACATATCTTAAGTCCCGGACCATACTTGGAGATAAATTCTCGGCGTATTTTAGAGACTGGTCCGGGACTTCATACTTGGACCAAGTCCCGACCAATTAGATAAAATGCGGCCAGAGTATGCGTGGAAGAAGAGAATTATTATTGTTACAAAAGTAGAGGTCAGCCAACGTGAGAGACATGCTTGGATACACCACAGAGCTTAGTTTTACACAGAAGAGAAGAGGGAGAGAAAGACGGAGTCTTGGGCAGATCTTGGAGGCTAACAGAGAGAAGGCTGAAGCAAGAACAACAGAGAATCCACGACGGCTGTTGACATTAGAGTTTCTTCTTGTTCTTGTTTCCCTGAGTCTTTACTATTAAACTTGTGCACTATCATTATGAATATGTCTGAGTAGTCTTTTTTAGATTCCGGTTTGCTATGTATCCCTAAATTGACTATTCCTATTCCTTTGTGATTTATTGCAATTCTATTGAGTAAAGTTATTTTCCTTGCTTAATTTCTTTAATCGTTATAATTTGGCCAATTATAAAGATTAGTATTTTGTTAGTTTATATGTGACGACTGCGGCTTTCAATTGAATACAGGGAAATAACCGGTTAGTTTAGAGACGGTAATTCCTCTAATTGCTAATTGACCGATAATCTAGATTGTTCTTAAGGCGGTTAGTAAACAGTGGGTTCGTAACGAGAGTTAGAATTCGGTCTTTGCTAGCTAGAATTTGCTAAGCGGGAGACCGGAGGTGAATTATCTTTGTTCTAGGGTTTTATTCAGAATTGTCTTGGAAATCGCTTAGGGATAGGAATTACAGATTTAGGGAGAAGTAGTAAACCGGGATCTCTTTCCCAAATCAGTTTCGAAACAATTATTTTGTTGCTTTTTACTGTTTTACATTATGTTTACAGCTTTTATTTATCATCAAATCAAAACCCCCAATTTCCTGTTTTAATTTGTTATTCAGTCTTTTTATTCCTTTCTGTTTAGTAAAGATTTAAACTAGACATCGCCTCCTCTGGTTCGACACTTAGGGAATGCTCTCTATTAAAACTTGCTAGAACTGACCGGTACACTTGCCGTTAGGTTTTATCCCAACAAGTTTTTGGCGCCGTTGCCGGGGAGGCACGATTATTTAGTTTAATATTTATCTTATTTATTTTGTTTTTTTTCATTATTTTCTTTATTTTGTTCGAGTGTTATTTTCATAACCACCGTTTCTTTTGTTCTTGATTTCGATTAGTATAATCGTTAGGTTAGAATAGTTTAGTCATTTTCTTTTTTTCAGTCACGTTTTATTTTAGATTTTACTTTTCATATTTTCTTATCTGTTGTGTCATTCGATTAGGTTGGAATAGTTTCTATATTTTACTGTTACGTTTTGTTTTAGATTTTGCTTTTCTATCTTTAAGTTGTCTTTCCTAATCGGTTTTGCTTAACTTGGTTCAATTAGATTAGATCATTTTATGTGTGATTTTGTTTTATCGTTTTGCTTTGTTGGTTTTAGTTAATCAATTTCTATTCTGTTTTGATTTTGTTTTAGATTTTCTTTTATCTTCCAGATTTTATTCTTGATTTTATTTCTTTATTTTGGATTTTCTGTGTTCAGTAATTAGGATTTTTATCTGCTTATTGTGTGAGTTAATTTCTTTTTATCTCTTCCTAATTTTTGGTTGTTTTAATTTAATTGCTACTGTTCTTTTAATTTACGCTATTACAACTTCAGTTTACAAACTCCCGGTTTATGGTTAACACCCGTTCTACAGGTGAACCGGAGTTCGGACTCAATCTTGAGATCGAGAGATTTGCAAGACAGCTACGTAAGGATTTGAATCTGGATCCACCAGTTGAGGAGAAGGTCCCTGAACCACCTGTTGACGAGGAGGTACCGGACGTTCAACCGGAAGTTAACATGGCAAACAACCAGAGGCAGATGAGGGATTACACCCGTCCAAGTGTTGAAGGGTTGGTGTCGCCGATAGTGATTCCTGCACTGCCAGCAGGAGTGCAGTGGCAGTTCAAGACCCACTACGTGACCATGGTGATAAACGCACCTCAGTTCAGCGGGACGGTTACTGAAGACCCAAATGTCCACCTCACTACATTCCTGAGATTGGTAGGAGCGTGTTCGACACCAGCTTCGCAGGAGGTTGCTCGGCTCACTCTGTTTCCGTTCTCCCTGAGGGATAGAGTAGCTGAATGGTTGAACTCACTGGCGCCCGACAGTATTACTACCTGGGAAGAGTTGGCTAATGCATTCCTGGCGAAGTACTTTCCACGCTCTCGGATGCTGACCATGAGAGGTGAAATTACCAACTTCAAGCAGTTTGCCGGTGAGACCCTATCTGAAGCTTGGGAGCGGTTTAAGGGGATAGTAAGGAAAGTACCGCATCACGGACTAGGAGAGGAGGTTGTACTGCAGTCGTTTTACAAGGATTTGGACCCTTCTAGCCGGTTGCTGGTCGATACGTGCGCTGGAGGAAGTTTAATGGAGCTGCCCATTGCAAGAATCAAAGAGCTGTTAGAGACTATTACTACAACAGCTAATCAGTGGGGAGGTACTAGAACCGGAGAAGCTACACCGAAGAAAACTACTGGAGTTTATGAAGTGGATTCGAATACTTTTCTGGCTGCCAAGATAGAAGCAATGTCGAAGCAGTTTGAGCGTATGTGTGCAGTGATGAACCCGCAGTCAAGTGCAGCAGCTGCTCCTGAGGTTTATCCACCTTGCGAATACTGTGGTAGGGCTTCTAACATGTGCCAATGCGCTCCACCGTAAGAAGAAGCAGCGAATTATGTTGGTAACAGGCCGGGTAATTATTTCGGGAATCAAGGCAACCCGGGTTATCATTCTCAGCAGCAGAATCGTTACCAAGCTGGCGGTAACAGCAACTACAATCAAAGGCCCCAACAGCAGTACAATTCCTCCTACCAGAAGCAACCATTGCAGAATCAGCAAGTGCAGAATTCGGGTGTTGGAGCGTCTTCTAGTATGGATGAAGTTCTGGCCAGAATGAATGATTTCATCTCGGTTAACATGAAGAAGTTTAATGAGCTGGAAGCCTTCAACCTGGAGCAGAGAACCTTCAATAATGATCAGAGGACATTCAATAGGAACATCGAGACTCAGCTGTCTCAGTTATCGCAGCAGTTGGCTCAGCGTCCTTTGGGTTCCTTGCCAAGTCAGTCCGAGCAGAATCCGAGAGAGCATGCCAAGGCAATCACATTAAGGAGTGGTACACAGCTTGACCCGGTGGTCCCTGAAGCTGAGGCTCCTCTTCCTAATGGTGAGCAGAATGTAGAAACTGCACCAGCAGGTTCTCAGGAGGAACCAACTGAAGAGGAGGTGACGATTAGCAAGACTCCTAAGACTTCCACACCTCCACGACGCGCAGTTGCTGAAGTGCCAGTTCCTTTCCCAAGCCGGTTGAAGAAGAGAGACTTGGATGAGCAGTTTGGTAAGTTTTTAAGTATCTTTAAGAAACTAACCATTAACATTCCTTTTTCTGAAGCTTTGAAGCAGATGCCGATATACGCAAAGTTCATGAAGGACATCCTGTCCAACAGACGATATTTAGTGGAGAAGGATACTGTGCAGCTTACCGAGAGCGTTTCAGCTGTTCTTTCGAAGAAGCTTCCGCCTAAGCTTGATGATCCAGGTACTCCGGTCATACCTTGCGTGATAGGTAATGTGAATTGTGGTAAGGGTTTATGCGATTTAGGAGCGAGTATTAATTTAATTCCCTTATCCATGTATTTGAAGCTTGGTTTAGGAGAATGTGAACCTACCCGAATTACTTTGCAATTAGCTGATAGGTCGATCATTTTACCTAGAGGGGTGGTACAAGATTTAATTGTTTCGGTTGGTACTTTTGCTTTTCCTGCTGACTTTGTTATTTTAGACATGGAGGAAGACAAGGTAGTACCGCTTATTCTAGGACGACCATTCATGCGAACAACAAGGACCCTCATTGATGTTGAAGGAGGGAAGATTATACTGCGGTTACATGATGAGCAGCTTGTATTTGATATGACCAAGGTTGTTACTCACCCCTCTGATGTTCATGCTTGCTTCATTTTAGATTGTATTGACACTTTGATGCAGGACTATTCTTACAGCCCCACGGAGTTAGATGCATTGGAGAAGTGTTTGGTAGACTCCATAGAAACTGCTCACGATGATTCTGAAGTTTCTGCTGCAGCGTTCCAGCTTGCTGCTGGGAGGCCATATAGGAAGAACCATCGGGTCGAGGAGGAACCGCTGGGCCGCGTTCCAAAGACGCTGGCTCCTTCTGTGGAATCACCACCTTCTCTTGAACTTAAACCTCTTCCTAGTCATCATAAATATGCATTCTTAGTACCTCCATCTGATCTGCCTGTCATTATTTCTAATAGTTTGACTGATGAACAGGAGAAAGCATTGTTGCAGGTCCTAAAGAGGAACAAGGAGGCGCTAGGATGGTCCATTGCTGATATCAAGGGTATTGCTCCTACGTTCTGCACCCACCGCATTTATCTTGAGGAGAATTACAAGCCATTGAGACAGCCCCAACGGAGATTGAACCCGCACATGAAAGAGGTAGTTAAGAAGGAGGTTATCAAGCTATTGGACGCAGGTATAATCTATCCAATCTCTGACAGCGAATGGGTAAGTCCTACACAGGTAGTACCTAAGAAGGGTGGTTTAACTGTGGTACATAATGATAAAGGTGAATTGGTTCCTCAGCGTACTATTACTGGGCATAGAGTCTGCATTGATTATAGGAAATTAAATGCCGCCACTAGGAAAGACCATTTCCCCTTCCCTTTATTGACCAGATGTTAGAAAGACTTGCAGGACAAGAATATTACTGTTTCTTAGATGGTTACTCTGGTTATTTTCAAATTCCAATTGCTAAAGAAGATCAGGAGCAAACCACTTTTACATGTCCATATGGTACTTATGCTTATCGTCGCATGCCCTTTGGTTTATGTAATGCACCAGCTACGTTTCAACGATGCATGACTGCTATCTTTGCTGATTTTATTGAACAGTGCATCGAAATCTTTATGGATGATTTTTCTGTCTTTGGACCGACTTTTGATTCATGTTTGAGAGATTTGGATTTAATCTTAGCTAGATGCAGGGAAACTAACTTGGTGCTCAATTGGGAGAAGTGCCACTCCATGGTGCAGGAAGGCATCGTGCTTGGACATAAGATTTCTAGGAAAGGGATCGAGGTAGACAAGGCCAAGGTTGAAGTCATCGAGCAGCTGCCACCACCGTCATCGGTAAAGGATGTCCGGAGTTTCCTCGGTCACGCAGGTTTTTATAGGCGTTTTTTTAAGGATTTTTCTAAGATCTCTAAGCCTCTTTGCGATTTGTTAATTAAGGATGCTAAATTTGAGTTTACAAAAGAGTGCTTAGATGCGTTTAATTTGCTTAAGGCTAAATTGGTTTCTGCACCTATTATTGTTGCTCCTGATTGGTCATTACCTTTTGAGATTATGTGTGATGCTAGTGACTACGCATTGGGAGCAGCTTTGGGAAAGAGGCATGACAAGGTACTGAGGATAGTTTACTATGCTAGTAAGACCATGAATGAGGCGCAGAAGAACTACGCCACGATGGAGAAGGAACTGCTGGTGATTGTCTTTGCTTGTGATAAGTTTCGACCGTACATTATTGGCAGCAAAGTCATTGTGCACACCGACCATTCCACTCTCACGTATCTCTTTGGGAAGGTTGATGCTAAACCTCGTTTGATCAGATGGATTTTACTCTTGCAGGAATTTGACATTGAGATTAGAGACAAACCTGGAGCGCAGAACGGAGTGGCGGATCACTTATCCCGTATGGAAGTTCCAGATGATGGCAGGCCGATCAACGAGTATTTCCCTGATGAGTATGTCTACATGATCGGTCATTCCACGGACCCTTGGTATGCTGATATTGCGAACTTCCTAGCTAAGGGCATCGTTCCTCCGGAGTTGTCATATCAGCAGAAGAAGAAGTTTTTCTCCACAGTCAAGCATTATCTTTGGGATGACCCGTTTCTGTTCAAGGTCTGTGCAGACGGTATGATTCGTCGGTGCGTTTCTGAGGAGGAAGCTCGAGACATCCTGACACATTGTCATTCTAGAGAAGCAGGGGGTCATTTTGGTCTGGCTAGGACAGCCGCGGAAGTTTTGGAAGCTGGCTTCTTTTGGAAGAACTTGAACAAGGACTGTTATCAATTTGTTTCCACTTGTGATCAATACCAGAGGCATGGGAATTTATCCAGACGTCATGAGATGCCATTGAATTCAATCTTGGAGGTTGAGCCGTTCGATCTTTGGGGCATTGATTTCATGGGACCGTTCCCATCCTCTCAAGGTAACCTCTACATCTTGGTAGCAGTAGATTATGTAACCAAGTGGGCTGAAGCGATAGTGGCACCTACCAATGATGCAAGAGTGGTGCTTAAGTTTTTAAAGAGGAATATCTTTACCCGTTTTGGTGTCCCACGAGCGATCATTAGTGACGGGGGTACACACTTCTGCAACAAACAGTTTGAAGCTCTTCTGCAGAAGTATGGTGTACGGCATAAGGTTTCTCTACCGTATCATCCACAGACGAACGGGCATGCCGAGATCACCAACAGGGAACTTAAGTGGATCCTCCAGAAATCTGTCACATCTTCGAGGCGAGATTGGTCCCTTAAGTTAGATGACGCCTTGTGGGCATACCACACTGTATTTAAAACACCTTTAGGTATGTCCCCATACAAGTTGGTTTATGGCAAGGCGTGTCACTTACCCGTGGAGCTAGAGCACAAGTCTTTTTGGGCAGTTAAGACATTGAATTTTGATCTCCAAAAGGCTGGTGAGAAGCGTAAGTTGCAGCTGTGTGATCTGGAGGAGTTTAGGGAGGAAGCTTATGAAAACGCCAAAATTTATAAGGAGAAGACGAAGAGATGGCATGACACGCTATGGGTCAAGCGTGAGTTTCACGTTGGGGATAAGGTTCTGCTATTTAACTCCCGTCTGAAGTTATTTCCAGGAAAGTTGAAGTCTCGTTGGTCTGGATCGTTCACAGTGACGAGTGTCTCGCCTTATGGAGCCATCGGTTTAATCAATACGGAAGGGGAAACATTCAAAGTCAACGGGTCTCAGTTGAAGCATTATCTCAGTGGTGACATCAACGAAGTCCATTCGGTGATCACGGTGCATGATCCTCCATACTGATCTTACAGTTGCACGGTCTAGCCAAAGACCGAAAAGACGGGCAGCTCATTGGGAGGCAACCCAATCTTCGTTAATTTATCTTTTTGTTTTTAGTTTTGATTCATGTTTTGCTTTTTCTAATTCTTTTGTTAGTTGTTTTTCTTTGTTTGGTTTTAATTAAGTTGTAGGTTTGGTGAAGGGAGAGGAACAGAGTGCTGGGTAGCAAACCTTCGGTTGATTAACAGGGGTGGTCCGGGACATGATCCGTGGCTTAAGTCCCGGACCAGACAGAGCAGGAAGTCTCGGCATGATAACCAGGGGTGGTCCGGGACATTGTGCATACCCTAAGTCCCAGACCGCCTAAGGCGCAGACTCTCGCCAAGAAAATATGGGTTGGTCCGGGACATCGTCCACAACCTAAGTCACGGACCGGTAACAACGGGAAATCTCGAACAGAAAACATGGGGTGGTCCGGGACTTGCTACATAACTTAAGTCCCGGACCCAGAGTGACTACAAGTTTCGGCCTGTTTTTACATTGCGGTCCGGGACTTCATGCATAACTTAGGTCCCGGACCAACAACAGTTCAGAAAATAAAAAACGCCGTCTTCCATCTTCGCTACCCCTACTCACATCCCCAATTTAGCCTACAATCCCTAACCTTCCCCGACCTTCCTCGCCGCACACATCCACCACATCCATTTTCCGGTCACCCACTCCCACCCGCCACCAATTACCGCCACTCAGTTCACCGCCAACACATCCCGTCACCACCTGCATTTCCGCCACCACCACTACTATACCCCATTTCCGTCGCTCTCCTGTATTCCACCACCACTTCACCGTCCCAGTCGCACTAGCACTTCGCCACCAACTTCTGCCCGCCCTCTCGCCAGCTTCTCCTGCCATCGCTACCAGTCCGATACCCACACCTATCTGTCGCCTCCACCACACCATTATCACCCCAACCCAAAGCTGCTCGCATCACCACGGTGCTCACCCTCCTCCCTCCGGCTCCGCGTCATCACCCATCACCACCACATCCGCCAATACCACCCCCAACCCGACACTTGTTCCCAGTTCTCACTTCCGTCGGTTCCTCCCTCCCTTCCATATCACTACCACTTCGCCGCGCCCCGGTTTACCCACTGCAGTCCATTTCTACCAGTGACCCAAATTCGCAATACCACCCGACACCAATTTCCATTTTCCGAATTATCCATGGCACCCAAACGTGCTCGACGGTCGGTCACAGTCGGTGCTTCTTCATCTGCTGCCGCTCCTCCATCACCCGACGCAGCTCCAATTCGGGTCCGGGAGACGGTTGATTCTGAATTCATCAGTGAAGCCGCTGCAAACTGGTACCGCGCACGCGAGAGGAAAATCATACCCGAAAGGTCAGTTTGCCCGACCTTAATTGCTGAGTTTGATCTGGAACGCATTTTTCTTGCACGTAGTTGGTTATGTCTGCTTAATAGAGGTGGGAGATTCTATCCGAGACTGGTGAAATTATTTTATGCTAATGCGACGGTGAATGAGGGGAGGGATGCTATTAATTCTGTGGTTAAGGGGGTGGATATTACGGTGACTGCTTCCACCATTAGGCACTCTTTGGGATTACCTATAGCTGTTCGGGTCCCAACTCTGGAGAATAGGGCAAATATGCCATTGTTAGAACGACAGGCTAAGGAGCATTACATTAATCTGATTGTCAATGATCCAGAGGTTCAAAACCGGCAACGGAGGAATAAATGGGACAAGCGGGTTGTCACGGGGGATAAGTTACCGACACCGAGAGAGCGTCTGATTTTAGGGGTGCTGATGTATAATGTTCGCCCCCGGGAGTGCGCTGATCTGAATATGTATGACTGCTGGCTGATGCGCTACATCCTGGATGACGACTATGCCCAGGCAGGGGTTCCACCCGCTATGCATCGAGTTATCTATGACTCCATGGTCCGGGTGGTTGAGACCGATCACTCCGCTTCTCTCCCATTCCCACACCTCCTACAGTCGTTATTTGCTGACGCGGGGGTGGATGTGTCTGATGAGCAGCCTCAGTATCCTCGGTATACTCTCGATATGACGATGATGCGCTTCTTTCAATGGGAGAAGATCGATGGACAGTGGGTGAAGCGTCAACGCGCTGCACGAGCACCCCGAGTTGTTGAGGACGCTGCTGAGGACGCTGCTGAGTTTGCTGTTGAGGCTGATGCCGTTGGTGATGGGGCCTAGGACATTCCGATACCTGCTGGACCGGCCCTGGGTTATGACGAGCTGCTGCATGAGTTTCAAGACTGAAGGGGGACGGCTACAGCTCGCTTTGATGGGTTTTCGGATTATATGACTCAGATGGATAGTCGGCTGGACGGGATGAGTTCGACGATCTATGACTATGGTGCGTGACTCTCGGCTTTGGAGACTCGCCAGACAGAGTACGAGGCTCGGCAGGATGCACAGTTTGCTGAGTTCCAGGCTCGTCAGGAGGCCCGTTTCCGCGACTATGATGACCGCTTTGCACCGCTAGAGTCCTGGCGCCTACCCCGTCAGTAGTACATGTGTCGGTTTATGTCCTCTCCTTCATCGGTCTTCCTATCTTTTATTGTTATTTTGATGACTTTTTATATTTTGTCATTTGAGATATTTTGATGTTTTTTTAGATTGTTAGCTTTTTATTCCTTTGGTTTTTTTCGTTTCAGTTTGGGATGTAATTGATGACTATAATGATTCTGCACTTTTCTCTCCATGGTTAATGAACTACTACTCTATCGTAGTACTGTGTTTGATATTCATCCAGGTCTTCTTATATTTTGATAAGTTTCATACACCATACAAAGGAGACTCTGCCCGATTCTTTCCAGAACTCCATCCGCTCGATTATGTCACAACTTAACCAGGGGAGTTCTGTTCTTCCTTTTACATTTTGTTTTAATTTTGGAAGCAATGAGGGCATTTCTTGATTTTAAGTGTGAGAAAGGAAGGTTATACTAGGTTTTATATTGGAAGCTATGAGGACATTGCTCACTTTTAAGTGTGAGAAAGAGGGGAGTTTACACTTGGTTTTATTGAGGATATCAATTTGTTTATCTTTCTTTGATTTTTGACGTCATGTTTTTCTATCACTGATGTTTGCTTACCCTCAACAAATTTTTGATTGAGACTTACTTGGTTTAATTGGTGGTAAGATGAGTCAGTTGGGAATACCGTACAAGTAGCACATTTTCTAAAGTCGAATTTGGATTTCAAGTCAAAGACACTTGGGTTATGCTGCTTGTATGTATAGATTTTGCTAAATTTTATCTATTTCTTTCAGTAAAAGGTGAGACCATTTTTGTGACTATTTTTGTTTGGATTAATCTAGGGCTTTGGAAAGTTATGGCATGAAAGGAAAGAAAGGACAATGGCAAGGTACTCCTCTAATCTATTCTGAACCGGAACAGGCCTCTCCCATCTGGTTATTAAGCCCTTGGAGTGCCTTATCACTCATCTACCTAAGGTCATCTGATCTGGGATAGAAGGCCTAACACCGCTACATGGACGGGGAGAAAAGTCTGGGGGGATGAAAAAGAATAACGCTAATTCAGAAAGAAGGAAAGTACTTTCAATCTAATAAGTTATTGCAAATTCTTCTTTGATTATGAGTACGTGGCAATGAAAGGTAATATGGAATATGATATTACTTCTTGTCCCTTGTCGTCCAATGGATTGTGGAGAGTAAAAGGAAAGTAAAGCCCTGGGTGAAATCTGGACTAGATAGTTATGAAAATTTTCTCAATCATTTAACAACGTTCCCACTTCACTGTTTATGAAAACCTGTAGTACTAACCATTGTGTCTTTTGGTTGTTGTTCAATACTAGATTTCCTTGTACACTTTTCCTAATCTGATGACTCCCCGCTATTGAAATCCAGTATATTCTTATTGCAGTATTTGCTTGAGGACAAGCAAAGGTTAAGTGTGAGAAAGTTGATAAGTCGGGAATTTATCTATGTCTATGGGGTTTATTTGTGCTTAATTCAACGTTATCTGTTAATAAATTCCCACCTTATGGTTAGTTTTATGCTTTTATTTGCAACTGTCTTCTATGATGGGTTTACGTGTTATTTCAGACGAAAATCTCAAGAAAACGCATTCCCGATCATTGTAATGTTATTCTGGACTGTCAAACGTGTTGAACAGAGTGAAGACTTGCACTATCTCTCAATTTTATGATGGGTCCGGGACCTTGCACAGACCCTAAGTCCCGGACCATCCATTGGAGTTACTCTCAAACTGTTTTGGAGACTGGTCCGGGACTTGTTACAAACCCTAAGTCCCGGACCAACCAAAGGCATTACTCTCGACCTGTTTTAATGACCGGTCCGGGACTTGATACATATCTTAAGTCCTGGACCATACTTGGAGATAAAATCTCGGCGTATTTTAGAGACTGGTCAGGGACTTCATACTTGGACCAAGTCCCGGACCAATTAGATAAAACGCGGCCAGAGTATGCGTGGAAGAAGAGAATTAAAGATAGAATTATTATTGTTACAAAAGTAGAGGTCAGCCAACGTGAGAGACATGCTTGGATACACCACAGAGCTTAGTTTTACACAGAAGAGAAGAGGGAGAGAAAGGCGGAGTCTTGGGCAGATCTTGGAGGCTAACAGAGAGAAGGCTGAAGCAAGAACAACAGAGAATCCACGACGGCTGTTGACATTAGAGTTTCTTCTTGTTCTTGTTTCCCTGAGTCTTTACTATTAAACTTGTGCACTATCATTATGAATATGTCTGAGTAGTCTCTTTTAGATTCCGGTTTGCTATGTATCCCTAAATTGACTATTCCTATTCCTTTATGATTTATTGCAATTCTATTGAGTAAAGTTATTTTCCTTGCTTAATTTCTTTAATCGTTATAATTTGGTCAATTATAAAGATTAGTATTTTGTTAGCTTATATGTGACGACTGCGGCTTTCAATCGAATACAGGGAAATAACCGGTTAGTTTAGAGACGGTAATTCCTCTAATTGCTAATTGACCGATAATCTAGATTGTTCGTAAGGCGGTTAGTAAATAGTGGGTTCGTAACGAGAGTTAGAATTCGGTCTTTGCTAGCTAGAATTTGCTAAGCGGGAGACCGGAGGTGAATTATCTTTGTTCTAGGGTTTTATTCAGAATTGTCTTGGAAATCGCTTAGGGATAGGAATTATAGATTTAGGGAGAAGTAGTAAACCGGGATCTCTTTCCCAAATCAGTTTCGAAACAATTATTTTGTTGCTTTTTACTGTTTTACATTCTGTTTACAGCTTTTATTTATCATCAAATCAAAACCCCCAATTTCCTATTTTAATTTGTTATTCAGTCTTTTTATTCCTTTCTGTTTAGTAAAGATTTAAACTAGACATCGCCTCCTCTGGTTCGATACTTAGGGAATGCTCTCTATCAAAACTTGCTAGAACTGACCGGTACACTTGCCGTTAGGTTTTATCCTAACACTTGCTCACCAAATCCACAATATTGCTCCAAATCAAAAACTAAGCTTAGATTATTGTTAGTTGGAGCAAGACCTTCATTTCTATCTTTTCAAACCCCTCAAAGCTCAAGTTTGATTCCATGGAGAGACTCCATTGAAGAGGGAAAATTCAGTTTTAAGAGCTCAATTTCATCTCCTTGCATACAAGGTAAGAAAAGTGACAGAAATTTAAGTTTCCTCCATTTTTCTTAATGTCCGAAAATCAACTTCTCATGGGATCTTGTTTTACTCCTCGAACTAACTTGTTTTAATCTCCAAGGGACTAGTGGAGGTCCTCTTTGATTCATTACCAAAGTCTATCTAAAGAATCCAAAGGTAATCATCCATTTTAATGCTTTAAGCACTCTTTTAACCTAAGAGTAAATTCCATGAGTCTAGGTATGGTCCTTAGTACTCATTAGATTATTTGAATATCTATTAGAAGCTTAGCAAGAGAACTAAGAGTCCTTGCCGAAATCCAATCAAGAAACCCAAGGAGGAAAGTGAGAAAAGCTTGAGAAAAACAAGGTAAATTACTTACCTTAAGGTGGTTTAATGTTTTAAGGGATGGGATTTAGATAGATACTAAATGTAGCTTAGATCTTACATTATATAATGAACTATATAACCTAGGAAAAAAATAATGTGATCACATTTATGAACTTGTGACTAAAGAGCAAATGGGAATTGAGTTAGTAAAACAATCATAAGGTGATTTACAAGAACACTTATATTGCTATGGGAGCATTGATGTGTGTAATTGCAGGTTGAAGGCTATATATGTGGGAAATTCAGTGTTTAAATTTATGTCATTTAAGGGCCTAAGAGCCAAGTCATTTAAGGGCCAAAGTGCCAAGCAATTTAAGTTTATGCACTATATTATGATGTGGTGTAGTTGGGTGTAGTTTGGGTGTAAAGAATGCTTGTTGAGGATTTTATTGTCTTAGGTGGTTTAAGGATGAAAAACTAAGTGTTTGGGTATAAGAATATACTAGGGAAGCTATGTCAAATTTTAGTGAAGAAACTAGGTGTTTTAAGTGTTTTAATGAGGTGTTATGACCTAGAATGTACTAGGAATCATTAAGGGTTATTTTGGTGGAAATAAATAAACTAAGGTGTTCTTGAGGATTGGAATGAACTAAGAATGTCTAAGTGGAACTTGAGGGTAGAATGGTGAATTCAAGACACCAAAATCATGGTGTGAGAGGTGTTGAGACTTGTGCAAAAATTTGAAGGAAATAAGGTGTATTGACTTGTGAAGATTTAAGTATGAACTAGAGAAGATAACCTTGAGAAGTTTGAGTAGTTTGAGTAAAGGAAATGGGGATGAATAATGATGCTTGAGGAGTGGTCAAAATGGGATTGAAGAAACACTTTGGTTAGTTAAGAATTTTAGGCAATGTTTGTATATTGGAAGTGTAAGGAACTAAGTTTCAAGTGTTAGGAATTTGTTAAGAACTTGAACAAGTGTTTAAGGAATTTAGAAGTGAGTTAATCAATGATTCTGGTGGAGGAGTTAAGAGGGTTTTAAAGTGTCAAAATGATGTTAACGCATGCTAGGACACTTGTGGGAAAGATTGGAGTTAAATAAGCACTTTGGAGAAGGGTCTGCCTTCGACTGACCCAAGGGACCGACCTTGGTTGGGTCGGTCGGCTGCAAATTTCCAAAGGGGCGAAGTTTCTGACTTTGACCGACCCAGGGGGTTGCGTCGGTCGTGGGTCGGTCGGGATGGATTTATCGAAGGTTGAAGTTTCTGACTTCGACCGACCCAGTGGTGTTGGGTTGGTCGGGTCAGGCTGTTGGGTCGGTCAGGCCTTATAAAAAAATTTAGTTTAAAATTTAAGAATAATAAGAGGCATTAGTAGTAAGCCATTAGGAGGGCAATGATGATTAGAAGGATAAGCGTCTGAAGTAAAATGTTTTAAGTGTTTAAGGTTAAAACTACAAGGACTTAGTGGGTAAACAGTAGTGGTTAAGTAAGCTAGCTTAATTGGAAGTAATTAACAACCTGAATCAGATGAATGTTTTAGGACTTGAGAATTTGGACTCGAAAGGGGATTAGGCAACCGAAACAACCGACGGTGAATGGTATGGTTTTCTTGTAGCTTGTTTGCTAACGAGGTGTCCCTCGGCTTGTGTGCTATTTGTTTAATTGTTTAGACTAAAACAAGATAAAGCATGCAACCAGTTTAGTGTATTTCTTGTGTGTTTGCATTATACTAACACACTTTACATTGAGATTATTTACTAACTATGTTTAGTAAACAATGAGATGAGATAAGAATGCACTCCCTGTTATTGGTTGGTTAATACCCGAAAAAGGTTTAACTAACACATTCGTCTTTGAGACTTTCACTAACTGGAACTTGGGGGTGTGAGGAATTCGGGACTGACTCCAGTCATGCATGTTAAGAAAAGGGGGTTGGTATTTGAATCAGATCCGACTTCCGATTGAGACTCGTCTTTGACTTGTCGCCTAGAGTCGACATATAGACTCGACCACCTTGGATTACAGTTCAAGGTGGGAGGCCAAATTAAGATGGTGCGGTGGGATCTCCTAACTCCCAAATTAAGAAATAATGTTTATTTAAACCAATGGAGTTAATAGCTCATTGGCTAGAGTTACCTTTGACCCGACAAAGATAAACATTGAGTTAAGAGACAACCATTTATAATTAAAGAACGGCCGGTACACTGAGATAAGATTGGATATGAGAATGAGAGGATACTTGACTTAAGGAGTTAAAAGCTAACTCACTTACTTAAGGAACACTTTTAAGTCGTTCATTGTGTTTGAACTATGAATTGTTCATATGTTGTGTGGTGTTTATTGTACTTCTTATTAATGTTGTATTAATAATCAACTGCATGTTTATGACAAAGTAGTCGTCGTAGCCCCTTTAGCTTGGGGGCTACAAGTTAATCGTACCAGCGAAGGTGCTAAGCCCCTCGGGGCATCCATATTAATTTTGCAGGAAAGAGGCCTCAGAAGACCCACCTCGAGAGTAGGAGCGGGTAGACTTAGGATAGCTTTATTTTGAGTACGGGTTGAGCATGTACACCCGTCTGTTGATATTAGAGGTTGTGGCAAACTATGTTAGACTTTGAGATACTCGAAACTCGATTGGTATTTTTGGATAAGCCTTGTAAATATTAAGTTCGGTATATTCTGGTATGTCAGACCGTAGCAAGGTTCTGGTTGATGATGTTTAATTCCGCTGCGATGTTGATATATATATATATATATGGGTAAGATTTCGCGACAACCACGTTTAGTTGAGTTGGGATGTTACAAAAAGTGGTATCAGAGCGTTTGTGAACCGAGACCGTTGTAAACACAAGCCTAATGTGCTTAATGCTTATTCAGATGTCAGGAAAGAGAGGAGGCCTAGGCCGTGGCCGAGGCTATGATGCTACCAATATACCGGGCGGGCAGACGATCGCTAAAATCGTGGCTGCCGCTCTGGGGCACATGGGATACCATCCCGGTGCACCACTGCCACCACCCCGGGAGCCAAATTGGGTGAAGAGCCTTGCTGATCTCCGACCCACGTCATTCAAAGGGGAGACAGATCCTGCTAAGCTTGAGGCGTACATCTCCGAGCTGGAGACCGCCTTTGAGACCCTTGACGTTCCTGCTGGAACCAAGGAGCGACTTGCCACTTTCTATCTAAAGGGGGTGGCGAGCGATTGGTGGAAGTTGGTAAGGGCCGAGCATGTGGCCAACCCCGATTTCGGCTGGGAGCAGTACACGGCCTTGCTGCGAGCCAAGTACTACCCCGCCCATGTCCAGACCAAGAAGCGTTTACAGTTGGATGCGCTGAAGCAGACGGACAAGATGACGGTGGGCGAGTACTACTCTGAGTTCACCTCTCTGTTACGTCTTCTACCGGAACTAGGGTACTCGGACCAGATCCTAGTAGACCGCTTCTACGACGGGCTGAGCCATCGACTGCAATATGGCATGGGGCTGGCGAGCTACACGACCTTGCAGGTAATGAGAGAGTTTGAACCGTTAGTAAGTGATTGAATTTTTCACCGTGTGAATGTGAGACTAATACCTTGAAAGCAGGAGTGCTATCATGCCGTTGCAAAGGTTGAGATCAGCGTCCAGCTAAGGGACGAGGACAATGCTGCTAAAAGAAAGACTACTGGTAAGAGTTCCGACAACCAAAGGCAAGGCGGGTACAAGAAACAAAAGTACCAGCCTCAGTCCCAGAAGGGTTCGAAGGGAAAGGGAGAGAATGAGAAGGCTACGGAAGAGCCTTTAAAGCTGACATATGCAATTGCTGCTAAGCCTCTGCGCTCGAAAGCGCCTGAGGGTAATGAGATACATCTTAAGTGAGTTAACAATCATTTAGTAACCTAGAGATCATATTACTAATGTTGAGAATGATCAGGTTCAGAGTCTGGGAAGGGAGCTGGTGGGAGTTACCAGCGTCGTTACATATGTTCGTGGTGTGGCAAGGACCACCCCGGAACCGACTGCGAGGGCAACAAGGTGCAGTGCCACCATTGTGATGGTTGGGGGTGTTGGGCAAAATAGTAGTTAAACTATCTTGCTAACTATGGGCAGTGAACCCAATCTTTGTAGTACAACAAGGTCGTATCCACAGAGACTTCGCAACTATCTAATTAATTATCCAGTTTAGTAAATGTACAAGAAGATAAATAAAAGTGCATAAAATGTAAATTGGGGGTTTAGCCGGAGGCAAGCTTGATTTGTTTTAGGATTAATGCAAAAATAATAAACACAGTAAAATAAAGTAAATGGATGGAAAAAGATATCCTAGGATAGCGGGGGAATTTCCTAAATTAATTAAACAATTTTATAACCCTGTCTCAATTATTTATTGTCTATTAGAGTTAATAATTGTCAATTACGAACTCTTAGTAATAGCCTCAGTATTTTCCTGCTCAATCCGGAGTGTAAATTCCAAGGTTTATTCCTTTGTGGTACCTTGACTATCTCAAAATCATATGTTGATAGTTACCAAATAAATGCAGTAGTTTGTCACGCTAAGCATTTAACAATATTTGCTGAAAGGAATTGAAACAAGTTTAATAAGAGAGACAGGTGATAAATATTTATTTAAGTAATATTATGATCAAACCCCATCCTAGGATATGAGTAAAAATCACTCAGACATTAACAGAAATAAAAAGAAAGCAGAGATAGCCATTATTTTGGAGACTGCCGGCGGAGACTGGACTGCGATTCGCTTCTGCTCCAGCTCCCTTTTCTTCTCTTCTTCTTATCGTGCTTCTGCTTCGTGGTGGAATGAAGAATGAAAATAAAATGGAGAAGTGGGAGATAAGAGGATGGAATGGATCGTAGGTGTGGAACGATGAACGGTGGTGGTCGATGGTGAACTGTGGTCTTTGGATTCAGGAAGGGATGGTCTATTTGAGCAGAAGCAGCGTGGGTTTTATAGAAGAAAGGAAGAGGAAGAAGACAGAGGGAACACCGCGTGAGCAATTTAAGGAATGCACCGCGTGAGGATTTTAAGGCAGGCGCCTGATATGGTTTAATGGAGTAGATGGATATGTCTGCAGACGCCGCAAAGGAAGAAGCAATTGGGGAAGACAGTCGGTGAAGAAAACCAGTCGTGACAGTTTCTGGATCTGGGTTGCATTTATTTCCTGTCTGTGCTTTTCATCAGGGATTAATTTATCTCTTGTCCGTCCAGATTTCCACGGACACATTTCTTCCTTGCTCACGTCCGTCCCTTGTCCGGCCTAATCTCCGCGGACACAATTGCCCTGTCCGTGCTTTTTTCCTCGGTCAACACACGGACATAAGTCCGTCCGGCCCTTGTCCGGCCTTTGTTATGCGGACAAGACACGGACGCAAATGTTCTTTTCCTGCCTTGGTTGAGCGGACACACCACGGACGCAAGTCTTTGACTCGTTTTCTTTTGCGAACTTTGACCGGCTCTAGATTCTTCGTTTGGACTCCGTTTTTTCGAGCCGTTTGCGCCTATGCGTTCGTCTCTTTGTCTACTTTGCTTCTAGCTTGGTTTTCCTCATGTTTAACCAATAAATTTGTGAGATAACCAATAAAACATAAACTAGAGGAAAAACATACGATAAGTGAGAATTGAGCAAGAAAAGTGCTGATATAATATATAAAATACACCCATAAAACATGCTCATTTGGATACTTATCACACCCCACACTTACCTTTTGCTTGTCCTCAAGCAAATCCATGTACCCAAGCAAGTAGGGAATGCTCAATACTAACAAATATTATTATGAAGGGTAGGATAAAGAGGTGTACAGTACACGATCTTTAAACTTTTCGAGGAGTGTGATCCATCAACTGCTGGTGGCACAGGTGTACTCAGGGTAAAAATAAAAATTAGAGTTTCGGGGTATGATCCGGAGTACTTCAATGCTTCTTAGTTAAGGTGACTTTGAGAACTTTTGCCATGGCCAACTTCTCTCAAGAATGGGCATTGAGGAGAAAACAAAAGGAAAAATAGAATTATGCATTTGTTTCACTTTTGCATAAGAGATGAGAAGATAATATGTAAGCATCAAGCTTTTGTATTTAAGAACACTCAACTCTCTTTGTTGGTTACCAATGGTGTCTTGCAAGTCCCTTATTTATTATTTTTTTATTTTTTTGACAGAGAAGCACCCCTTAGCAATCCCTAAGAAAGAAGACAGAAGGAACCCCTGAGCAATAAAAATCCAACCATTTCAGATCATTTGGTCACACCGCATAAAAATGCTCCTCAAAAGCAAAATTTAAAATTTTTGTACCATTTATCCCACAATTCATAACAGTATTTATTCATAAAGAGAACAACCCACATATAGAGGGTCCACGATATTGAATTTGGACAAACGCAAGATAAGCAGAGAGATTAAGCATTTTAAGCACAAAATGACACTGAAAAGGGCACACTCCCCCACACTTAAATTGAACAATGTCCTCATTGTTCACTAGAAAAACAAGGGAAATTTTCAAAAGACCTTTTCGGTAAGTAGATAAAATAGAGAGAACACAAAGCTCACAAATAAACATTTAAGCATAGAAACTCTCCTCAGTAGATTTTATTTAAATAAAAGCATAATTAAAGAAACTGGTACTCCCCTGAGATTATTTTTGCTTGTGTTATAGGAGTTCCCCCACACTTGAGCTTCAGCCTCAAGTAGCGTAGCTTGGTTGCGGTGTAGACATGAAGTTACACCTGCATAAGATACTAGAAGCAACCATACTACAAGCGGGGTTAAGAGTTAGCAAAAACAAAATTTAAAGAGAGCATGAAAATTAAAAGAGCATAAAAACAAATAAAAGAAAAGTTCATCCGGGTTGCCTCCCGGGAAGCTGCCCTTCTTTAACGTCTTTGGCTAGACTCCCGCTTCGTTATCCTGGATCAAAAATAGAAGTAGAACAGCTTTGCCAGGAAAACGAAGTTGGCAGTAATTAAAAGCAAACCACCTGGATCAAAACAAAACGTTACTTCGGTAAATATAGTAGGAAAATGAATACTCCACAAAACCCGGTGTTTGAGGAGGTACTGCCGGTAGCGTAGTTCTAACAGGAGACCAGGTGTGATTGGCTTTGCTTCCTCAAATTGGAAGATGTAAACATCCTCCTCTTGTTGTTGAGGCTTATGGGAAAAGCCGTGATGGAGATGACCATCCATCATAATTAAGTACCTTTAAAAAGAAACAAAAATTTATACACAAAACGGGCAAATAACGGAAAAAGAAAAACTAAACAAATAATAAACTAGATAGTTGGACCGAAGTCCCCGGCAACGGCACCAAAAACTTGTTGGGCAAAATAGTAGTTAAACTATCTTGCTAACTATGGGCAGTGAACCCAATCTTTGTAGTACAACAAGGTCGTATCCACAGAGACTTCGCAACTATCTAATTAATTATCCAGTTTAGTAAATGTACAAGAAGATAAATAAAAGTGCATAAAATGTAAATTGGGGGTTTAGCCGGAGGCAAGCTTGATTTGTTTTAGGATTAGTGCAAAAATAATAAACACAGTAAAATAAAGTAAATGGATGGAAAAAGGTATCCTAGGATAGCGGGGGAATTTCCTAAATTACTTAAACAATTTTATAACCCTGTCTCAATTATTTATTGTCTATTAGAGTTAATAATTGTCAGTTACGAACTCTTAGTAATAGCCTCAGTATTTTCCTGCTCAATCCGGAGTGTAAATTCCAAGGTTTATTCCTTTGTGGTACCTTGACTATCTCAAAATCATATGTTGATAGTTACCAAATAAATGCAGTAGTTTGTCACGCTAAGCATTTAACAATATTTGCTGAAAGGAATTAAAACAAGTTTAATAAGAGAGACAGGTGATAAATATTTATTCAAGTAATATTAGGATCAAACCCTATCCTAGGATACGAGTAAAAATCACTCAGACATTAACAGAAATAAAAAGAAAGCAGAGATAGCCATTATTTTGGAGACTGCCGGCGGAGACTGGACTGCGATTCGCTTCTGCTCCAGCTCCCTTTTCTTCTCTTCTTCTTATCGTGCTTCTGCTTCGTGGTGGAATGAAGAATGAAAATAAAATGGAGAAGTGGGAGATAAGAGGATGAATGGATCGTAGGTGTGGAACGATGAACGGTGGTGGTCGATGGTGAACTGTGGTCTTTGGATTCAGGAAGGGATGGTCTATTTGAGCAGAAGCAGCGTGGGTTTTATAGAAGAAAGGAAGAGGAAGAAGACAGAGGGAACACCGCATGAGCAATTTAAGGAATGCACCGCGTGAGGATTTTAAGGCAGGCGCCTGATATGGTTTAATGGGGTAGATGGATATGTCTGCAGGCGCCGCAAAGGAAGAAGCAATTGGGGAAGACAGTCGGCGAAGAAAACCAGTCGCGACAGTTTCTGGATCTGGGTTGCATTTATTTCCTGTCCGTGCTTTTCATCAGGGATTAATTTATCTCTTGTCCGTCCAGATTTCCACGGACACATTTCTTCCTTGCTCACGTCCGTCCCTTGTCCGGCCTAATCTCCGCGGACACAATTGCCCTGTCCGTGCTTTTTTCCTCGGTCAACACACGGACATAAGTCCGTCCGGCCCTTGTCCGGCCTTTGTTATGCGGACAAGACACGGACGCAAATGTTCTTGTCCGGCCTTGGTTGAGCGGACACACCACAGACGCAAGTCTTTGACTCGTTTTCTTTTGCGAACTTTGACCGGCTCTAGATTCTTCGTTTGGACTCCGTTTTTCGAGCCGTTTGCGCCTATGCGTTCGTCTCTTTGTCTACTTTGCTCCTAGCTTGGTTTTCCTCATGTTTAACCAATAAATTTGTGAGATAACCAATAAAACATAAACTAGAGGAAAAACATACGATAAGTGAGAAATGAGCAAGAAAAGTGCTGATATAATATATGAAATACACCCATAAAACATGCTCATTTGGACACTTATCAGGGGGCACCAAGCCTATGAGTGCTTTAGAAACCCTGAGAGCAAAGCCTATCGACCCGACTGGAAGGGCAAGGGCAAGGGCAAGGGTAAGGCCGACCAAGGCACTGGATCCGACGGTCAGAAGGGACACAGCTAGCCGCCAACAAAGGACCCGGGTAGTCCAGAAGTTGGGGCCTACTCTTCATATATTGGACCGGGAGGATGAGGCTGAACCCTCATCGAGACCAGGTACCGCTATAACCCATTAAGTGATAAAACTGCCTGCTTACCGCATTTCATGCATGTTTGAGTGAATGATTGAGTTAGATAAGATTTAGTATTTAATTAGACCACATGTAGGATATAACTTACTACCACCTTAGGAAACTTCAACATTTGTTATCCAATACCTTCAACACTTAACCCGGAAGTGACCGACATCGAAACCCGAGAGATCACGCAAGATCAGTGTCAAGTTATCCACCCAGGTATGATTTTATTAAGGGGATACCTGACACCCGAAGCACAAATAGCCATCATCATGAGATGCAACTAGCTAGGAGTGGGACCGGGAGGTTTTTATACACCGGAGTACCCTGGAGGAGCAAAGATGAAACTAAGGATGATGAGCTTATGCAAGGATTGGAATCCGTATGCCAAGACATACCATAACACGAGAGCACAAGATGGAGCATCACCACCGGAAATACCAGAAGAATTTCATCCAGTTGTTACGCAAGCTGTGGAGATCGCTCAGCAACTTGAAGCTGATCCGATCCCAGACATACAAGCAGATCTGTGCATCGTCAACTTCTATGAAAAAGAAGGATGACTTGGATTACACCAAGACAAGGACAAGACAGTGGAGTCTCTCGAAAGAGGGATACCCGTAGTGTCTTGGTCCATTGGAGATGACGCGGAATTCCTTTATTGCAAGCAGAAGCGTGTGGATCGTGCCATGAAGTTGGTACTTAAGTCTGGAGATGTGTTAATCATGGGTGGAGAGTCAAGAATGTTGTACCATGGTATTAATAAGATCAAGCTGAATACAACACCACCAACAGTAATCAATGCTATGCATATGAGACCAGGGCGACTAAACCTAACCTTTAGGCAGTACTAGCCATGTAATACCTTAAGTATGATGTAATGAAGGAAGCACATGATGTAAAAAGGATGGTTATCAATTAAATAACAACGTTGTTCATATTAATTGTTACGACTCGTGTTATACCATCAATACTCATGAAAGATTGTGAAATACATTAGGTCATGGACTCGGTACGGAAGGTGCGTTAAGCATTCTTACGGAGGCACAGGCCGACGAAAGCAGTACTATCCTTACCGGCACCTTTCCGATCAATGGCGTTGATGCATCAGTGCTATTCGACTCAGGGGCCTCGCATACCTTCATCTCATCATCATTTACGAGGAGGTTGGGGCTAGACGCTGATGAGCTACCGGACTTCCCGGTTACGCTCCCGTCTAAGGAGAAGGTTTGATGCACTCGCTACTACTGAGAAGCCACCATCAGAATCAAGGGTGAAGACTTTCTAGTCACCTTCATTGAGTTCAGAGATTTGGGATTTGATGTGATTTTCGGGATGAACTGGTTGGAGCGGCACAAGGGTCGTATCCTCTGCGCCGAGCACCGACTGCTACTCAGGAGTCCATCTGGGGTTACAATCTCATACCACTAGAGGCCTAGAGAGCCTTCGACCAAGATCATCTCCGCCATAGAAATGTTTAGAGAACTGAGGAGGAAAGAGGAAGTATATATTTGCTATGTCCAGGACATAGAAAGAGACCCCGAGTTTGACCCCGATTTACCGGTAGTGTCGGAGTTCCCCAATCTCTTCCCACAGGAACTGCCCGGCATGCCACCCACTCGGGAGGTAGAGTTCACCATTGAGCTGCTACCTGGAACTGGACCGATAGCTAAGGCGCCTTACTACATGGCTCCAGCTGAAATGAATGAATTAAAAGAACAACTGAGAGACCTACTCGACAAAGGATTCGTGTGACCTAGTGTTTCACCATGGGGAGCACCAGTACTCTTCGTCAAGAAGAAGGATGGCAGTCTTCGCCTCTGCATCGACTATAGAGAGCTGAATGCAGTGACAGTGAAGAACAAGTACCCGCTACCACGCATTGATGATTGGTTCGATCAGTTGAAGGGGGCATCCATGTTCTCCAAGATTGATCTCAGATCTGGGTACCATCAGATAGCCATTAGAGAGGGAGACATTGAGAATACGGCATTCCGGACACGATATGGCCACTACGAATTTACAGTGATGCCGTTCGGTTTGTCGAACGCACCAGCGAAATTTATGGATCTGATGAACCGTTTATTCAGGGAGCAGTTGGACAATTCGGTTGTAGTCTTCATCGACAACATCTTGATATATTCAAAGTCGAGAACTGAGCATGAGAAACATTTGAGGAGAGTTTTGAAGATACTGAGGGAGAACCAGTTTTATGCTAAGTTCTTCAAATGCAAGTTTTGGCTTGACCAGGTCTCTTTCCTTGGTCACGTCATCTTGGATGCTGGGATCGTTGTAGATCCAGCAAAGATCGATGCCGTACGCACCTGGCCAAGACCGAAGACAGTTACCGATATCAGGAGCTTTCTCGGCTTGGCAGGTTACTACCGTAGATTCGTGAAAAACTTCTTTAAGGTCGCAAAGCCGATGACCAGTCTGATGAAGAAAGATGCACCATTTGTATGGACGACTGACTGTGAGAGTTCGTTTCAGAGTTTGAAGGAGTCATTGACTTCTGCACCAGTTCTGACTATTCTAAACGGTACGAAGGGCTTTGAGGTTTATTATGATGCATCCGGCAGGGGATTGGGTTGTGTACTCATGCAGCACGACAAGGTGGTCGCTTATGCCTCTCGTCAGCTGAAGAAACATGAGGAGAACTACCCCACACATGATTTAGAGTTAGGAGCTGTAGTCTTCGCCATGAAGATATGGCGCCACTACTTGTACGGGGTTAGTGTGACTATCTACACCGACCATAAGAGCTTGAAATATATATTCACTCAGAAGGAGTTGAATCTTCGACAGAGGAGATGGTTAGAGTTTCTGAAGACTACTATATTGACCTCCAGTAAAGAAGGGAAGGCCAATGTTGTAGCTGACGCCCTGAGCCGTCGAGCACACTCACTCCATTCGCTACTCGCTTCTTCTATCTTGGTTGACGAGGTGCGAGAGGCTCAGAGGAACGATGAATACATGAGAGAGGTCAGACAGAAGCTGACAGAGGGTACCTTTGAGAGTCAGAAATACGACTTCAGACTTCATGATGATGATCTGATCATACTTAAGGGCCGGTTATGCATACCACGAGGCAGCGCTGATCTGAAAGAGCGCATACTACGAGAATCGCACTGTTCTTCAGTTTCTATCCATCCAGGAGCCTCTAAGATGTACAAAGACATGAAGAGGTACTTCTGGTGGTCAGGGATGAAGGCAGATGTTACCAAGTTCGTACTGAGGTGTCTCACATGCCAGGAGGTGAAATTTGAGCACCGACGACCGGGCGGAATGGTACAATCGATGCCAGTTCCGGAGTGGAAGTTTCATGATATCTCCATGGATTTCGTGGTCAGACTCCCACCTACCAGGGGAGGTCTGAACATGATATGAGTTGTAGTTGATCGCCTGACCAAGGTAGCCCGATTCATTCCGATGAAGGACACCTGGAAGGTAACTAAGCTTGCAGAGCTATTTGATGAGGAAATCATGAGACACCACGGGGTACCGAAGACCATTGTATCCGATAGAGACACCTGATTCCTTTTGCGGTACTGGAGAGCTACACGGGAAATGCTGGGTATAGAATTGAAGTTGAGTACTGCGTTCCATCCTAAGACAGATGGTCAGAATGAGCGTACGATTCAGACACTTGAGGACATGCTGAGAGCATGTGCCTTGGACTTCCAGAGCAGTTGGATTGACAAGTTGCATCTGATCGACTTCTCGTACAACAATAGCTATCATGCTTCGATCAAGATGACACCTTTCCAAGCGTTGTACGGTAGACCATGTCGTACACCGCTCAGCTGGGATGAGTCAAGTGAGGCGGTCATTATAGGACAAGAGTACTTAGAGCAAGTTCAGGATGAGGTTCAGCAAATCAGGGAGAATATGAAAGCTGCTCAAGATAGGCAGAAGTCGTATGCTGATGTCCGACGACGAGACCTCGAGTTCACAGTGGGCAACCAGGTAATTCTGCGAGTTTCACCGATGAAGGGTGTATTTAGATTTGGGCAGAAGGGCAAACTAAGCCCGAAGTTTGTAGGTCCTTATGCTATTACGGAGCGGGTGGGCCCAGTTGCTTACAGGTTGATTTACCAGCTGAGC
This sequence comes from Limonium bicolor, assembly GCA_023374045.1. Classification (NCBI taxonomy): domain Eukaryota; kingdom Viridiplantae; phylum Streptophyta; class Magnoliopsida; order Caryophyllales; family Plumbaginaceae; genus Limonium; species Limonium bicolor. The sequence goes on from CM041779.1 coordinate 299,341,533, forward strand.
TGGGTAAAGTGCATGACGTCTTTCATGTTTCACAGCTTAAGAAGTACATGCACCACCCCTCTCATGTTTAAGAGCCGAAGAGATTATCCTTAGAGCCGAATATGAGATCAGGGGAGACCCCTCAGAGGATCTTGGATACTAAGACTAGGGACACTCGCCATAAGTCAGTGCGACTGTGAAGGTTCTCTGGTCAAACCAGGATGTCGAAGAGGCCGCTTAAGAGTTAGAGGATAAGATGAGAGCGAAGTACCCTTCACTTTTTACCGACTAGATTGTCTGTATAGGGTACGGGGCGTACCCCTTTTTAAGGGGGGTAGAGCTTCATTGTTTTTGAGTTAGTAAACGAGCAATCACGTTGTGTTGTTTGTCGTTTGCTTGGTTTATGTAAGATACTTTGTGTATTACACTTTATAGTAGACATGAGATATGTATGGTACTTATGTATTGTACTTTGTGACAGACCAAATGAGTCTGATGGTGTGTGTATGTGAATATAATCTATGGTATTGAGTTATCCGTGTGTTACAAATAATATAGCATACATGTGAACTTTGGGGACAAAGTTCTTTTAAGGGGGGTAGAATGAAATACCCCAAACCTAGATATGGTGATTAGAGGTTAAACTAAGACATAATAAGGCTAAAACATGCCTTAGAAACATTAGTAAACAATTTAAACCATAGATAACATAAGAAAACACCATAAAGTTAATTTAAGCAAGAACATGCTCTAGACTTGGTGTAAGCTTGATTAAGACCCAAAGGTCATTCTTAGACCTTATTAACATGCTAATGGACATGTTAAATCAATTACCAAAGAAAACCATGCTCAAAAAACAAGTTAAAACACAAATTGTGCTTTAAGGAGTCTTAAAGCACATTTTTGAAAAATTGTCTTAGAAAGAGTTTTTGAGTGGCTAAATGACAAATATCATACCTTAATAAACATTTTTACTACTTAGTATCACATTAGGAAGCCTAAATCAATGATAAACCAAAAAGTTCACAAATATGTGCACTAATTGTGAATAGTGCCCAAATAGTGCTCAATTTAGGCTTAAGTCAACTTTGCTTAATTAATTGGTCAAAATAGCCCATAAATATCCTAACTAAGGAAGGGGGCCAGTTTTTGAAGGTGATGAGTCACCATAAGACTTCAGCACTTTAAGAAAAGAAGAGGGAAAAGTAAGGAAAAAGAACTATTTGCTTTTAAGGAAATATCTTACCAAAACCAACCTCTCTCCTCTCTTCTCTTCATTCCTTCCTTCTCCCACCATGTTCTTCTTCTTCTTCTTCCTCTCAAGAAAACCGTAAGAACCAGCTCCATCCTTCTCCATCTTGACTTGCTCACCAAATCCATAATATTGCTCCAAATCAAAAACTAAGCTTAGATTATTGTTAGTTGGAGCAAGACCTTCATTTTCATCTTTGAAAATCCCTCAAAGCTCAAGTTTGATTCCATGTAGAAACTCCATTGAAGAGGGAAAATTCAGTTTTAAGAGCACCATTTCATCTCCTTGCATTCAAGGTAAGAAAAGTGAAAGAAAAATCAAGTTTCCTTCATTTTTCTTAATGTCCGAAAATCAACTTCTCATGGGATCTTGTTTTACTCCTCGAACTAGCTTGTTTTAATCTCCAAGGGACTAGTGGAGTTCCTCTTTGATTCATTACCAAAGTCTATATTAAGACTCCAAAGGTAATCACCCATTTAATGCTTTAAGCACTCTTTTAACCTAAGAGTAAATTCCATTAGTCTAGGTATGTTCCTTAGTACTCATTAGATTATTTGAATGTCTATTAGAAGCTTAGCAAGAGAACTAAGAGTCCTTGCCGAAATCCAATCAAGAAACCGAAGAAGGAAAGTGAGAAAAGCTTGAGAAAAACAAGGTAAATTACTTACCTTAAGGTGGTTTAATGTTTTAAGGGATGGGATTTAGATAGATACTAAATGTAGCTTAGAGCTTACATTATATAATGAACTATATAACCTAGAAAAAATAATGTGATCACATTTAAGAACTTGTGACTAAAGAGCAAATGGGAATTGAGTTAGGAAAACAATCATAAGGTGAATTACAAGAACACTTATATTGCTATGGGAGCATTGATGTGTGTAATTGCAGGTTGAAGGCTATATATGTGGGAAATTCAGTGTTTACATTTATGTAATTTAAGGGCCTAAGAGCCAAGTCATTTAAGGGCCTAAGTGCCAAGCAATTTAAGCTTATGCACTATATTATGATGTGGTGTAGTTGGGTGTAGTTTGTGTGTAAAGAATGCTTATTGAGGATTTTATTGTCTTAGGTGGTTTAAGGATGAAAAACTAAGTGTTTGGGTATAAGAATATACTAGGGAAGATATGTCAAATTTTGGTGAAGAAACTAGGTGTTTTAAGTGTTTTAATGAGGTGTTATGACCTAGAATATACTAGGAATCATTAAGGGTTATTTTGGTGGAAATAAATAAACTAAGGTGTTCTTGAGGATTGGAATGAACAAAGAATGTCTAGGAGGAACTTGGGGGTAGAATGGTGAATTCAAGACACCAAAATCATGGTGTGAGAGGTGTTGAGTCTTGTGCAAAAATTTGAAGGAAATAAGGTGTAGTGCCTTGTGAAGATTTAAGTATGAACTAGAGAAGATAACCTTGAGAAGTTTGAGTAGTCTGATTAAAGGAAATGGGGATGAATAATGATGCTTGAGGAGTGGTCAAAATGGGATTGAAGGAACACTTTGGTTAGTTAAGAATTTTAGGCAAAGTTTGTATATTGGAAGTGTAAGGAACTAAGTTTCAAGTGTTAGGAATTTGTTAAGAACTTAAACAAGTGTTTAAGGAATTTAGAAGTGAGTTAATCAATGAGTCAGGTGAAGGATTTAAGAGGGTTTTAAAGTGTCAAAATGATGTTAACACATGCTAGCACACTTGTGGAAAAGATTGGAGTTAAATAAGCACTTTGGAGAAGGGTCTACCTTCGACCGACCCAAGGGACCGACAGTGGTTGGGTCGGTCGGCTGCATATTTCCAAAGGGGCAAAGTTTCTGACTTCGACCGACCCAGGGGGTTGGGTCAGTCGTGGGTCGGTGGGGCTGGATTTATCGAAGGTTGAATTTTCTGACTTCGACCGACCCAGAGGTGTTGGACCGGTTGGGTCAGGCTGTTGGGTTGGTCGGGCCTTTTAAAAAAATATTTAGTTTAAAATTTAAGAATAATAAGAGGCATTAGTAGTAAGCCATTAGGAGGGCAATGATGATTAAAAGGATAAGCATTTAAGGACTTAAGAAATAAAGTGAAGTAAAATTATTTAAGTGTTTAAGGTTAAAACTACAAGGACTTAGTGGTGATTCGTGGGTAAACAGTAGTGGTTAAGTAAGCTAGCTTAATTGGAAGTAATTAACAACCTAAATCGGATTAATGTTTTAGGACTTGAGAATTTGGACTCTGAAGGGGATTAGGCAACCGAAACAATCGACGGTGAGCGGTATGGTTTTCTTGTAGCTTATTTGCTAACGAGGTGTCCCTCGGCTTGTGTGCTATTTGTTTAATTGTTTCGACTAAAACAAGATAAAGCATGCAACCGGTTTAGTGTATTTCTTGTGTGTTTGCATTATACTAACACACATGACATTGAGATCATTTACTAACTATGTTTAGTAAACAATGAGATGATATAAGATTGCACTCCCTGTTATTGGTTGGTTAATACCCGAAAAAGGTTTAACTAACACATTCGTCTTTGAGACTTTCACTAACTGGAACTTGGGGGGTGAGGAATCGGGGATTGACTCTGGTCATGCATGTTAAGAAAAGGGGGTTGGTATCTGAATCAGATCCGACTTCCGATTGAGACTTGTCTTTGACTTGTCGCCTAGAGTCGACATATAGACTCGACCACCTTGGATTACAGTTCAAGGTTGGAGGCCAGATTAAGATGGTGCTGTGGGATCTCCTAAATCCCAAATTATGAAATAATGTTTATTTAAACCAATGGAGTTAATAGCTCATTATCTAGGGTTACCTTTGACCCGACAAAGATAAACATTGAGTTAAGAGACAACCATTTCTAATTAAAGAACGGTTGGTACACTGAGATAAGATTTGATATGAGAATGAGAGGATACTTGACTTAAGGAGTTAAAAGCTAACTCACTTACTTAAGGAACGCTTTTAAGCCGTTCATTGTGTTTGAAATATGAATTGTTCATATGTTGTGTGGTGTTTATTGTACTTCTTATTAATGTTGTATTAATAATCAACCGCATGTTTACGACAAAGTAGTCGTCGTAGCCCCTTTAGCTTGGGGGCTACAAATTAATTGTACCAGCGAAGGTGCTGAGCCCCTGGGGCATCCATATTAATTTTGTAGGAAAGAGGCCTCAGAAGACCCACCTCGAGAGTAGGAGCGGGTAGACTTAGGATGGGCTTTATTTTGAGTATGGGTTGTGCATATACACCCGTCTGTTGATATTAGAGGTTGTGGCAAACTATGTTAGACTTTGAGATACTCGAAACTCGGTTGGTATTATTGGATATGCGTTGTAAATATTAAGTTCGGTATATTCTGGTATGCAGACCGTAGCAAGGTTCTGGTTGATGATGTCTAATTCCGCTGCGATGTTGATATATATATGGGTAAGATTTTGTGACAACCACGTTTAGTTGAGTTGAGGTGTTACACAGCCAATTTTGGCTTCTTAAGGTGACTGATCCCTTGACTTGTATTAGCCTTGGTTCAAGCTTCAAAGGTGTAGTTGGGACTCTTCGTTAATTCCCTATAGAAAATCAGCTCTAGGGTTGCAAAGGTAATGCCCGATTTTAGTGCTTTAAGCACCTCCTTTGTATCCTTAAGTTAACTCATGAGCTTAAGTGTCTTTACTTAGCCTCATTCCCCCATTGAATGCTGGTTTATAGTGTGGTGTCTCCCCTTGGCCGGTTGCAATCAAAGAGAAGAGAAGAAGAGAACTAAAAAAAATACTTGGGAACTTAAGGTAAATAATCTACTTTGATGTCTATCCTTAGTGCTTTTAAGATTATGGGATGGGAAATCAAAAGAATGAATCGAAATATGTGCTGGAAAATGTGTGTGGTTGCGATGAGAGAGAATTGTGATTTATGCTTAATGCAATGGTGATATGTTGTATGATTTAAAGGCCGTGGAGCCAAGTCATTTAAGATTATTGCATTGTATGTGATTGAAGAGATTTTGGAGTAAATTGTGTGCTGGTAGAATCCATTAAGGATTTGGTTAGTTGAAATTGATTTAGGTGAATGTTATGGTGCATTTGGGCATGCTAGAACTGTAGAGGAACTATGGCAAAATTTCTATAGAAATCAAGTGGTTAAGGTGATGTTATGAGTTTGAAGAACCTAAGTTTATCTAAGAGTTAATGGGGATTAATATGGTTAGTTAATCACCCTAGAATGCTTGTTGAGGGATGGAAATGAGTTAAGCAAAAATCTGTAGCAAATATGATGTATGATTGTATTATATTGCCTAGAGATGAACTAGGGTGTATGACCTTGAAAGTAATGAGTGGACTTGGGTAATAGAGATGAAAATGTCTAAGAAGAATTTGGTATGGACAAAATGGTTGAGAGTAAAATGTAAACTGTCATGAGAATGTCGGTGACGCATTAGTGTGCATAAAGTGCAGAAAATGAGGATGGAAATTGTATAATTGATCAAGGATTAAGTGATGGGTTTGATCAAGGGATTAAGGAAGCTTAATGTGTGATTGAGGTGTTAGAACATGTTGGGATACATGTGGAAAGACTAGAAAAGAAATGAGTAAGAAATGGAGTTAGAATGGCATTAGGAACTATCAAAATGCTACAGGTTATAGCAGGGTCCGGGACTTGACTCTTGTATAAAGTCCCGGACCACATGTAAAAACTTACCGAGAATTTCCTATAAAGGTTGGTCCGGGACCTAACTGATAAGTGTGAAACATATAGGCTTTTTAGGGTTTAATTACCTTATAATTTGTAACAATTCAGGCAATGTTTCCCACTTATTATGTGTTTTTCCTAAGATTGATATTTTGATAAGAACTGATGTATTTTATATGCTAAATATAGGAAAAACCCAGGGAAATGAAGATTTTACATCATAAGGATTACAACGCAACAAACGGGGAACAAATCAGGAGAAGAGACACAAAAATTGGTCACGTCCGGGTCAACTTGGCCGGACGCAAATCCGGACTTCTCATGTCCGGATCCGGACGCAAGCCGGACGTGACCCGAGATCTAGCTCCAAAAGTTCTGTGTCTTGTCTGGATCCGGACACAGATCCGGACATAACCCGAGTTTCAGATCTAAAAGTTCTGTGTCACGTCCGGATCCGGACACAGATCCGGATGTCACACAGAAACGAAAAATAAAAACGCATGTGCTGATAATCGGGCTTTCGGCGCAATTATTAGCCGAGCAGCGGTAATGCCCATACCTCAGCCTAAATTAAGGCACGGCCATGCTCAATTAATTTCCCCAACTCACCACACCACTAACCTATGTTTTTTCTTCTAAGCCTATATAAACCCTGCTCCTGCTGCCATTTGAATTCGTACCTGACTTCACAGTCTAACTCCTCTCTACTAATCCTCTCGCTCACGACTCATTCCATCTCCGTTCAATAAAATTCCTCCGTAACTCTTCTCCCTCACTCACACACACAGCCCGCATTCACGCATACCATTTAGTCTCGTCCGGATCCGGACTACACCCAAACACGACGTCTGGATCTCTGTCCGACCCGGTTTAGCCGGATGTCTCACAAAACATTGCGTCCGGATCTCCGTCCAACCCAAACCATCCGGACGCCTCACAAACTCGCCCAAAATTTCCACTTTCATTCCATTTCACCAAATTCACTTAATTGCCACCAAATCCAACCTCTCAGCCAGCATAGTGCAAGGACAAAAGGCGGAGCGAGCAAGAAGATCTTCGTAACAGATGATTTCTCTCAACTCTCTCTCATTTATGAATTCAATTGTTATGTCTAGCTAAGAGGATATACTCTAGGAGAAGGGATGTTGTAATTAGTTAAACTCTGCATTATTTTACTGCTTTATTTGAGACTATTTTGGATTGTTCAGGTTAATGCATTTAAGTGCTTTTAATAAACGTCATGAATTTATTATAAGCCCTCGAATCATGTTATGATCAGATAAGGTGATTAGCATTGATGGTCCTATTAACCTGTTACCTGTGATAATTGCAATCGGATAGATTACATTAGCAATTAGGTGCTTTAGTTCGGACTAAACCAGACTAGTAATTCTGTACAATAAAGCCATCTAGATATACTTGCTAAGTCTAGACTAGAACTACATGACCTATCTAGATGAGCTATCTGGAATTAGGACTTAATACAGAATAGACAATTGAGAATTACAAGCCAATCCAAAGTCTCCGTTTAAGTAGTAGAATATGCAGAACCTAGCTAGTAAAAACAACTCCCTGAACCTAGAGTACCGTTCACACTCCCAAATCTATCACTTTAATTTATCTGCCATTTACTTTCTTGTTATCTATTTAAACCCCAAAACCAAAACAAACCCCTTTTGAATTAACCATTGTCTTAGGCTAGGCTTATTTACCTCAAGTCCCGTGGATTGACACCTGGTCGCTTCATAATTACTATACTACTGCAACCGGGATTTTTGCAACCCGACGGTCTATTGATTTGTTGATTTCTAGGATTATTTCTTAGTATTTAATACATCAAATAAATCGTTTGCAAAATGGCGCCGTTGCCGGGGACTTGACTTTGTCTAGTCCCTAGCCTTGGTTAATTCTTTACTCTATTACAAACACTCTGTTTATTATTATTTGTTTCGTAATTTATTTTGTTTAAGGTTTAATTTATTTTATGTGCCATTTTATACAATTGTTTTTCATTACTGTCATTTAAATTCAGTTTATAATTTTTCTGTCATTTAAATTTTCAAGTACTATAAGTTCATTTGTCTTAGTTATGTCGTCAATTTTATTTTTCCCTTGTTTACTTTAGTTCTAAATTCAGCGCATTTTGTTCCTTTCTCTCTGGCTGATTATAAGTACCTTGTGGATGCGCAGAACGCGTTCAACTGGTCCCTGATGAGTGTCTAAATGAGCATGTTTTAGGGTGTATTTCATATTTTTAATCAACACGTTTCATGCTCATTTCTCCACTCTGGCTTGTTTTCCTCTAGTTTTGTGTTTCATTGGTGTCTTACACATTTATTGTTTAAACAGGAGGAATAACATAGATAGGAGTAAAGTAGATGAAGAAAGGAACGCGTGGGCGCAAACGGATCCAAAATCGGAGCTTAAACGAAGAAGATACAGCATTTCGAAGTTAGCCTACTGGCATCGACCGACCCATAGGTCTGGGTCGGTCGGACTTAAAAAAACGCGTTTTCGGCCCCGAAATTGCTTTTAGACGCGACCAACCCACGGGACCGACCCAGGGTGGGTCGGTCGGGTCGAAAATTAGCCCAGATCTGCGTTTTAAAACGGGGAATTTTGGGGAAAACTTTCCCATTCTTCATTCAGTCGAGTTCCGCCCCAAAAACAGAGAGGAAGGGCGATTCCAAGGGAGGAAAGAAGAGGAGAAGAGAAGAAGAGAGAAGAAGAGAAGAGAAGAGAAGAAAAGCTCATCTCCCTCCAAGCTCCATTAATGGCTTCTTCTATCCCTCTCTCTTTCATTTGTGCTTTAATGGTTGTGTAGTTTCCTTGTAGCTTGGGATGGGGATTTTGCCCCAAAATCCATAAAACCTCCATTGTTGAATCTTGAACTTATTATTATGCTTTATTTTAGTCTTTGAGCTTAATGAAGATGATTATTGGGTATTTATGATTCCTAAACTTGTTGCTCATGATTTGAGGATTAGTTTAGGGTTTTACCCAAATTATCAATTATGTGTTAAATTGGTTGGTTTGGCCTACCGATTAGTTTAGCATTATTGTGGGATTCTATCAAAATGATATTCTGAGATAGAAACCTAAACTGTTAGAGACTAAAACGGTGTACTCTGATTTCGATGATTTTGAGATTAGACTACATTGCAACTTTAGTGGAACTTGAGCTTAGTGTTGTCGATTGACCCGGAGCTTAGCTGATTGAGAAGTTTCGGTTAAAGTGGTTAGGATTAGTAGGCCTAGATTAGGTTGCTAATTAATTAAGCGTTCCCGTTGTTTAGGTATGAGTTCGAGGTTTGACAATCGGTAGTAAGGGGAGGACGGGTGCAAAAATCCATCCCGGGCTACACCTATCCTAGGAGAAGAGAAGAAGAAGAAGAAAAGAGAAGGGAGGAGAAGATAAGAGAAGCTCACCTCCTTCCAAGCTCCATTAATGGCTACTTCTATCCCTTGCTCTTTTGTTTTCTCTCATATGGCTGTGTATAATCATTTGTAGCTAGGGATTGGGGATTTTGTCCCAAAATCCCTAAACTCCATTGTAGATTCTTGAACTCATTTATGGTTTTATTTTGGTTCTTGTGCTAAATACTGATAATTATTGGGTATTATGATTCTTAAACTTGTTGCTCATGATTTGAGGATTAGTTTAGGGTTTTACCCAAATTATCAATTATGTGTTAAATTGGTTGGTTTGGCCTACCTATTAGTTTAGCATTATTGTGGGTTCTATCAAAATGTTATTCAGAGATAGAAACCTAAATTGTTAGAGACTAAAACGGTGTACTCTGATTTTGATGATTTTGAGATTAGACTACATTGCAACTTTAGTGGAACTTGAGCTTAGTGCTATCGATTGACCCGGGGCTTAGCTGATTGAGAAGTCTCGATTAAATTGGTTAGGATTAGTAGGCCTAGATTAGGTTGCTAATTAATTAAGCGTTCCCGTGGTTTAGCTATGAGTTCGAGGTTCGACAATCGGTAGTAAGGGGAGGACGGGTGTAAATATCCATCCCGGGCTACACCTATCCTAGATAGTTAGTTTAGTGTTTATTGCTTTTCTTTATTTCTCCAATTACAACCCAAAACCCATAATTTACATTTATGCACTTTTGTATATATCCTCTTGCATATTTACTAAGCTTATAATTAGCTAGATAGTTATGAAGTCCCTGTGGATACGACCTTGTTGTACTACAATGATTGGGTTCACTGCCCATAGTTAGCAAGATAGTTTCAACATTATTTTGCCCAACAAGTTTTTGGCTCCGTTGCCGGGGACTTCGGTCCAAGTATCTGGTTTATTATCTGTTTAGTTTTTGTGCAGATTTTCATTTCATTTATTTGCCCATTTTGTGTATAAATTTTTGTTTCTTTTTTTAGGTACTTAATTCTGATGGATGGTCACTACGATCAAGCAGGAGGTTGGTACGGTTACTCCTATGGCGCAGAGAACTACAATCAATGGGATGTATGTCAGAGGTGCGGAGAATATCATGAGATCCCCCAATGTCCAACAACAATGGCAGAATTGAGAGCTCTTATGGAAAACTTCAAACCATCTGTCACTCCCCCAGCAGAAGGTTGGCATGGCGACTACACCGAGCAAAACACCGATTATTGGAGTGTATGCCAAAGGTGCGGAGAGTACCATGAGTGCCCCCAATGTCCAACAACAATTACTGAATTGAGAGCTCTTATGGAGGACCTCAACTCATATGTCTACCGGAGGCTTATGTGCTAAGAGTGTGGAGGAGACCACGAGAGCGCTCACTGTCCTGTGATCACAGTAGAGGTTGATTCACCCAGTTTGGAGGAGCTCATGTCTGATCTTATCTCTTCTTACAAGCCTAACTCGACTATGCAAGATACCTTCAACATGAATGTTCAAGCTCAGATTGATCAGATTGTGCAACAACTTGAGAGTGAAACAATTCATGATGTGGAACAGCCTGCTGAGGACTTGAGCTACTCTCCAACTCCTCCCCTGTGCGAATCTGAAAGCCCAGCACCAATCCACCCCGGCTTGACTATGAAGACACTTCATCAGAAGAGAGTCTCCACTCTGACTTCAAGGAGCTTTCTCCCTCTCAAGTCAGCTACCAATATTTCCCCACCTTCTCCGTGCTCTATCAAGATAACGAGGATGCTCACATCCTCAACTTTGAGAAGGAGGAGACACTGTCTCCCTCTGACTTCTCAGAGGAGAGTACCACCACTGACTTTAAGGAGCCATCCCCCTCTGAAGTTGATGTCCACCTCGGCTCTTCCTATGAGCCTTACCCCGAGGTCGAGGATGTCTACATCCTCGAATTTGAGGAGGAGGAGCCCACTAACTTTGATCTTCATTTGAAGGATCAAGGCCCCCACCCGTGCACTAATGAAGTTGGGTGGAAGCTCAACGCACACCCGCTAAGTGTGGAGGCCACCTTCCCATTTGATCCGGGACCAAAGATTGAAGACAAAGTCCGCCCCAGAGTTCACCCTGCACCGCTCACTGAAGATAAGGATGTTTACATCCTTGAATTTGAAGAGGAGGCTCCACCATAGTTTGATCCTCGTACCAAGGATCACCCACCTCAACACTTCCACCTGATGAACGATCGGTGGAGTTTACACTTTCACATCCTAAGTGTTAAGGCCACATTTCCTTTTGATCCTGGTCGTTCTTCATTGCTAGATGATGCCCGCCCAACCCACCCCTTTGAAGCCGACTTCAACGTTCATATTCGATCCCGGATGACTTCACGGTGGTATGGTCTAGCCAAAGACCTTAAAGAAGGGCCGCTTACCGGGAGGCAACCCGGATTTCATTTCGTGTCTTGTCTTTTAAATTTCGTTAGTTTAGATTTTGCATTGTTTTCAATAATAGGCTATTTTGGCATTCTTTGGACTTGCCCTTTTGCGCCCAATTGGTGGCATCTGTGTTGAGAATATTTTGGCAACAGGTGAGCCCCTCAGAAAAAGGGATGGAATTAGGAACAATTATAAAGGAACCTCTGGCGAAATTTTCCTAGAGGACATTCATCTCCAACGATTGAAGGTAGCACCTCAACGACCCCTCCCACTAGCAAGTGTGCGGGCACCATATCTTCTATCCACATCTTATCGGGGAGTACTCATTTCACCCCTCCTTACTTGCACACAATGACTCTACTACTTTTATTTTGTTTTGTTTTCGTTCTCTTTTGGTTTTGTTTTTGCTAACCCTTAACTCCAGTTGTAGTTTGGTTGCTTCTAGTGTTTTATGCAGGTGCAACTTCCAGTCCACACCGCAACTAAGCTACGCTACTTGAGGCTGAAGCTCAAGTGTGGGGGAGTTCTACAAACTGATAGCAATAGCAATCTCAGGGGAGTACTAGTTTCTTTTAGTTTTTGTTCTCTCTTCTCTAATTTTGAATCTGCAAATCTGGGGATAGCTGCTGTGGTATAATGGTGTTTATGTCCCTTGCGTTTCCTCTTTTTTCTGCTTCCTGAAAAGGTCTTCTGAAACCTTCCCAGGTTTGTTTGGTGAACAATGAGGACATTGTTCAAGTTAAGTGTGGGGGAGTGACCTTTTCGGTGAATTACGTGCTTAAATGTTAGATCTCTCTGCTTATCTTGTGATTGTCCAAAATCAAAAACTTGGACCCTTGTGTTGTGAGTTGTTCTCATTAAGAACAAATACTATTATGAGTTGTGGGATAAATGCTTAAATTTTCTTTTTGATTGCTTTTGAGGAGCATTTTACATGCGGTGTGGCCAAGTGATCTTATATGGTTGGATTTTTATTGCTTTGGGGTTCCTTCTGTCTTCTTTCTTAGGGATTGCTAAGGGGCGCTTCTTCGTGAAAATCCTTTAAGGGACTTGTGAGACGCCATTGGTAACCAACAATGAGAGTTGAGTGTTCTTAAATGCAAAGCCTTGATGCCAAAATTTTATCTCCTCATCTCTTATGCAAAAGTGAAACAAATGCATAAATCTATTTGTCCTTTTGTTTTCTTCTCAATGCCCATTCTTGAGAGAAGTTGGCCATGGTAAAACCTCTCCAAGTTACCTAATCTTTAGAACTTTGAAGCACTCCGGATCATACCCCGAAACTCTAGTTTTCGTTTTTCCCCTAAGCACACCCATGCCACAAATAAGAGATGGTTCACACTCCTCAAAGGTTTTAATCACTTTTTGCTTCTTCTCTTATCCTACAATTCATGTTAGTATTTGTTAGTCTTGAGCATTCCTTACTTGCTTGGGGGCTTGGTTTTGCTTGAGGAAAGCAAAAAGGTAAGTGTGGGGGTGTGATGAGTGTCTAAATGAGCATGTTTTAGGGGTGTATTTCATATGTTTAACCAACACGTTTCATGCTCATTTCTCCACTCTGGCTTGTTTTCCTCTAGTTCTGTGTTTCATTGGTGTCTTACACATTTATTGTTTAAACAGGAAGAATAACATAGATAGGAGTAAAGTAGATGAAGAGAGGAACGCTTGGGCGCAAACGGATCCAAAATCGGAGCTTAAACGAAGAAGATACAACATTTCAAAGTTAGCCTACTGGCATCGACCGACCCATAGGTCTGGGTCGGCCGGTGGGTCGGTCGGACTTAAAAAGACGCGATTTTCATCCCCGAGCTACTGGAATCGACCGACCCATAGGTCTGGGTCGGTCGGACTTAAAAAAACGCGTTTTCGGCCCCGAAATTGCTTCTGGACGCGACCGACCCAGGGTGGGTCAGCCGGGTCGAAAATTAGCCTAGATCTGCGTTTTAAAACGGGGAATTTTGGGAAAAACTTCCCCATTCTTCATTCAGTCGAGTTCCGCCCCAAAAACAGAGAGGAAGGGTGATTCTAAAGGAAAAGAAGAGGAGAAGAGAAGAGAAGAAGAAGAAAGAAGAAGAAGAGAAGAAGAAGAAGAAGAAGAAGAAGAAGAAGAAGAAGAAGAAGAAGAGAAGAAGAAGAAGGAAGAAGAAGAAGAAGAAGAAGAGAAGAAGAAGAAGAAGAAGAGAAGAAGAAGAAGAAAAGAGAAGGGGGAGAAGAGAAGAGAAGCTCACCTCCTTCCAAGCTCCATTAATGGCTACTTCTATCCCTTGCTCTTTTATTTTCTCTCCTATGGCTGTGTAGAATCATTTGTAGCTAGGGATTGGGATTTGTCCCAAAATCCCTAAACTCCATTGTAGATTCTTGAACTCATTTATGGTTTTATTTTGGTTCTTGTGCTAAATACTGATAATTATTGGGTATTATGATTCTTAAACTTGTTGCTCATGATTTGAGGATTAGTTTAGGGTTTTACCCAAAATATCAATTATGTGTTAAATTGGTTGGTTTGGCCTACCTATTACTTTAGCATTATTGTGGGATTCTATCAAAATGTTATTCAGAGATAGAAACCTAAACTGTTAGAGACTAAAACGGTGTACTCTAATTTCGATGATTTTGAGATTAGACTACATTGTAACTTTAGTGGAACTTGAGCTTAGTGCTATCGATTGACCCGGGGCTTCGCTGAATGAGAAGTCTCGATTAAATTGGTTAGGATTAGTAGGCCTATATTAGGTTGCTAATTAATTAAGTGTTCCCGTGGTTTAGCTATGAGTTCGAGGTTCGACAATCGGTAGTAAGGGGAGGACGGGTGTAAATATCCATCCCGGGCTACACCTATCCTAGATAGTTAGTTTAGTGTTTATTGCTTTTCTTTATTTCTCCAATTACAACCCAAAACCCATAATTTACATTTATGCACTTTTGTATATATCCTCTTGCATATTTACTAAGCTTATAATTAGCTAGATAGTTATGAAGTCCATGTGGATACGACCTTGTTGTACTACAATGATTGGGTTCACTGCCCATAGTTAGCAAGATAGTTTCAACATTGTTTTGCCCAACAGTCCCCTGGATACAGACTTCGACCCCAAAATCGAGAGAGTTTACCTCCAAGCTCTGAGAGCAAGAAGGCAGCTTGATTTCAACATGGCAGCAAACCATGACCAGCTTGGAGGAGGACCAATCGTCCAATACACGATGGGGTGAATAAACAGACCACCAGCCACACCGAGAAGAGGCCCAGTGGTTCTACCAGACCTAACTGCAGAGCTAATGGCAGATTGGCAGAAGATAAAGCCCCCCCATCAATCCAATGCCGTTCGAAATCACCCTGCAGGAACCTTTTCAGGTGCCGACCCAGGGGATGCATTAGACCACGTACATCGATTTCTAGTGCACTTGGACTCCCTTGGCTTATCACAGGGATTGGAGGAGTATGCCAGACTAAGCCTGTTCCAGCACAGCCTATCTGGGGAAGCTTCGAAATGGTTCCATCGACTACCGCCAGGCATCATTACCACCTGGTAGCAGATGACTGATAAATTCTACGAGAAATACATCCCCATCTCCAGGACACGACAGATGATTGCCGACCTGATGGCATTCAGACAAATGGGTAGCGAGACAATATGCGAGGTGTGGGACCGATTCAAAGAACTACTCCACCAGTGCCCTCACCATGGTCAGGATATCACCTCATTGGCTCAGGGATTCTTCCAAGGGCTAAAAGACGAAAACAGAGGCGAGATAAGAGCCGCCCTAGGAGGAAACCTGCTAGCAAAAAGTGGGGAAGATTTCATGGCAGCCATGGAGTCCTACTGCGAGGAGCTTCGCCAATGGAGCAACAATGGGGGACGAGTATTCTCAATAGGTCACAATTCTTCCCGAGCTCCGGACCCGATGATAGAACAGATAGCCGCCGAGCAAGCGCAGCTAAATACCACGATGGGAAGTATGGTAAAAATGCTCGAACAGCTCACAATGGGGCCAACCTCCAGACAATCCGCCAAGAAAGTCTCTACAAGTGCCGATGAACTCTGCTGCTCTCAGTATGGGAATGCACATGATTATGAGGACTGCCCACTGGTAGCCAAAATGAAGCAAACTGAGGAGGCCAATGTCATAGGACAATTCAACAACAGGCAACCCTGGGTGCAGAATCAGCATCAAAACCTCAGGTACGGAAATCCACACAACGCACTGAACTCACATCAGATGCAGCCTCAGAGGACGAACCAGGGAGGACCACCCGGCTTTGCTAGGCCTCAGTATAATCAATTCCGGCCACAGCAGTCTCAAGCTCAGCAACCATCATTGAGCTCAAACAATGCCAGTCTAAAGGAGATGGTGGATAAGTTGATGGCTTCTCAGGAACAGCAAACTGTAATCAATCAGAGTCTGGCAGCTGGTCAGCAAAAATTAGAGAATGCCATGGTAGAGATGCAGGGAACGATGAGCCAGTTGACTTAGTTCCTCTTACAACAGAGACCTTCTGGATCACTACCTTCCCAACCAGAAACCAATCCCAAGGAGCAGTTGAAGGCAATATCGGTCTCAGAAGAGGACTGCGAGGATTCTGGAGAAGTAGCAGCAGTTACTCTAAGAAGTGGAAGGAACTTAATCAAAGACAAAGTGGCAGGAGACCATACTGATGAGGAGACCGAGCCCCTTTCTAATACCGCCGGTGCACCATCAGGGCATCCCGCCCCTCCTGAGGTAGTACATGAGGAGACCCAGGCTCCTATTCCTTCTTCCTCTCATTCAATTGTTGTTAAAAATACAAAAGGAAAAACATCTGCAAAAGAACTTCCTTTTCTAAACCGTCTCAAAGAGGCGAGAGCTCGATGAACAATTTGGAAAAATTTTAGATGTATTTTGAAAGCTGACTATCAATATTCCTCTTATCGATGTGATTAAACAAATGCCAAATTATGCCAAATTTGTGAAGGATTTGATTTCGAATAAGCGGAAATATAAGGAGAAGGACACCATTCAGCTGACCGAGACCTGTTCAGCAGCTATCCTACAGAAGCTGCCTCCAAAGCATGGTGATCCTGGTCAGCCCATTATCCCCTGCTCGATTGGAGACATGGATTGCGGATACGGTCTCTGCGATCTAGGAGCGAGCATCAACCTGATGCCATACACCATGTTCAAAAAGCTTCATGCGGGTGAGCTCGTTCCCATTCATTTCAGACTCTAATTAGCTGATAGATCATCGATCACACCAAGAGGTATGGTAGAAAATGTAGTTGTTAGTGTGGGTAAATTTTTCTTCCCAGCTGATTTTGTGATCCTCGACATGGATGAAGATGTTGAGTTACCTCTAATTCTTGGTAGACCTTTCCTTAGAACTGAAAAAACTGTTATAGATGTTGACAAAGGAAAGATTACCTTGAAGTTTCATGACGAAGAATTAAGCTTTGATATTAATAAGATGATGCAGAAAAATACTTCTTCTCATGCTGTTTTCTCTACTGATTTAATTGAGAATTTTTATGATCTTGAGGATGACTACATCCATAGGAGTACTGATACTTCTAATTCTTTGTTTTAGTGTTCTGACATTTTAGAGCAGGTATTGAGTCGATCCATTGAGGATGACAAGGAAAGCCTTGAGATGGCCTCAGTCGTCCAGCAGCTAAATCAAGGGAAGTCATACTTTTGCTCCTCCTCTCCTCCAGTGGAAAAGCTGGATCGACCCATTCAAAGGCCTATCCCTTCAATAGAGAAGTCTCCTACCCTTGAACTCAAATCTCTCCCTTCCCATCTTAAACATGTTTTCTTGGCAGAGGGTAGCACCCTGCCTGTTATTATCTCTGCATCTTTGTCTGTTTCACAGGAAACTAGACTTCTGGAGGTGCTAAAGAAGCATAAAAGTGCCATGGGGTGGTCCGTTGCTGATATCAAAGGGATCAATCCGGGTTTCTGCACTCACCGGATTTATATGGAGGAGAATTATAACGCAGTGAGGCAGCCCCAGAGAAGATTAAATCCAAATCTAAAGGAGGTGGTCAAAGCTGAAGTGCTGAAGCTTCTTGATGCAGCCATTATCTACCCGATATCTGACAGCCAGTGGGTGTCTCCAGTCCAGGTTGTCCCAAAGAAAGGAGGGATCGTGGCAGTTCCCAATGAGAAGGGGGAGATGGTCCCCTAGAGGTAGATGACAGGTTGGAGAATGTGTATCAACTACCGCCGCCTCAACAATGCCACCAGGAAGGACTATTTCCCGCTCCCATTCATTGACCAGATGCTTGAGCGGTTAGCCGGCCAAGAGTTCTACTGCTTCCTCAACGGCTATAGTGGCTACTTCCAGATCCCCATTGCCCCAGAAGATCAAGAGAAGACAACCTTTACCTATCCATATGGGACGTTTGCATATAGGAGGATGCCTTTTGGCCTCTGTAATGCTCCTGCAACTTTCCAGAGATGCATGATGGCCATCTTCAATGACTTCATTGAAAAGAGCATTGAAGTTTTTATGGATGATTTTTCAGTTTATGGGCAGAGTTTCGAGGTGTGCTTGGAACAGTTGGATAAGATATTGAGGAGATGTGAGGAGACAAACCTGGTGCTGAACTGGGAGAAATGCCATTTTATGGTACAGGAAGGTATTGTACTAGGTCACAAGGTTTCTAAAGAGGGCATCCATGTAGACAAAGCCAAGGTGGAGGTGATAGAGAAGCTTCCCCCCACCGACCACAGTGAAGGATGTCAGGTCGTTCCTTGGTCATGCAGGATTCTATAGAAGATTCATTCAGGATTTCTCAAGGATTGCTAAACCCTTGTCATACCTGCTTCAGAAGGATATCAAGTTCCAGTTCACTGAGGAGTGCTTGACAGCCTTTCAGACCATCAAAGATAAGCTCTGCTCAGCTCCAATTGTGGTCCCACCAGATTGGTCAGAACCGTTTGAGATCATGACGGATGCGAGACTATGCTGTTGGCGCCGCATTATGTCAGAAGAAAGATAAGATGCTGAGAGTAATCACCTATGCTAGCAAGACCTTGATAGACGCGCAGAAAAATTATACTACTACAGAGAAGGAGTTGCTAGCTGTGGTATTCGCGTTGGATAAGTTTCGACCATATCTGCTAGGAAGCAAGGTGATTGTTCACACTGATCATTCGGCCCTCAAGTATCTTTTTCAGAAAAATGAATCGAAACCAAGACTTCTGAGGTGGATCTTGCTTCTCCAAGAATTTAATTTGGAAATTGTGGATAAAAAGGGGAAGCAGAACGGAGTTGCTGATCACCTGTCTAGGCTTGACACCCCTGATGATGGAATCCCAATCAACGAGTTCTTCCCTGATGAGACGGTGTTCATGATTGGAAAAGTGAAAGAACCTTGGTATGCGGATTTGGCGAACTTTCTTGCTTCTGGGTTGTTTCCTCACGATTACATCTACAATCAGAAAAAGAAATTCTTATCAGAAGCCCGCCACTATATCTGGGAGGATCCTTATCTGTTTAGAATCTGTGCTGATGGTTTGATAAGGCGATGCCTTCCAGATGAGGAGATCCAGAGTGTAATAGAATTCTGTCATGCTAAAGAGGCAGGTGGCCATAATGGTTTTGCTAGAACAGCTGCGAAGATATTAGGGTGTAGATTCTTTTGGCCCACTCTACATAAGGATGTCCACCCCTTCTGCTCCCATTGTGACCCCTGTCAGAGGATGTGAAACATCTCTAGAAGGCATGAGATGCCTCAGCAAGGTATTCTTGAGGTGGAGCTTTTTGATGTTTAGGGCATAGATTTCACGGGCCCTTTCCCTTCATCCCATGGAAACTAATATATCCTAGTAGCTGTGGACTATGTCTCGAAGTGGGTTGAAGCTATTCCATGCCACACTGCTGATGCTAAGACAGTGGTGAAATTTCTGAAGAAACATATATTCACCAGATTCGGGGTGCTCAAGGCAATTATCAGTGATGGTGGTTCTCACTTCTGCAACCGAGCCTTCGACTCCTTGATGACTAAATATGGGGTGACCCATAAGGTGGCATTACCTTACCACCCCCAAACTAATGGTCAGGCAGAAGTGACTAATCGTGAGCTAAAATGGATCTTGCAGAAGACTGTTAATGCATCAAGGAAGGATTGGTCAGTTAAGCTGGATGACGCTCTGTGGGCATATCGGACTGCTTTTAAGACTCCTACAGGGATGTCCCCGTTCAAGCTTGTGTATGGGAAATCCTGCCATCTTCCAGTAGAATTAGAGCATAAAGCTTACTGGGCATTGAAGGCCCTGAATTTTGATCTACACAATGCTGGAGAGAAAAGAAAATTTCAGCTGTCTGAACTCGAAGAACTAAGAGAACAGGCTTATGATAGTTCCAAGATTTATAAAGAGCGCACAAAGAAAATCCATGATCAAATGATACATAAGAGAGAATTTAAAGTAGGGGATCTAGTGTTGCTCTATAATTCCAGACTGTGCCTTTTTCCTGGCAAGTTGAAATCCCATTGGGCAGGTCCATTCAAAGTTGTGGGGATCACTACTTATGGTGCCTACGAGCTAGAAAACAAGTCAGGAGAGGTATTCAAAGTGAATGGTGCTCGACTGAAGAAATACCTAGGTGATACCTTTTCTCAGCCTCCTGCACCAGGTGTATCCTTGATTGAAAGCTCTTATTCCATTACTTTTGTTTCTGTTTCTGCTATTTGTACTGCAGCACCCCCTCCAAAATCATCAAAGAAGCCGCGCTCACAATGGTATTTCAGACTGAAGAAAGCTATTACTAGCTGCTGTGGCGGCCCTCCTTGATACTATCTGCAAAGTCTAGCCAGAGACTTTAACTCCGGGCAGCTTGGTGGGAGGCAACCCACCGGTTTGTATCTCTTTTACACCTTCCTATTACTTGATGTAATTTTCTTTTAATCTCTTGAGAATTTTTACTATTTTACTGCAAGAGACCCGACTCCCCTATTTCAATAAATAACTCTTCCTGGATCCACTTGAGCTCTCCTGGTTTTGCAGATTTAATCCTTCAGGTACTTCACACTAATGCTAAACTGAACTCAAGTGTGGGGAAATAACATGGCAGTGTTCACCACGGATCAGGGAGTCCTTTAACACTCTTGCTATTTCAATTCTGCATTTCTTGTGTTTGTTTTATTTTTGTCTGATTATGTTTGGTGATGTTTCCTTTTAAAATTCTTTTTTATTTAAAATAATTGAGGTGTTTTAGATTGGTGGTATTTAATTTAATATATATATATATATATATAAAGGACTACAACGCGTCCGGCTAAATCCAGCCGGACGGAATTCCGGACGCTAAAACCTAGCCCCGTCCGGATCCGGACGGAAAACCGGACGAGACTCAGACGCGCGCCGCGTTTTTCTTTCTTTTCTTCTTTCTTCTTTCTTTCTTCTTTGTTCTCCTCCCGAAAAACTCAACCCAGAACACATTACCGCACTTCACCCAGCAAACACCCAAACTCCATTTTCCGTCCATCTTCGCCACCACCGTTCCGAAGAAACTTATGAACGCTATAAGGACCGATGCATAAGAAATGCATGGTCATACAAATAAAAGAATATTTGTACAGAACCAAATAAGTGGGCGTAATTCAAAAGCCACTAACAATAGAGGGAGCACTACATACTAGGTAGTAGCTTTACCTCAACCGACAGTAAGTCGTAAGAACCAAGTGAATAATCACGGAGGTACACAACAACATGTACAGTAAGTTTCTAAAGAACTGGATGGAAAACCTATAACTTATGGACTTCGCGTACGGTAAGAAATACCATGGGTCGATGAAGAGACCTTCATTCCCAAGATAAAAAGGGATAAAAAGGGAGATGTACAATACATTAAGAATAACGAAAAGGGCGAACTAAGCTCTAAAGTTATCAGGGTCGCACAGCAGAAGCTTGTGGGCCCATAATTCTAAGGTTTAATACACCTAGTGAATACGAACGAATGGCTAATTATCAATGCCTTGAAGCTTGAGTGGCTAGAACCGAACCCGGTTATGAGTTCAATAAACTCCAATGAGAATTCTTGGTGCAGGGACTAAACCGACAATATGGTTAAGACCCTTTGACCAAAGAACATTGTATAATAGACCGCATGGAAGCTAAAACACTCCATGATGGCTGAATGCCTTAGACCAATGTTCAATGATGACATATGGCAGATTACGTGGGCGTAATCCATTTTAAGGGGGGTAGAGCGAAAACCGCTTAGCTTATGTTTCAAGTATTAAGTATGAAAACTACAGTGTGCATAGCACAAAAGAATTTGTTCTAATGATTGGTACATATGTTACATAAACATATGTATTCATTCATAGTCTAATTATGGTCATTGCGCACAGAAGATGTGAATACCATTGATATAAACATACCTACCTTGTAACTCTGTTGAGAGAATACAACTGTAATGGAGTAGAGGAACTCTAGGGAGAATTAAAATCCCTATGGTATATGATTATTTGAGATCAGATATAGCATTGTGATGAATGAATCGGTATGAAACCGATGTGGACCTAGTAGGAATTGAAATCCCTAGGTAAATTACTTGGAGATTGGAAATAAATTGAGAATGATTGATGGAATGAGCTCCATAATTTGGAAATGTATTGGGTTGTGATTATGACTAGAAAGATTAAAAGATAGAAAATGGGAAATGATTGAATTATCTGCTTGTTTGAAACTGAGGTGGGAAGTCGAACTTGATTTGCTAGCGATCAAAGGAAACTGAACACAAATTGGGGTGGAAGGATAGTTCAACACTGATGCTGACCACATCAGGGTTGAATGATTCTTGAAGCTCCCTGTAAGTGGTCACAAGTAATCACGTTAATAATAGATGTAGTTAGCATAAATTGGATTTGGAGTTGTATTGTGTTTTCAAAAAGGATTTTCGATTGGTATTTGCAAAAAGGATTTTCCTTCAAACTTGAAAACAAGGACTAGTTTTGAAACCACTACCACTAACCGAGGGCTGCGGTCCTTTGTCTTGATGACCGGGAGAATGGTGGGAGTGAGGACTAGTTTTGAAACCACTGTCACTTAACCGAGGGTTACGGTCCTTTGTCTAGATGACCGGGAGATTGGTGGCAGTGTGTTTTTTTCCAAGGGCAGCGGGACGTAGAGAAGTCCTGTGTCTGGATGACCTAGAATGCCTAAGGATATCTATATATGCGAACGTTTTGATCAAGACAACCAAAGAAACCATGGGCCAGAGAGCGTAAGAGCCCATTAGTCATGAATCGGCCGTGGACCAGAGAGCGTAAGTGTCCAGCGTGACCGGTACCTGCGGGATCACAGAGAGTATTACTCGATATAGGATTCGAGGACTGTTGTGCCTTTCTGTCTTCGGACCGACCCCATGGAGAGAATACAAAAGAGTATTTTTTATTGCTATACATGCAGTGACATGTTGTGCTGATGTGTAGTACACGTCAAGACAGACCTGTTGAGTCTGTAAGGTTATATATATATATGTTATGACCTTGGTATATGATATGTCTAAATGACTAACAATATTAGCCGCACCAACTTTGAGGGCAAAGTTCTTTAAGGAGGGTAGCTTGAAATACCCCGAACTTAAATATGGTTATTAAATTATTCTAATATGATTTAGAGGCCTAAATATGCCTAAAGAGCTTTGATGAAGAAAGTAAAACCAAAAGAAAAAGGAAAACGCTTAAAAAGCACAAAACGTAAAAACGTGCGTAAGCGACCATAGGAGGCATATGACCTCAACTAGGGTCCTAGATGTATTCCTAAGACTTAGTTATACATTAAGAACATGTGGGAACAATTCCCGAAGAAAACAAATCCATATAGTGGGTTAAAAACACAAATGAAGTCCTAAAGCACGTTTTTCGAGAAAACCTGGAAAGGGTGACTTTAAGCAGTTCAATGGACTTGTAAAAAATTATAATTGATCATATAACTATAAATAACCTTAATGAAGGTCTAAGAACCATTAAAATTATATAAATGGAAAAAAAATCCAGAAAACGGGCCCGGTTGATGAATAGTGCCAAACTGGGAAACTTATGGGTGTTTCTTGCTAAAAGACTAAACTACCCCTGCCTAAATAACTAAGGGGCCGGTTTTTGGGTGCTGATTCACCCTTTCGCTTTCAGAAAAATTGACTCCCCATTTGTGAGAGAAGGCCAATAAAGTAAAAAGTGATAAATTAAATAAGTACACTACTTTCCCTCTCTCTCCTCTCATTTTTCTTTCTTCCCAGCCATCCCCTTATTTCTTCTTTAGACGGCTCCTCCCTCCTCTCTTCTTCTTGGAACGATTTTAAAGCTCCTCTCATGGCTTCATGAACTTCTCTCCCTTGCCCAAGCTACTACCAAGCTCCAAACTCAAAACAAAATACATATTCTTCTTAGTTGGACCAAGGGCTATCTTCTCCACTTTTTAGAATCCCCAAAGCTTGAATTCCACCTCCATGGGTAGAGCTCAATTTGAAGAGAAAAGCACATTTTCTGGAGCTAGATTATCTCTTCTTTGATTTAAGGTAAGAAAAATCTCAAAAGCTCCTTGTTTCCTATATTTCTTACCCAGCCAATTTTAACTTCTCTAGGTGACTGATCCCTTGTCTTGTATTAGCCTTGGTTCAAGCTTCAAAGGTGTAGTTGGGACTCTTCGTTAATTCCCTACAGAAATCAGCTCTAGGGTTTCAAAGGTAATGCCCAATTTTAGAGCTTTAAGCACCTCCTTTGTATCCTTAAGTTAACTCATGAGCTTAAGTGTCTTTACTTAGCCTCATTCCCCCATTGAATGTTGGTTTATAGTGTGGTATCTCCCCTTGGCCGGTTGCAATCAAAGAGAAGAGAAGAAGAGAATTGAAAATAAAATACTTGGGAACTTAAGGTAAATAATCTACCTTGATGTATATCCTTAGTGCTTTTAAGATTATGGGATGGGAAATCAAAAGAATGAATCGAAATATGTGCTGGAAAATGTGTGTGGTTGAGATGAGAGAGAATTATGATTTATGCTTAAGGGCCTTGAAGCCAAGTCGTTTAACATTATTGCATTATATTGTGATTGAAGAGATTTTGGAGTAAATTGTGTGCTGGTAGAATCCATTAAGGATTTGGTTAGTTGAAATTGATTTAGGCGAATGTTATAGTGCATTTGGGCATGCTAGAACTGTAGAGGAACTATGGCAAAATTTCTATAGAAATCAAGTGGTTAAGGTGATGTTATGAGTTTGAAGAACCTAAGTTTATCTAAGAGTTAATGGGGATTAATATGGTTAGTTAATCACCCTAGAATTCTTGTTGAAGGATGGAAATGAGTTGAGCAAAAATCTATAGCAAATATGATGTAGGATTGTATTAGATTGCCTAGAGATGAACTAGGGTGTATGACCTTGAAAGTAATGAGTGGACTTGGGTAATAGAGATGAAAATGTCTAAGAAGAATTTAGTATGGTCAAAATGGTTGAGAGTAAAATGTAAATTGTCATGAGAATGTTGGTGACACATTAGTGTGCATAAAGTGCAGAAAATGAGGATAGAAAATTGTATAATTGATCAAGGATTAAGTGATGGGTTTGATCAAGGGATTAAGGAAGTTTAATGTGTGATTGAGGTGTTAGAACATGTTGGGATACATGTGAAAAGACTAGAAAAGAAATGAGTAAGAAATGGAGTTAGAATGGCATTAGAAACTGTCAAAATGCTACAGGTTATAGCAGGGTCCGGGACTTGACTCTTGTATAAAGTCCCGGACCACATGTAAAAACTTACCGAGAATTGCCTAGAAAGGTTGGTCTGGGACCTAACCCTTGCAACAAGTCCCGGACCCCTATTAAAATGTAACCGAGAGTAATACTGGAGCTTGGTCTAGGACTTTACCCTTGTACATAGTCCCGAACCATAGCGTAAAAAGTCCCAAGAATTTGTGCAGTGTGTTGGTCCGAGAGTTAAGGGCCGGACCAAGTCCCGGACCAACACCAAAAATGAACTGTGAGTGTGTAAATGAAGTTAAAAGGATGGGGATTGAATGGTAATGGTATTAGAAGATGCTTAGGACTTGTTTGGTGACATGGAAAGGTCATTAGAAGTATGAACAAGTATGAGATTGAATGTGAAAGTTGAGAACTTAAGATCACATGAGTAAAGTTAAGATTAACAGGATAACGGGGTTAATTACGGGCACATTAGTTGTTTAAATTCCGTATTGCCTTGACGTTAATAGAAACACTTGGAATGTTATCAGTGATGCGAGAATTATCTGAGGAGCATGAGACGACACGCTAGAGTAATTCCTTGGTGAACGGTATGATTTTCTTGCAATCTATGTCCTACCGAGTTACACCCGGCTTGTGTGCTATGTGCTTATGTGCACCGACCTAATAAGATAAATGCATGAAAACATTTACTACATTTTATGTATATCTTGATGCCTGTTGTGTGAACTAACCATCCGTGCTTGAGTTGTGACCTGACTGAATATTGTAGATCAGCTCACGATAGAATAATGTTTGGTTAGTGACTCGTAGAAAGAGTCGAACCACGAAATAATTTAATCGTGGAGAAACATATAAGAACTCTTAACTAGAGAACAATGATAGTTGAACCTTGTGAACTTACTCGAATCGTGAAAAGAGATATACGGGGCTATTGAACTCCCTTTTAATGATTAGTCGACCTCCTATATGAGGATTCGACCCAACATGAGAAAATAACCAAAACTTTTAAGTATTGGGAATGTAGGGGCAACCCTTAAATCTATGAATATAATGACTTAGGAAAACACCCTAAGATTATGAGATGACATCAAAAGGGATGTCTCAAACTAATATATATGATTACTAACCCTGGGAGTGGGTTAGAGGATTGTGAGTCACGCGTGCAAGGAAGAGGAAGCAACAGAGAGTTTGTTTCTGATTTCATGGTCGAACTCCCTTGTTAGGGGCCGTGAGCCACATGGTGGTGCCCGGTAGGGCCGTGAGCCACGTAGTGGTGCCTGTTGGAGTAAGACTGGCAGAGCTTATCCGTCTAAAGAGATAAGCTGGGTATTATGGGTTATGAAATAAATAACCCGGTGGTGAGATCTGTATGTGTCTCAACTAGAGGCCTAAGAGGCTTAACTTAAGAATTATTCAAAGTAGAATAATCAAGAAAACTAGATCGAGACCGAGAGTGTCTATAGATCTAAGAGAACAAGTAAAACTATTCGGCTAAGATGGATAAGTTTTTGATTAATGAGAATGAGGCATTATTGAGATAGAAACCCTCAAGGCCTAAAGAACAAGTAATGTAAACTAACAAACTTAATGTGTTAGCCTTGTTGACTATATTCCATTGTTTGGAACACTTGTTGTATGCGAGCATGTTGTGTGTTTACAACATTTCATGTATGATTTGAATAAAATCAATCGCATGTTCAGACGACAATTAGTTGTTTGTGGCCCGGTAGTATGCGAGTTACACGATTACCATGCCAGCAAAGGTGCTGAGCCCCTTTGGGGCCACCCATTTCTTTTCAGGTACACTGGAGCTGATTAACGCTCGAGAGTAGGACGGGGATTGCTGCTGAGCATGGGTAGTTTATTTATTTACGGATGTAATTGTAAATAGAGTAAGACCGAAAGTGTTATCGGCAACTAGTTTGTGATAGACTCGGTATAGTTTGGATTGTAGTTGTTTAGAAATGGAATGAGCATGTATTGTATAAGTACTTGGGAATTCTGGCCCATCAGTCCGTTACTGTTTGATTTTAGGTCTAGTTAGTCACGTGGGTGGCTAACGGCATTGTATCACCCACCGCTTGTGTTGGTATTTTCCGCTGCGGATGTAATGACGAACGAGACCATTAGGCGTTAATGATGTGATTGGTGGTAGGGGTGTTATATTTACTTAGTTTCAACTGATTTGTGCGATCCTTTCTGTGTGTTGTATATAATTTTCTGATCGCAGGTAATGATGATTGTGGCATGGAACACTAGTAGAAAAAATGTTTTTAATGACGGCGTTTAAACCACGGTTAAAAGGAAAACCGTGGTTTAAAGTTTATAAACCACGGTTTTTATAGAAACCGTCGTTTAAGGTACACGCCAGAGTTCATATACCACGGTTGTTGGAGAACCGTCGTATATAGGTTACAGATATACCACGGTTTTCCGGGCAACCGTGGTATATAGTACATGTCAGAGTGAATATACCACGGTTCTTTGGGAACCGTCGTATATAGGGTACCTATATACCACGGTTCCTAGGCAACCGTCATTTATATTGCACATCTTACTATATTAAACCACGGTTTTTTTGTCAACCGTGGTATATAGTCTAGGCGGGATTTTTAATTTTCGGCCCAAATTTAACGCGGCTCTTTCTATCTATTCTCTTATATTCTCACGCTAATTTTGGAACCCAAACCGACGAAACTCTCCAACTCTTCTTCTTCATTCTCTTCAATGTCACGGTAATTTTGGAACCCAAACCGACGAACATGCTCTACAACTCTTCTTCAATCTCTTCAACCTCACGGTAATTTTGGAACCCAACCGACGAACATGCTCTGCAACTCTTCTTCATTCTCTACAAGTTCACGGTAATTTTTGCAACCCTCACCGGCGCACAAGGAACATACTCCGTCCTCACTCATTCTCTTGTTTTTCGGTATTTTTTGCAGCTTACAACTAGAACAAGGAACACATGCTCTACATCATCTCCACTCAGTGCAATTTTAGCAACCATAACCGGCGAACAAGGAACATGGCCTCCATTCTTCATTCTTCTCACGGTAATTTTGTAACCCACCGCGAACAAGGAACATACTACGCCAGAGTTCTTCACTCAATATTTTGCAACCCTAAATCGCAAACAAGGGACATACATGTTCTATAGCCTCTTCATTCTCTTTTGTTGCTCTGTTTGAGATCTGTGAAGCAACGCTACTAAATCGCCGGTGATTTTGAAAAAGAGTTCATAGACTATAAACCACGGTTATATGTATAACCGTGGTTTATTCATTGATTTTATAGACAATATACCATGGTTTTGACATTTAACCGTCGTATAAAATGACTTTATACCACAGTTCTGAACTTGACCGTCATTTAAAACCGGTGAGGACCGCGTCCAAAAACGGCCTTAAACGACGGTTATGTGCAAACCGTGGTATATAGTCTTCTTTTAAACGACGGTTTTCAACCGTGGTATATAGGCAATTTTCTATATACCACGCGAGCATAAACCACGGTTCCTAACCGTGGTATATAGGCAAAATAACCGTGGTTAAAAACATTTTTCCTACTAGTGGAAATTGGGGATCGCGAGACCACTTAGAAGTAGGAATTAGACTGCCTTTTACATTGATGTTACTGTTAATTGGAATTTGGTTTCTTAACATTGTTGTTATTCGTTTCAAAACTTGGTATTTAATATGTTTTGGATTGGTGGATAGCCTTAACACCCATGGGCATGGGTGTGGCGGATTTATCCTGGATTTCTCTAATTCCGTTGTGATCTTTATGAACTAGTTTTGGCATTATTTTACTGTGAAAAGATCCTTTAATTATCTTCCAATTGACATTATTGATTTAAGGTGTGTTAATGGTGGGGTTCTGAAGTTGATTTTGCACTTTTGGACCTGCCCGAACGTCTGTCCGGACGTGCAAGTTCGGACAGGTCCCGAATTAAAATTGTCTTCTATAGATTGGGGTGTCCGAACATCTGTCCGAACTTACATGTTCGGACAGTAGGGGAGGACAAGTTCGATTGTAAGTCTCGGCATTGATCCGAACTTACACGTTCGGACGAACGTACAGACACACTTGGTCAGGACTAGTGTCTGAACTTCAACGTTAGGACATATGTTCGGACCACGTAAGGTATTTTTATCAGAACTGGTGTCCAAACTTCAATGTTCGGACACATGTGTTGGACGACTTGGATTTCAAGTCTCGGCTTGTGTCCGAACTTCCAAGTCCGAACACAAGTTCAGACATTTGCTTTGAATCCCGGACCTTGTCCGAACGTGCATGTTTGGACACAAGGTCGGACGTACCTTAAATCGTTGTTTTAAGACTCATTTGACATCCGTTTTTCGATTCGTTTGCAACGTTGTCTTTCTAATTCCTTGTACTATACTTTGGGTAAAATCTGGGGTGTTACAATATATATAGTTGGTGTCATCTTTTTTATAATAGTGATGGAAACGATTATATTCTAATCATCAATGGAAACATTTATAAATTATCGTGCATACGTAAAAATTAAGGTTAATTAATACGTAAAATTGACTCCAACAGATCAGTTGATCGTTTTCAAACATTTATAGTTTTTAAATTTTTAAATGAATTATGTGACACTTTTTAAATTTTGAAAAAGTTACACATATTAAATTTTGTATTTTTATATTAGCTTTAACTTTTTTTAATAAAATCATGGCATTTGTTTTTTAATTCATATATACTTAATTTTTTGTATAGATGTGTACAAGATAAATATTACTATTTGATGTTAGGTAGATTAAGAAAGTAATATTTAATTAGCATACATATATGTGCATATAGTCATATAATTTTTATATAATTAGAGACTGATTTTATAACCGTTTTAAGCATTTATATTTTTGAAGTATTGTAAAATAAAAAAAATTTAAACACACTTACATTTATTTGTCCGTATAGTTGGCTAGTTGACTCATAAAGAGAAAAAGAAAAAAAACGAGTTGCAGGTCCAGTGCGTCAGCAAACAATATCTCCGGATTGAAATTTTCAGTCACATTGCAGCCAACTGATAGGCGATTCCCTTGGGGATATTGAGAAAACATTCACTTCATGTGATAGGAGTGATCATCCTTTCTGTCCCTCCAGAGGTAAGATAGTCTACTTTCTTTTTAAATCCTTTGCCAAGTACACCTATAAGTATAAATCCTCCCACGTCGTAGTTAATGTTACTGGATACTTGGGATTATCTCAGAGAGTTTGGTTGGCCAACAACCAAATTAAACTCCAGTCTCATCATAGGAGGTACCTTCCATGCTGGGCATGTAAATTTCTTTCCAAAGTAACCCCGGGTGGAGAGGAACGTTGTACCAGTTTCCCATTTCTCGTCACCTGGCTTCGACCTCTTTAGTCTACCTTCCTCGTTGAGCTGGTGATCTGGATTTCATTCTCCTGGTTAGTGCTGCGAGCCATGGATCTTCTTACAGACAGGTGTAAACTCCTGCGTCTTCAACCGGCAGAAACAGAGAAAGTGGATGGCGATGCACTGCTTGTGGGTAACAGACCAAAAGACTTGAACAAGGCTCTCTATGGCAGACTATGGCATCCCAAGCGTATCAACTGCAAGGCACTTCAAGTTTCTTAATCTCATATGGAAGCCCAAGGCGCAGTTCACGGTAAATGACAGAGACTTCAACCGATATACTTTTGAATTTTCTAACGAAGCTGATGCGAAGTTTGTTCTGAGTCATGGGCCATGGCACTTCCAAAACAGGTTACTAGTTGTTGCTCCTTTAAACCCTATGCTTTCTATCGAAGAGCATGACCCTAACTCCATTAAAATCTGGGCTTCCATTCATAATCTACCTATTTCCTTCTACAACAAAGATGCTACTTTGAGTCTGGGCAACAGGATAGGCAAGTTTGTCTCGTGCCCTGACCAGTTGAACCCACTAGCTGCTAAAGTTTTAAAGGTCTGTGTTGAAGTTAAAGTTTCTGATCCTCTATGCAGATTGATTATGTTGTCGGTAGAAGGTAAGG
Source organism: Limonium bicolor (assembly GCA_023374045.1). Taxonomy (NCBI): domain Eukaryota; kingdom Viridiplantae; phylum Streptophyta; class Magnoliopsida; order Caryophyllales; family Plumbaginaceae; genus Limonium; species Limonium bicolor. The sequence continues at coordinate 299,372,937 of CM041779.1, forward strand.
ATAGATGTTGTAGGGTTTCATATGACAACTTGCCTTTCTTATGCTTCAGATGTGGTAGGATAAATCATGTTATCTCTGAGTGTCCTTATACTAGTGATTCTCCCTCTAAACAAGACAAGTATGGGCCGTGGATGCGGTCTAAATTTGCCGGTTCTCTAGCTGTTTTAGAGGATGATGTGCTTATTGATCATGCTAGTGGAAATCTTAGGATCATGGGAAATGAGTTACTTATAGAAAAGGAAATGGATGATGGTTAGGTGATGAGAACAGGAGTTAAGTGCCTTGAGGTATCGCATGCTAGAACAGACAAAGAGGTTTTTGGTCCTCTGGGTATGGACAGCTGCAGTAAAAACATATCGGTTAAGGAGTGTGAGCAAGAGTCAGTATCTAAGCTATTAGGGGGAAATCACAAAGAAAAAGAAATCATGTCTAGTGATCTTCCTCAGGCAGTGTCTGATGCTATCAGGGAGAGTCCAGTTACTGAGATGGGAGTAGATATAGGAAACAGCAAAAAGTCTACTAAGCTTGTTATTTCACTAAAAAAGAAACAAGCCAAGGGGAAGTCAAGCCATTCTTAGAAGTTTGATCCCCTGTGTCTAAATGTGGAGAATAATGAAATGCCAATCCCTTTCAAAAAGAGGTATTTTTATCAGATGGAGGACTGGGAAAAAGCTCTCAAAATTTTCAAAGAAGCAAAGGCCAAGAAAAACAAGGTGGGTTCTGATGAGGATAAGGATCTAAACAAGTCTATAGCTCAGCTAATGGAAGAGGTTGATAACCTATCTCCCCCCCCCCCCCCCGGGTTTCCCCAATAGGATTACTCCTCAGTTAGCTACTGGGAATCAAAGAGAAGGGAAACAGGTCTTCAGTTTAGGATCAGAGGATGATGAAGATAAAAAGAAGTGTAAAAGAAAAAAATCTCAATTCAAGAAGAGTCACAGAAGGGTTAAACCGCAGGGTATTAAAGCTTTGTCTGAGTTAATGAACTCAAATGTTAGTCTGTCTAAGGCTGACCTTGCTGAAAAGCAAGGCAGCCGGGGTCATTGAGTCTCCTAAATCTGTGTTGTTGGGGGTTTGGTCTCCTCCTAGTAGCTTATCAGGAAGTTTTGCTCAAGCTGAAAAATAGTGGGCCAAGCTTTCCTTTGACAGAGACCGAGAAGCAAGATCACAGCATTAGCAGTAGGATGGGGTATTATAGGATTATCAGGACAGGGTGTAGGAGGAAAGTGTGTAAGCTGGGCAATGGTGTTGTCTCACAGTTGATAAGAGGGAGGTTCTTTAGATGGATCTTCGGGGTGTAGATCTATATGGGGAAGCAGAAGAGGAGAAACAAGGTCAGAAAAGCTAGCAAGAGGTGTCGGAACAAAGAGCAGAAAATTCAAAGAAAGTGGTATCTGGTAATATTGAAGTTCAGATTTCAGATTCTTACTAGAAAGGTCTCAAGCACTTTGAATGTGCATATTGTTGGATTTTTAACACGCCAAATAGCTCTGAAACTTGTCAATCCGATGGGTAGCCTTAGCTTGTGTTATAATCCAATGGACAGATCAATCAAGTGGAGTATTTGGAGGGAACTTAAGTCTCTAGTTATCAAAGGCTATCATCTCTGGAATGCTAAGGTCTGGGTTTTACGTAAGAGAAAGACAAGATCCAACCTGGTGGCTCGGATCAACCCTGTGTATAAGCTTAGTCGGAGTAGTTCTAAGCTTTGTAAGGCTACTCCTTTTTGGGATAATGTCGGGGTTATTCCTAGGCCAGTTGGGTTTATTAGTGCTGATTGTTTCATGAGGCTGCTTAAGAGCCCTGTTTTTGTATCTACAACCACTGTTATTGGTAGATATAGATGTGTTAATATTCTCTTGGTCTGTAGTATTTTGTGGGGGGAGGTGGCTTCTTTGCCCACTAAACCTGGGAGGTATTGTAATATGTGGATTCCTATGTTTTAGTTTATGAATGAAAACATCCCAAGGTTATACAAAAAAAAAAGATAAAGTGTGAATATGGTTTGATCGAATGCTTATTATTTGTTTGGATCAAAAAAAAAGGGAAAATTCACGATATACCCCTGTTTTCTTTCGTAATTCACAATATACCCCTGTGATTTTAGTAATTTAACTTTAAACATGCTTAAATGTTGTCCAAAATTGATGAAACTTTACATGGACGATGCTAAAGTGTTATATTTTGGTCCAATATCAAATTTGAAGTTTTTTAAGCTCACATGTGACCTGTGGGACCCAATGAACAGTCACATATTCATTGGGTCCCACAGGTCACATGTGAGGTTAAAAAGCTTCAAATTTGATATTGGACCAAAATATATCACTTTAGCATCGTCCATGTAAAGTTTCATCAATTTTGGACATCATTTAAGCATGTTTAAAGTTAAATTACTAAAATCACAAGGGTATATTGTGAATTATGAAAGAAAACAGGGGTATATCGTGAATTTTCCCAAAAAAGAATGCTTATTATTTGTTTCATCACAGACCGAAAAACCACACCTATCTCCGCGCAGGATTATAGTACTCACATTTAAGAAACGTCAAAAGGTGAGTTAGTGAAAATACATATTTAATGACATAAATGTAGTATAAAGGTGACCTTGTGTAAATCATGAATTCTCCTGCCTCGAACACGGCATTGCCGTAGTAGTATAGTAGTAATCTTTCTGGGTGATTTGTATGGCACAGAAAACATATTAAACTTGCTTCACTTCTTTAATAACTGATCATATACAAAACAACTATCTTACTCCAACACTAAACTTCCTTCCTTCATTCATCATTCTCCTGTCTCGAACACCCAATGAGTTCCAAAATATTAACAACCTCCGCCATATCAGGCCTATTAGACGGCACTTGAGATGCACAAATCAACCCAACCTTAATCACATCCCTAACTTCATCCCGCGGCCACTTTCCTTCCATCCTCCTATCAACACAATCTTCCTCCCGACTTTCCCTAACCATATCACACAGCACAATCACATCATCCTCCATATACTCAACCGGTTTCCTTCCCGTCACAATCTCCAACACCAACACACCAAACCCATACACATCACACTTCTCCGTTATCCTCACCGTCTTACAAGCAAACTCCGGCGCCATATACCCTAACGCACTCTGAATCTTACTACTCAACACGTAACGATCCAGCACCGGCAACAGGTTCGGTAAAGCATAATCACTCACTTTAGGGGAGAATGATTCGTCGAGGAGAATGTTGGTTGATTTTAGATTGTAGTGGATTATGTTCATCTCATGGTGAAGATATGCTAATCCCTTTGCGATTCCCGTTATGATGTTGAATCGTTGTGACCAAGTGAGATAGTCGTCGTCGTTGGTTATTTTGTGGAGACGGGTATGAAGATTTCCGTAAGAAACGTAATCGTTGATCAGTAGTTGTAATGAGTTTGAAAAGTAATACCCTTTGAGTGATACGAGATTCGGGTGGTTTACATTGGCTAGGGTTTTTACTTCCCTCTCGAAATCGGGCTGGGATTTTATCAGACCTGATAAATTTAGCTTCTTTATGGCGACCTGAGCTCCTCCGAGTGTTGTATGGTGGTAAACTACTCCGAACCCACCACGACCGATCTCACAATCGTTTCTCAAGAGGGATGTATTTTCACTTCCACTGATTTCAAAATCACCTTGGTTGGAGGAGAACATTACCAGCTTACCGTAATCAGAGTCACTCATAGGAGACTGGTGCCGATTTAACTCTCCATCTTTACTCAAATTCTCAGCAGGATCATTCAGAACAGAGGATGATCCTGCTGCCGTTTTGTTGTTAGTGTTGTTGTTATTGCGTGCACGGGCGTTGAGGATCAATACAACCACCACGCCGAGAAGGATAAAAGCTGCAGCAGAGATGGCGATCAGAGCGGAGATGCTGAGGACGAGTTTTTTGTGACTGAGGTTTGCTGATGAAGGCGGATTGTTACTGTCTTCGTCTTCTGATGATGGGTTTGGGTTCAAAACAATTGGTTTTGGATGGGTTGCGGGGCAGGATTTCTTCAAAAGAGAACCGCAAAGAGAAGGATTTCCAGAAACGGATGAAATCGGGATGTTGTCGAAGAAACTGCCGGATGGTAATTCACCTTCTAACTGATTGTGAGAGACGTTGAAGGAGGCGAGATTTGAGAGGTTGGTTAGCTCTTTTGGTAGTTTTCCAGATAGATTGTTTTCTGAGACGTCCCTGAATCATTCAATTCAATCTAATTAACAATAGTATTGAAATCACTAGAACAAGCATATCAGAGACTTACACTGAGGTCAAGGATGAACAGTTCCCAATCTCATTCGGAATTTCTCCACCCAGATGATTCTTCTCAAGTCTCAATACTCTCAACGACCCCATCCCTTCAATCTCATACGGAATGGTGCCATTAAGGCTATTACGACTAAAATCAACCACTTCAATCAACTTCATCTCTCCAATATTATTCGGAATCCCACCAACCAGATCATTCCTTGACAAATTCAACAAAACCAACTTCCTAAACCGTCCAATCTCATACGGTATTACTCCAGATATCACATTACAAGACAAATCCAGTACTTCTACATTCTGGTACAAACCACTCCCATCCAAAGAAGAAGATTCTTCGCCTTCCATTTGTATTCGTATCCTCCCGCTAAATCTGTTACCAGATAACGACACACTCCGTAACCCCATCCCAAAAACCCAATTCGGTAACTCCCCCGTCAACAAGTTGTGGCTGACATCAATCGACACTAAACCGGAAATGTTCCGCACGGAATCCGGCACTCCACCGATAAACCCGTTTCGTGATAAGTCCAACCGCCTTAGTGACTGAAGATTACCAATCGTCGGAGGAAGTCTACCGTAGAGACCGTTTTGCGAAAGATCGAGAACTTCAAGGGTCTTCATCAGTCCAACAGAGTTTGGAAGTTCTCCCGTCAGCAAGTTACCGCTTAAAATCAACGAACTACAAGCGTTCAGTTTCGTCATTGATTGTGGAATCTCACCGGAAAACCTATTCCCACTAAAATCAATCACTTTCAGCGCCGCCGAACACCTCCCGATTTCACTCGGAAGTCCGCCAGTGAACGAGTTTTTCGATAAATTAACCACTTGTAAACCAAACATATTCCCTATCCCGGTCGGAATCTCGTCCGTAAATTTGTTGTGGGAGAGATCGAGTGACTGTAGACCAGTTAATGACCATAACTTAACAGGTAAACGTCCAGAGAGTTGATTGGAAGAGAGGTTGAGTGATTGGAGGGTCATACATGACGGTAAAGAATCTGGGATGTGACCCGACAGTTTGTTTCTAGCTAGGGATATCCACTTCAAATTCCCGCATTGGTGGAAGAGTTCGTCCGGGATAGGTCCGGACAAGGAGTTCCCGCTGAGATCAAGGGATTGGAGTCCCCAGAGTTGGGAGAAGTCAGGGTGATGGGTCCGGTGAGATTGTTGTTGGAGAGGGAGAGGTGTTGGAGGAACTGAAGACGGAGGATAGCATGAGATGAGATTGAACCAGAGAGGGAGAAGTTGGGTAGAATGAGGTTAGTGACGCGGTGGGAGTTTGGGTCACAAGTGACGCCTATCCATTTGCAAGGGTTGTCGTCGGTGTCAGTCCAGGAGGAGAGTTTGGAATGTGGGTCGGAGAGACTCGATTTGAAGACGATTAAGCCTAGAATGTCGTCGTTTAACTCGATGACTGAGAGGGTGATGGAAGGTAAGAAGAGAAAGAGGAGGAGGAAAAGATAGTTGAGAAACATTACTGTTGTGGTTTTTTGTTGAATAAGAAGGTCGAGCTATATTGTGTTTTTGTTAGTTGATTGATGAAAAGTTGCGACGAAGATGGGTGTAAATGAAAAGACGGGTGTTTCAGCAATCACCATTAGAGATGAGTTATGAAGGAGAAGAATGCAGAGTGGTAAAAGAAAAAGGTCTTAAAGTAGATTTCCTGATATTAAAATTGGTAATAGCGGAAAAGTGTATGGGAGAAGAGTTTTTACAGAAAAGACGAAGCTGGGGAGGAAGACGGACATACATACATTATTATAGCGAATGGAAGCGGGTGGGTTCTGTACTGGTGACTGAGCAGCGATGGTAATGGAGAAAAAAGCGGGCGGGAGTGTGAGTGGGACTGAGAACTGAGATCTAGGTGAGTGGTAAGGAATATGGAAAGCACCGAAAAAGAAATGTAGTTTACGTACTATAGTTTTTAGAAAACAAATACTACTGTATATCAGGGGAATGGAATGGAATAAACCGCCTAGGTTCGAGTGGCTGCGTTCGGTATGGTTGTTTTGTGGTTGTTTTGGTCTGGCTGTTTTGTGGTAGTTTTATATGTGGCAGTATATTATTGGAGTAGAACGTAGGACCCACGTGGGACCCACGTAGGGACCACTGCCAAAAATGCCACATTTAGGCGTTTGCCGAACGCAGTGAAATCTAGCAAAGTCGTGTCTTTTGTCAATCGGCTTGTTGACTCATTCTATCATGGTCGTATACCTTCTCGTATACACTTTTCTTCTTTCCACGGACAAACACATGGAAAACGAAAGATGCTATAAATTCCTAGAGACCCGCAAGTTTATTATTTGAATTTATTGTTTAATTTTAATATTTTTAACATGTAATAATATTTTTATAAATTTATGTTTTATAATGAAATTTTTATGTAAAAAATTATAGATTGTACAACTTAATTTTTAAAAATTATTTTAGTTTATATGTTTAATACTGAAGTGGAAAAATTTATCAAAAAGTAAACAGGACTGATGGGACAGAAGTAGTATGTGTTCATGGCTAACATTTTGTTGGTCTCATCACTTTTTCTCTATTTTATTCTAAAAGTTACACTAAATATCTGACTTCAATTTAAGCATTGATTCTATCATTTCTCCACTATTTTATTTTGACAACTATATTTTACAGCTGACAACAAATGAACTAATGACTTGTTTGAAATCAAAAAGTGGGATTCAGTTGTCAGTGGTCAGATTTTAGTTACTAGTGCCAAAATGAATAAAATAGAGGGAAAAAATAAAAAAAATTGTTGGCTTGGGTCATCAAAGGGAGCCAATAATATGGTGGATAGTCAATGAAGACGTAGAACTGGGATGTTCTTTTAGGACTTGTTTAGCTATTAAAGACTGAGATAAAGTTATGGTTCTGTTAATTTGACTGTAACCTGATGAGTTTTTTTTAGATATTTCGTTAATATCATAGACTTTTTCTAATGTTGTTAAGGGATGAATCATCAAAATATGAGATTGAGTGTTATCTATAGAAACTAGTTAATCAAATTCATTACAGCTAATCAAAATTAATTTGGTTCACTTTGGTTTTTAATTAAGTGAAAACAAATTTAAGTTTTTGGTTAATTTAGTTATTAAACATAATTTTGGTTACTTGGTTATAACTAATTTTTTTCGAATGCAGTTTTTGTTTTATCAATTCAACTGAATGGACACTCATATCCAGAGGTAAACTATCATTTACGAGTGGGACTGAAAGATTGAGTTCCCCATAAATGATCAATGAGATAGGGAAGATGTTTGTGAATGAGGCAAATGATAAAAATAATTAGTGGATCTAAATAAGGTCTTAGTCTCATTGGCATAAACTCTCTCTTCCTAAGATTGTACATCTGAGGTAGTGGGAGATGATTTTGTGGAATTATTTCTCAAGGTGCTAAACATGGGAGAAATGAATGGGAGGATGAATCATTCTTTCTTAGTGTGTATCATAAAGAAGAAGCAGGTTGAGAATATGAAGGACTTATGAGCAATTTTTCTTCACAACACAATCTATTGACTTGTGATATAAGTTCTGGCTACCCGTATTATGACGTTCATGAATGAAATTATCTTTTTGTGTTACATGGTGTTTATCCTGGGAAGAACAATCTCAAGTAATATTATTCTCTTTCATGTGATCAAAAGAGAAGAGACAATGAAAGTGTAGTAGTGTAAATGGACATCGTTAAGGCATATGACCGAGTGAAATAAAGTGTCTTGATGGAAGTTTTACGAAGTACGGTTTCATTGTGTTGATAAGATTTGAAAGCAATAATAACCAAAGCCTTAAAGCTTGCAATAAGATACACATGACTACCAATAGTATTCAAATTATCTTTTTTTTTATCTTGTTATATCTAATCATGAAAGCATCAACAATGGTATCTAACCTTCAAAATCTTAGATCATTCATGGGGTGATTAAACACATCAAAGCATTAAGCTCTCAAAATAAGAACATCACTTTATTAAAATCATCAATCTCAAAGAATACAAGAAGAGGGGTACATTACATTGCCCTAAGGAAGAGAAGGGTTAGATACTAATCCTCATATTAAAGTACAAAAGTTAAGTAGAAACATTAAAGACTACTTTTTAGAGAGAGAAACTTTAGAAGAGAGGTGAGCAAGTCTCCAAAATAAACAAAAAATGTGAGTGTGAAGGAATTATTGGAAATGAGAAAATGCATGTGATCCTATTTATAAATCATGAGAATAAGAGATTCGTCTTTAGGTGACAAAAGTTGGTTATGCACCAGTAATCTATCGTAGATGAGCTTGAGCCGGTATTCAATAACTTATGGTATGGAGATCCTGCAGCTAGCTTCATAGTGGTAGGTGACTTCATGCCATATGTACAATAGTTATTCTCTCACCTTACTCCCTTTTCTTTTATGTATTTTTTAGAATAAATGTAATATTGAATAAAGTGACTGGTGCTAGTGAAGATATGAGAAGAGAGACAAGAGATAGAAAATTAAATTAAGGTTCAAAATGTTATAACTTACAAAATAAAAGTGTAAAACTAAAAAACATTATACCATTGTTCATCAGAATTCGTGCTCTTCAAAACAAGATGCATCATAGATATGTATTGGTAAAGTTAAAATTTTATGTTTTTAGAATGAGTATATATTACATATTTTTTAAGTGAATCTTATTCGTTACCAAAATGAATCTTCTTTAATAATAAAACGAATCTTATTCATTAACAAATTGAATCTTCTTTAAGATTTACTTTTCTTAAATAAAAATAATTTTAGAAAAACAAAGGATTCACAATGTCTAATGTGAAAGGTTCACTTTTCTTAAATGAAAGATTCATTTTTCAATGAATGAAAGGTTCATATTGTTCTCACATAAGTTTCATATTGTTCTCGCATAAGTTTGTGTTAAGACTTATTTTTTAAAAACATAAGATTCACTTTTTCTTATATATAAGATTCACTTTTCTTAAACACTTGATTCACTTTTCTTAAATGAAATATTTACTTTTCAATAAATGAAAGGTCCATGTTGTTCACGCATAAGCTTGTGGTAAGATTCACTTTTCTTAAACCAACGGTTCATATTGTTCTCGCATAAGATTCACTTTTATGAAACAAAGGATTCACATTGTTTAATGAGAATTGTTCACTTTTTTAAACATAAGATTCACTTTTAAAAACATAAGATTTACTTTTTTTAAACGAAAGATTCGCTTTTCAATAAATGGAACGTCCATATAATTCTCACATACGTTTGTAGTAAGATTGACTTTTATTAAACATAAGATTCACTTTTCAATAAATGAACAACAAAAAGATACCCTAAACCCCAAATAACCCTAAGATAGTTAAGTAATCGAATAATGTTAATGTGGTTAGGTTATTAACCACCACTCAAGGAAACATTGTCGAAGAAGCTATATTTAAATTAATAATGAGCTGTTGAATTAATTTGCTAGTAAAATATGATAGTTAAGTTTAAAAAAATTAATTATAATTTAGGTAAATTTTCAAAGTAATTGGTATTATAATAATTTTGATATATTTTAAATTTGTGAGAAAATTTATAAAATACTTTGAGTTAAATTTTTATTATAGTTTCACTATTATGTTTTTAAAATTATACAAGATAACATTGAATTTATACATATATAACTTCATCCACCATTCTATTAGTTTTGCTGTTGAAAATACGATAATATGTGGTGATACATGTATGCACTTGATATTTCCCGTAATTTTAAAACTAAAATGACATTCTACCATGTTTTGGAGTATAACATAAGAATCATGGGACTATTTTGTTTGGGAGAGCGCTAGGAACTATTTGTACTTTTACGAATATACTGCTATATAGAATAATAGTTTACGCATGAAGAAGTGTAGTAAAAGAAAAGAATATGGCACGCCGCGGTGGATGAGGGCCGCACCACTCCACTTTGGTGTTGCAGTATCAATCATCAGGGCTGCTTGGCGTGTTGGGTTCATAATCATGCCCAAATGTCACCTTTTTCTCCTTTCGAATCATATATTTACTTACACGTCGGAACGAATGGCACTTTACTAATATATTAATACGGCAATGCCCTACCCATGCGAGGCTGTCCTTTTACTTCTCACAAAAGACAATAAGATTGTTGTATGATCAAAAATTAATTCACTATGTACCTTTTTTTTTTTGAAAAAGGAGAGATGTATTTAAGAGTTACATAACCTAGAAACAAACTGAGTATAGCATCATTAAATCATTACTGAGACGATTGTTTTCGATGGGTCAGATTGACCAAGCAATGAGCTGACATATTGTCAGATCTTGGTATGTGAAACCAAGTTACAGTCAACAAGGGGTTTAGATAATCTAGAAAGCGATTTAAAACATCTTAGGTCATTGGATGGAGAGAGCAAGATGAGCTGATTGAGATAATCAATTAGCTATTTGCAGTCAGTCAGGAGCCGAAACGAAGAAACCCCATGATCAGTTGTCGCTTGGTGGCCAATCTCAGAGCCAAGGCTTCAACCTTAGAGGACAGGGAATGACCATTGCCCCTTTAAATCCAACAAACTTTAGAGCACCACTATGAAAGGCAACGTAAGTTATACCACAGTGCGAGAATTGATCAAGGCTGCCATCCACACAAATGTCAATGAACTGTGGATTCTCCTGGCGATGCTGTAGCAGCGATTGTGGAGGGTGACATGTGACGTTGGGAAAATTATCGGCTTGGCACCATCCTTAAGCAAAAGATGTAACCTGAGAATGATTGTGTTGGCATTTGATAAACTAAAGGTACCAAAGAAGCAAAGTAATGCGGGTCAACGATGAGAGAGTAGCATAGTGAAGGAAGTCCCAGAACCCGTCAATGAAAGCAGCATCAGTCTTGATGTTGGGCGGGTGGGCGTTTCTTGAAAAAAGATCCCAGTAATGGGATACCTTAGGGCAAAGCAACAATACATGAACTAAAGATTCAGGTGCCCCACAACACTTGCAATTGTGTTCTTCATCGAAAACCTTCAAGTGTGTTGCAATTGTGAGCTTACAAGGAAGGATGTGGTGAAGAAGCTTCCACGTAAAAAGTTTAACACGGGGAGGGGTGTCGAGCTTGTTGACACGGTGAATAGCTTGTCCAATAGACTGGGTAGCAGTTGAAGGTGAAGCAGAATTGAAAGCATATCGACGTTGAAAGTCACAGTGGTAAGAAGTTGTGACTATAAAAGTGCTCGATGATGAAAAGCCCAATACCAAGAGTTGGAGGAGTTGGGAGATTTTTCGAGTTGGTGAGAGGCTGGGGAGGTGGCATTTGAGTGATCAACTGAACATCTGTTGCAGGAAACCAACTATGTAAGAGGTCATGATTCCATGAACCAGATGGAGTAATAAGCATTGCAACTAGTGCTTGTCGTAAAGAAGGGGAAGGAAGTTGCCAAAGAAAAGGACGACCACCATCCTTCCCTTTGATCCACCTATCATTAATTCGAGTGAACTGGCCATGTAGAATATGCTTTCTTCCCCCATATTCCATCAAGTCCTTAACACTGATTAAAGCTTTCCAAAGAGGACTAGCGTTAGGCTTGGAAACGGCTGTGAAAACTGTATCAATTTGCAAATATTGTGCATGAATTAGTTGGGATAAGATGAAAGTAGGCTCGGTAAGGATGCACCAGAGTTGCTTTGCCAACAGAGCTCTATTGAAGGTGAAAAGATCACAGAAACCCAAACCTCCAGCTGATGAACTCTGACAAAGGGAAAACCATTTCTTCTTGTGAATACCCTTTGAATTGGTTGTTCCAGTCCACTAGAACCGAGAAAGTTGGCTTTGAATCTTCTTAAGCATCATTTTGGGCAACAGGATGACCGACATAACGTAAGTAGGGATAGGGATAGCTTTAATAAGGACCGCACGACCTGCCTGGGATACCTTCAAAGTTCATGAATGAATGCGGCGAGTAATGCATTCATGTATGTACCCAAAAAATGAACTTTTGTTTTTGCCAACATTGCTAGGGAACCCCAAGTAGAGACCCAAATCATCAACTTGATGGGCATGCAATTGAGTAGTAGTTTGGGTGCGGAGCTGTGGGAGGAGACCTTTGGAGAACATAAGAGTGGACTTATCATATTTGATACATTGGCCTGATGCAAGCTTGAAGTCATCCAAAATTGAGGTAAGTGTGCCCACTTTGTCTGTAGTTGTTGCACCAAAAATCACATAATCATCCGCAAATAAGAGAATGGTGATAGAAGAGGGCATGCCTGGGATTGTGGAACCTTTATATAAACCAACATCGGTAGCCAATTGTAAAGATAAGCTGAGCACTTCCATACAACAAATAAACAAGAAAAGAGATAAAGGATCGCGTTGGCGAATCCCTCGCTGGGGAAGAAAAGTTTGACCTAGGAAGCCATTAATCAGAATTGATGTAGAGACTGAGGTAATGCATTTGCATACTAGAGTAATCCGAAAAGGGTGGAAGCCCATGCTTCTAAGAACATCAAGAATAAAGTCCCACCCTAGACGGTCAAAAGCCTTTGACATGTCCACATTATAAGAAAAATTCCCTCTAAAGCGTGCCTTTGAAGTACGCATTTGATGTAAAATTTCATGGGAGATCAAGATCTGATCAGTGACGAGCTTGTCCTTAATAAACGCTGCTTGATTAGCTGATATAACATGTGGCATAACATCTGTGATGCGATTAACCAAGACCTTAGAAGTGACTTGGTACAAGACGTTGCAGAGAGAGATTGGGTGAAAATCTGAAATAGATGTTGCACCTTTCTTCTTGGGAATTAGACCTGAGTATGATTAAGTCCCTGGGGAAGATTAGGGAAATTGAGGAACGTCAAACATGCAGCTATGAAATCTTCAGAAATCACAAGCCAAAAGGTACGAAGGAAATGAACATTAATTCCATCAGGGCCTGGGGCCTTTGAGGGATGCATCTGATTGTAGGCAGCTATGGCTTCCTGGCTAGTGTAAGGTTGAGCCATGGAGTGGAACATATCCAGCGGCACTCTTCCTTCAACACAAGCTAACAAATGAGGATTTGACTGAGAGTCTAGAAAAAAAAAAGTAATGTCGGAGAGATTAAAAAAAGTAGTGTCGGAGAGATTAAAAAATGTTCTCTCTTTGACGGACGCGCATTAAAGTTTATGAGAGTCTAGAAAAAAAGAGACGACAACGTTCATCCATAGCCAAATCCTTACATTTTGGTTGTCAACACTACCCCCAATCAAATCTAACGTACTCTTGCCTTTTTTCCAAGGACAATATGAACCCTAGATATGTGAAACACCTAATATATTCAATGTCTTTCTTCATCTTCATTAACCTCTTGATCAAAAGTGAAAGATCTTTTTCTTTGGAATTTTTCATGAAATGTCACTACATTTTTGCTACTTCATGAAATGTCTCAAAATAAAAAGAAAGTCACAAAATGTCATTACATTTTTGCCAAAGTCCATGAAATGACACTATATCATTGGCCAGAAGGAAAAAAGTAAAACAAATGTTCTACTAATTAACAAAGTACTTTTAAAGTTCATAATATGCCCTAAGTGTTAAAAATTCACTAAAATGCACAAAAAATCAAAATACTTTAAAAATATAGATAACTATAAAAATATTAAAAAAATAATAAGAAAATGAAAAATATATTAAAATATTTGAAAAAAGTAAATATTTCTTAGATTTCAAAAAATTATTCAGCAACATAAAAATGAAGATAATGTTTTAAGACATAATTTATACCAATTAAGTACCATAAATTTTACAATAAATTTTTTAGATTATTTTTTTCTACCAATTTAGATTATTTATTCAAAATAAATTATTTTACATTTTTTAACTAATATTTGTTATTTTTTAAAAAATATATTATATTTACAAATAACTTTTTGACATATTATTTGTAGATAACAAAAAGTATTATGTCATAAAATTATCTACAAAATAGTATAATAAATTTATTTTTAAAAGTATAATAAATTTATTTTTAATAAAATAAATAAATAATATTTTAAAAAATATAATTTATCATTCAAAATAAATTATATAGTATTTTTTAATGATGTTAAAAAAATTGTTTTAAAATTTTACATTCTATTTTGTAGATAACTTTATGGTATAATATTTTGTTGATAACAAAATATCTTAAGCCATAATTTACTTGTAAACTATAATATTTTTTTATTTTGTTCTAAATAGTTAAAAATAATTGATTTTGAATAAATAGTTTAAGTTTGTAGAAAAAAATAATCTAAAAAATTTACGGTAAAACTTATGGTATTTAATTGGTATAAATTATGGTACTTCATTGGTATAAATAAGTGTTTAAAATACTATGTTCTTTTTCATGGTACTGCATAATTTAAAAAACGAAGAATATTTACTTTTTTCAAGAATTTATAATATTTTTATATATTTTTATAGTTGTCTATATTTTTAAAGTATTTTGATTTTTTGTAAATTTTAGTGAATGTTTAGCACATAGGGGCATATTGTGCACTTTAAAAGTATTTAGTTAACTAGTAGGGGTAGTTTTATCTTTTTTCTTTCTGGTCAATGACATAGTGATACTTCATGGACTTTTAAAAAAATGTATGACATTTTGTGACTTTCTTTTTATTTTAGGGCATTTCATGAATTAGCAAAAAATATAATGACATTTCATGAAATTTACCTTTTTAGATGAAAGACATGACATATACTCCCTCCTGTTCAAATTAAATGTCGTTTTAAACATTTTCACACTTTTTAAGAAAGAGTTTAAAATGACTAATGTGTCCTTACTTTTTGTATGAGAATAATAAAAAAGTAAGTATACTTTATTGGTAAAATAAAAAAGTAGAGTTCAATGACATTAATAATTAAAAAAGTGAAAAGGGAAAAAGTAGAAAGTAAGATACAAAAAGTCTAAAACGATAAATAATGTGAACATAAGTCTCAAACCTAAAATTACATTTATTTTGAACAGGAGGGAGTATGTATTTCATTCCTTAGTGAGCCTAAGAAGAAAAAGGGTAAATGTTAATAGATATCGTTTATACCCCGGTGCTCAGTTAACAAACCACATTAAACGATTGAACCTACCTATTTGTTGCTCACATGAGCAGGGGCGAAGCTAGAATTTTTTTTTGGGGGGGGCAAATTAATTTGAGTTAATGTATGTAAATAAATTCTATATTGACTTAAAAGTATACTGTAGTTAGTCGATGTGTGTTAAGAGACTAGAAATAAATACATAGTATAATATGCTTGTTTACTAAATAGACCATATATATATACATACTTGTAGACACCAAAAATTCTCACCCCATAAAGCAAAATTCCAAAATCATAAATTCAATAATGAGGGGTCGTCGCCTTTCTTTTCAAAACATATTAACATGCGTGCCAAAACAAAACCTTCGTTTTATGACAAGATTCTTAAAGCATTTTCAAAGCATTTCAGAAAAGCACAATCTTTCGAAAATGAATTCTTAACGACAATATGGTTTTGAGTTTATCACTTTTTTATTTTATTCACTTATCTTATTATTTATTTTAATTTTTTTTCTTACTTGTTTATTTCACCTTATTTACTGCTACTGTACATATGTAATTCAACTTCCATTTTTATTGCATTTGTTTGTATTTTAACCACCATTTTATTTTTACTATTTCATTATTTTATGTTCATATTTTTATTATGAGTACTTTATGATTGTTATTATTTTGTTTATTCTATCTCATTTTACTGCTACTTGCATGTATCTTATTCTATTTCCTTTTTTATGGCATTCACTTGCATTTTTTCATTATACAAGTACTATATCATTATTTCATGTACTTATTATTACATTATTTTTGTTTATTTTATCCTTATTATGTTTTGTTCCTTTATCTTTATTCCATTATTTTATGAATCTTCAAAGGAAAACAATTCATTTTCATCAATAAAACCCTTTCATCTTGTCCTGCGCTTCTATTTAAAATACTACCTTTTTAAGAATTCACTTAATTCG
The DNA here is from genome assembly GCA_023374045.1 of Limonium bicolor. NCBI lineage: Eukaryota > Viridiplantae > Streptophyta > Magnoliopsida > Caryophyllales > Plumbaginaceae > Limonium > Limonium bicolor. Next base: position 299,389,212 of record CM041779.1, read on the forward strand.
AATTATAGTATCATTTCTCACATTTTCATGTCAAGTTTTGTCATTAGTGTAGCTGGTTTGTGTTTAGGTTGGAGAGACCAACGGTCTTAGGCTCAAGTCATGGATCGGACATGGGTCCTTTTATTTTTTGCTGCTTGGCCCGTACCTTGTTGAGCAAGACGAGCATGACTTCAGCCCAGGCAGCTATTACGCTACTGGTGCGGTCACATTTTCGTTTTACACCCCCCAAGCAGCTATTACGCTACTGGTGCGGTCGCATTTTAGTTTTACACCCGTCAGGCAGCTATTGCGCTACTGGTGCGGTCATTTTTGTTTTACACCCGCCAGACAACTATTGTGCTACTGGTGCGGCTGCATCTTTTTTTACACCTACTAGACAGCTATTGCGCTACTAGTGCGGTCGCATTATCGTTTTACACCCGCTAGGCAGCTATTGCGCTACTGGTGCGGTCGTGTTTTCGTTTTACACCGCTAGACAACTATTGTGCTACTAGTGTGGTCGCATTTTTGTTTTACGCCTACTAGACAGCTATTACGCTACTAGTACGGTACACAATCAATAGTATTACAGGCTCGTCATAAGTCCTATAGCTAGATAGCAAGAGGTCTAGTTGAGGCACTCCTAAGTCCTCGTACCTTCAATCGCATTCTAGGCCCGTCATAAGCCCTAGGACTGGATGTCAAGAGGTCCATTTGAGGCACTCCTAAGTCCTCATGCACCCTAAACCATCCCTATTGTTATATTCTAGGCTCGTCATAAGTTCTAGGGTTAGATGTCAAGAGGTCTAACAGAGGCCCGTCATAAGTCCTCGTATTTCCAATTGCATTCTAGGCCCATCATAAGTCTAAAGCTAGATATCAAGAGGTCTAGTTGGGACCCGTCATAAGTCCCCGTGCACCCACCCATAAAAACAAATCATAAATCGTAGTGAGAATTTTTGGCGCCCTCTCAACCTTGATCCAATTCTGCAAGGGCTTGCAGAATTGAATCAAGGGGAGCCATCTGTAGACACCAAAAATTCTCACCCCATAAAGCAAAATTCCAAAATCATAAATGCAATAAGAGGGGTCGTCGCCTTTCTTTTCAAAACATATTAACATGCGTGCCAAAACAAAACCATCGTTTTATGACAAGATTCTTAAAGCATTTCAAAAAAGCACAATCTTTCGAAAATGAATTCTTAACGACAATACGGTTTTGAGTTTATCACTTTTTTATTTTATTCACTTATCTTATTATTTATTTTACTTTTTTTCTTACTTATTTATATCACCTTATTTCGGTTGATCTTGTTCCCTATCGAAATAGTTATTCTCAAGGTAGGCTAATCACCAACTTGATGGTAGGCACAACTAAGACACGTGTCGCTCATTGTTTGGACACGTTGTAGACAAGATCTCAAGTGGTCGGTCACCACTTGTGCTCACCATTTGCCTGATCTTGATGGCTTCATTAATGCTCCCTAAGGCCTTATTAATGTTGCGTAATGAGTGCCTCTTAATAGCTTCAAATTATGTGTTGTAATTTTGTTCATGATTATGTTCCTATGACATGCTTTGTCATGAGTTCTACCAACTTCATATGTGTTGTTGGTCCACTTGTTCTTAGTTGATATATCTTGCATTTGTGAACATTTTTGACGTTGAGAGTCGATGTTGTGTTGTGATGATGTTCAATGTGTACTAGGAGCTCTACTAGAGCTCTATAGACAGAGGCCCGACTGGTAGGACACAGGTCATGATCAGAATGTGCTTGCAATCTTACGTGCTAAGCCACTCTTCCACCTGTTTATTTGAATGCTAACTTAACAATATATGTTAGATAAACAACACCGGTTTGCTATCATCAAAATCTAAGGAGCTTGACTTAACAGATACATTGACCAAGTCAATCCAAATTGACCAAGTTAACTTAATTGAACAAAGAAGGTCAAGTTGACGAACTCATAACATAAATGAGAGTTTAAAGTCTAATAAACTATGAGGTCAATTATAACATATAGTAATAAATTATATTATTATATATATGTATATATATACAAGAGTAATGACCTATGATCAAATGGGATATTACATGGATTAAAAATCATAAGTAGTATTCTAATACCACATATTATTTGTAACATAAATAAGGTATGGTTTAAACTAATCCCGAGTACATTGAAAACCCGAGTAACAATGATAAATTAATCACATGGTTAATGTTGAGGGGATTAGTGGTTGTTTCTACTATGCCACAATTGCACGTACCGCCCAAAACCAAAGCACAGTTTATGCTGACACGCGAACAACCTTGATTGTGTAGTCTATCACAATCAAGTAGGCGGCAGGTATCAGCTGATCTCTCCCAAACAGCTGGAGTACACTATCTGGTTGGTGTCCCTCCATAATTTTAAATGGAAAAGCGGATCACCAACACATAAGTTCAGGATTTTGATGATGGGGAAGCTCCGTGTAAGGCAACCATCTCCATTAAAAAAACATGACATAAATTAGTGTTGTCATAATTCATTAATAAACTAAACATTCACAGGAAACATTAGTATAGATACTTATATCATCGCTAGTAGGAGCGAACATCGAATCAGAAGAGAGCACTCATGTTGTAGAGTCCTGATATGAGCAGCATCCGTTCTACGCCATCTAATAAATATTTTACAAAATAGACAACTTAAATATAGTAATTCTAAAAAATAATCAATCATACTTAGACGAATCTAATTTGAAATCTAAATTCATTGTACATTCCGATAAACAACGATGCATCATCGAGTATCTCTTTTGTTGCTCGAATAAAAAATCTGGGAATCCTAGAGAATACCCAACAAGTGAATAACCTGGTGCTGCAGAAAAGGTAATTCTTCATGGTAATATGGGTAGCCATACATAGACGATGCTATATATATCCATGCTAACATAGTAAAACCCAACTGTACCGCCTAATAGCATCAAAATCACCTGAACCAGTAGATCTAATAAGTTGGGAATTTGCCTAAGTTTATGAGGCTAATTCATGCTTAATTATCTACGTTATGACTTTAAATTCCCTCCTTATTGTCTTATTTATGCTTTATTGTTATATTTGTGTCCTATGTTTGATTTGATGTGTTTTTAGGGTAAAATGCTCAAGAAGATGCTTAAACGAAGACTTTAGAGCTTGAGTCAACCAATGGAAGTCAAACCGGGAGTCAAGTGGTGATTTTTGAAGGAAAACGTTCAAGTCTACAACTGGTCCGGGTTTGGTCCTGGATACAAACCCGGAACAGCTATTCGATCAAGTTTTGCCTATTTTCAGACATGGTCCAGGTTTATGTACTTGTTTGTAAACCCGGACCATCCTTCCTAGAAACTCACTGGATACTTTTAGACATGGTCTGGGTTTGTGCACTTGTTTACAAACCTAGACCAGCCTATCGTAAAACCTTCTGCCTAATTTGAGAGGTGGTCCGGGTTTACGTACTTGTTTGCAAACCCGGACCAATACTAGTGAAGGGCCGGAATTTCGTTATGATGCTTAAATAAAAGATAAAAATATCATCTTTATCAAGAGAGGCACGCCGCAGGATAAAAAGAAGGGAGACTAGAGTTTTGACCTATCTTCTATTCTATGAGTTATTTTTCTGACTTCAGAGAGAGAGTTAGCACTTCTGGATAGTTTTTCTGGGAGATTGAGCAGAGTAGATTAAGGATTCGAGACAGATACTTTGCCACGAAGTTCCAAACCAGAGTTTCTTCTTGTTCTATCTTATACTATTTTTTATAGATTTGTACTTTGTTATCATGTCTATGGCTGAGTAGTACTTCTAGATTCCGGTTTGCTATGTAATCCGAATGCGAGGTTCCATTATCTTTGTGAATTTACCAGTTTAATCAGATTAAAGTTTTGTTCTTTGTTTATATTTATTCTCTGATAGTCTGGTCAATTATTAGAGATTACTAGTTTGTCTGCTTACAAGTGAGAACTATGGCATTCAATAGACTACAAGAACAAAACCAGTTAATTTGGAGACGGTAATTCCTCTAAAATATTAACTGATTATCTAACTAGATTGTGCTTAAAGCTGTTAGCAATTAGGAAATTCATAACGAGAGTTAGGGTTTGGTAATTGTTAATTAGATTTCGCCGAGCGGGAGACCGAACATAAAATAGTCTGATCTAGGATTTTAATCTCGAATTTGGTAAACACATTGAGAAGGGAACCCAGAATTAAAGGAGTAGTAAACCGAGATTTCTCCCATAATTATCAAGAAAACCAACATTTTCCTTTCTGTAGTTATTGTTATTGTTTATTTTACTTAATTTTAGAACTACAATTTCATCAATTAAACCCCCCAATTTCCTGTTTTTCGTTTTCATACATTTAATAGTTATTTTAGATTGAGATTAAACTAGAAACAACCTTCTTGGTTCGATAACCTTAGGGAATACCTTAGGAAAACTTGTAAAAAAGACCGGTACACTTGACGAATTAGGTTTTAACCCCAACAATAACAGAGGTTGTCGTGTTTCCATGATAAGATGACATCAATATCCCCTATCAACCTTAATATATAGGCCCTAGCATGCTATGCAACCAGAGAAAAAGGTGCATTGTTGAATGCTGGGTCATCAGCATTAAAATTTTCAGATAACCATGTTAGCAGAACATGGTTACCCATGATATGACGTGCTTCCAACGTCTTTCTAACAAGTCAACGCAGAAGTTTTTGACTTTAATACAAGTATCACCTATCGGAGCTCTCCCCTCGGTAGGCGAACCAAATAAAACTGTCATATCCTTTAAAGTAATCGTAACCTCTTCAAACGGAAGCATACAAGTATGTGTCTTCGGTCTCCACCGCTCTACAAAAGCATTGTAGATGAAATTAGTTGCTTTAAATACAAGTCTAGTAAGACCCCATAACCTAACTACTTGTATCAATGGGATAATTAGCCTATGAGGATTATCATTCAACTTTGTACCCGCAAGACCACACAACTGATCATTACGAAACTCCTAAGTTCAATAACAAATTGTATATATTCTACCAATTCTCGTAATTAAATAAATAAGTATTAATATAGAGATATTAATGAATAACCTCATCTTCATAAAGCATTGCATATGATATGTGGGTCGTCTACGATAAAAGAAGTTGTTTCGATCCAGACCAGCACCTTCGGGTGTTAGAGCAAATCGCCCCACCATATCTTATAGCAGATTTGCAAATTTTTTTTTTTTTTTGTGGATTTGAGGATTGGGGGTGGGGGTTAATTTTGAGCTTTTTTTTTATGTGGACTGGGGTACTAATTTTAAGGTTTTCTTTTCTAGAGTTGGACAAAAAATCTCCAAAACGCTAAGAATGTAAGCGAGGAAGATGAGAGGATTTGGGTTGGTTGAGGTATGGGGAAAGGGATGAAGAGTGTGGTATTTATAGGGGGAAAATGGTGAATGTTGGCTCCCATTTTATATACAAAACCACATTTGCCAAACACAGTTCTTAGTTGCAAAGAACTGTATTTAACAAATGCGACTGTTTTGCTAATTTAAGAGCTGCATTTAGCAGACTCTGTTCTTACTCACCAATCTGGTGAATGAGGTCAGTATCTTGTACTTTTTGGTCATTTTGCCTAAGTTAGGTACCCTTCGTTCTCACCCTTGTTGCTCCGTCGTTCTGATATTTACCCACACCATTCACGCTCTCCTTGACACCATTCTGCAAGTAGAGTTCCATTCCCTCTGATGCCCTCTCTTCACTTTTGGGGGGCGTTTGTTTCAAGCTGGGAAACGAAATGGAATCAAGAAAGGAATGGAGATGAATATAAAAGAATTCCCTAATGGAAAAGAATTCCCTTTGATTTTCCTGGTTGTTTGTTTGAGCTGGGAAATAAAATAAATAACTGGTCAACGGCCACTGGTCAATGGTCAACACCTACCAGTCAATGACCATTATTTCCTGGTCAACATTCACCGGTCACCGGTCAATAGTCATTAGTCATCGGTCAACAGTTATATGTCACTGGTTAAAGTATATATTGGGGAAATGGAATCTCATTTCCTAGTAGGGGTGAGGAATCAAGATAGAGGATTTTGGGTAGTCTCATTCTCTTTCCCTTTCAAAAACTGACAAAACAGACTGCAGGAAAGGGATGATTACCCCAAAATAAACACCCCTACTATTTTCATTCCGTTGTAATTAGGGTGAAAATTTATAACCTGATTATTTTTTAATTGAATATAAATCAAATATAGGTCAATATAATTTTAATTGGATGGGTATGTGTGAGTTTGAATACCATAACATAATTGTGTCAACTTCGATACCTCGTTACTTTCCGGCTTCCCTCTACTCTTCTCTTTGTCGCTACTCGCTCGCTCACGCAATCGACGTCCTTCCGTTCCACCTGGTTTGCTTTATTCAGTTTTACTTCCTAGCTACCAAACCCCTACTGCTCTCTCTCTCCCCCAAATCGTGCGCCATGTCTCTCGGGTGCTTCTCTGTAGCCAACCGTAACCCTAGCAGTATGAGTTTGCCTCTAAAGAGAGCTCCCATTGCAGGGTCTTCACCATTACATTTCCGACTTCACTACCCTCAACACGGGGTTGTGCCGCAGAGGTTGCCAGTGTTATCTGTCGCACCGAAGGGGTTTTGTGGGACGGGCTTGCTTGCTGTGTCCAGGAGAGGTTTGTCTAGTCGCCATTTGCTCGTTTCATCAGCGGCTTCTAATGAAGAATTGGTGAGGTTTAACAATTGTCTTTCCCGTAATCCCCCATCACCCCATCTTGACTTGAAGTGTCTTAGATGATTTATTGGTTTGTGGTTTTGGGAACATTTGATTTGTTAGTCTTATTCCTGTCGTGGATGACGATATTATATGTTGCCGGATTTTTGGATTTCTTTTGGTAAAAGACCCTAGTTCTAGATGGAATAAAGAGGTTGGATTGGCGGGCTTATTGACAGTGACAAACAGAAGAGAGTTGAGAGATCTCTACCATGCTAGCGGGAAGTCTTTAGCTACTGGGTTGCCTGCTGCAATTGGTGTGAAATAGTCAATAATCCGCCTGGCCTTTGTTAGCACCATAAGAGTTTATTGCAACTGTGTGTCTAATCTTTAACTGAAGCCTGCGTCTACTGATATTATCTGCAGAAACCTGATAACATTGATGTTGAGAAGGACATTGAGGAACTTAAGCAACAGGAACAGGAATCGGTGGAGGCTTGGGATCGGGCCCTCAAGACTTTCAAAGAGGAAGCATTAAAGTGGCAGAACGTGTCACAGGAAGCTTATGAGACGTATTCCAAAAAAGCCATGATCGTCTTGAAGGACACCTCCAAGAAGTTAAAAATTGAGGCTGATAAGGCTAAAAATGACCTCCATTTGGTTGCAAAAGAACTGAGTGAAGAGGGCAAGCAGTACATTGTACAAGCAGCTGAAAATTCCCCTGAACCCGTGAAGGATGTAGTGGAGACTTTTGCATCTTCAACAGATGAGTTTAAGGATGTGTCCAAAGTGCTTGATTTCTATATCGGAGTACCATATGGTATGTTGAACTTTTGTGGTGTTTGATTTTAAAATGGGCAGTTGTGAAAAGAGAATTCTGTTATTTTACCGTGATCATTATGTCTCATGATGCTTTGGTGTCATGTCTTGCAGGAGCATTCCTAGTTGTTGGTGGATTCTTTAACTTCATGGTGACTGGGAGCACCGCTGGCATTAGGTTTGGTGTTATTCTTGGTGGTGCTCTTTTGGCTTTGAGTGTATCAAGCCTAAGATCATGGAGACAGGGAAAGCCTGCTGATTTTGTGAACTTGAAGGGCCAAACAGGTTAGTATTTGTGATATGGTTCTGCTTGTTTTGGTGCACCGGATCTGCCCTCTTGTGATGTTCTTTTGGCTAAGGTCTTATTTTTTGTCTTGAAGATTTGTTGATTTTGACATCTGTAATGTTGTCCGTGTAGCAATTGCTGGGATTCTATTCCTTAGGGCGTTACGTCGTTTCTGCCAAGTAAGATATTGAAATTTTCATTACTGAGTATTGGTTACTATTAACATGGCTCTTTTCGCTAATAGCTTGTCATTCTGATCTATTTACTGCAGAATCTATCATTTCCTGGTTTGATCTCAACAACTATCAGGTCTGTTTGATTTAGCTTAACTCATCTTTTATTAGTACATCTTATGGATTATTTAGCATCTGACATGGATGGTAGACGTGGAAATTGTTGAGCCTTTTCTCTCTGGGCATGAAATGACGTATTACAATTATGTGTTGGTATGGTCACCAATGGATACTGTATATACCGGCTTCTCTATGTCCATAAGCATGTGTCAAGACTCCTTATATAATAGGACTGGGCAATGCTTCTCGGTCTCTTTATCTTTCTGTAACACAATACATGCTTGTTATGTCTGCAGCGGTGCAGTTGCAGCATTCTTTGTGTATAGGTTGTCATTTGGTGGAGATGGGGAATCGGAGTTGAATCTCAATGATGGAGTTGAGTCCCAATGATGAATGAAAAAAACATCATGGAGCTAGTGCTGTTTGGCTTATTTAGTTTGGCTGATGTAGGAAGAGAATTGCATAGATTGGCATCTGGTAACAAGTTTGCCGCTTCTCTTTAAAACTAGATGTCCATCCACCGACTGATAACAGCATGGCCTGATGTGGAATGCTTGTTACTGCTGCTTCAGAGAGCCTGCTGATGTTTGAAATGTGGGTAGAGAGATGCAATAGTTTCTGAAAATGCATTAGGCCGTAGAGAACCCTATCCATCATTTTGAGGACACAGAAACATAGTTTGTGTTGCCTGCGAGAAAACACAGCTTGTGACAGTATATTATGCTTCTGTGAGAAGATGAACAATAATAATAATGAAGAGTATTCATCATTTTGATTGTGATTAATAGTAGTATTATTCTCTGGGACTGGAAGTCGGGATTTTAGTAAATGCTTTTTCTGAATTTTTAGGCTGCATTTAGACAACATTTTTATAGACCTGGAAAAAAGTAAGAAGAATGTTTTTCGATCTTTACAGAGTGAAATTTATTTCCTTCTATCTTTACATGTGAACTTTATTTCCTTCTATCTTTACATGTGAAATTTATTTCTCCAAGTGACTTTACATAAATGTTAAGAGATCAAAGACTAGAAGAAAGAAAAGAAAGCCCTCCAATGCTCTGGCAAAAGCACAGTTTTTGCAATAGCTAGCAAAGCATAAAAGAAACCCCCATTCCCTGCTACATAATGTCAAGACTAGACTACCGGTCTGCCTGTTTCCTGCTATAATCATCTTTTGCTGCTTTTGTTTGTTTTCTCTGATTATGAAATAGAGAAGACTTTTTGGAGTGTGTCATATGTCTTCTCCAGCAAGGCGACTACTGGAGTTCACAACCTGATTGTCAAGTGGCATATACTGCGCCATGATTGCCCTAATCTCAGAGTCCATGTACCTCCTGATTCTATACTTGTATACTGCATACCCACCCATTCCAGCTGCCAACATACCCAACAAAATCACCCATATTACTCCCCACCCTACTCCTGAGCTCCCAACATTACCTGTCAGCCACACATCATAACACAACCAAATAGTTTGGATTTGAATAATGTTAGTTTATAATGCTGCATGTATGTGGCTATCAAATAGGCTGCTTCTCAATATACAACTATGCTTTGATATGGAAGATTTTACTCACTGATGCAAACATCGTGTTCCTGCATGTACAACATGCCATTGGTGCAGGTGCACTCAAATCCACCCCAAGTGTTCTTACAGTTGCATTCTGGACACTGGCAAGCTAACCTCTCATTGCATTCATCAATATCTGAATCAATTGCGCATAAAAAAGAAAAAAAAGGGAAGGCGTGTCAATATGAAAAACCCTTTTGACTAATACTACTAACAGGTAGTACCAATCTGCTATGGGTACACCTTCACAAGAGTGAGTCCCATCGCCTCTGAATCCAAGTGGACATACACAACCCTGTGTCTTATCATCCTGATAATAACAATAGATCATTCGTCAGGCAGTGAGGTATACACGACCAGTGTTCTGCAATAATATGCAACTAAACTTTCTGTCTTGGTCACTTTAACGTATAAACGTATTCATGTCTTTACGAATCACCTAGACATAACAAACGAAAATTGAGAAGGATTTTGAGGTTTCTTACTACACAAGCAGAGAATGTTCTGCCACCTCGGGTCTCACTCCAACAGCCTCCATTGTTGATATTACAACGTAATGCTCCAGAAGCTGAGCATAGATGAAGAAAAGTGTAAGGGTTAAAGCAACTCAATCTAATGTACCTTCATTTAAATTAAGGTTAGCTTAAATGTCAGCAAAAAGTTTTCACCTTCACAGTGTGTGTAACCATCCCCAACAAATCTAACACCCTGCACGGTGGGGCACTCGCACACTCTGCCTCTGAATGTATCCTAACCAAAAAACCAGAACACAATTATAAAATCATCAGATCCTGCAAGACTATCTTACAAAGATTCTGGACTAATTACTAAATTACCCTGCATGCAGTGATGTTAGCTTTCTTGTCTTGCCAGCAGCCTCCATTGTTTTCAAGGCATTCGTTTGTTTCTACATCTGCATAGTCCATTTACAGACCACTCCTATTATGGTAATTCTTACAGCAAGCCAAACAATAATGTAGGTGGCATAACAAAGCTACTCATTCCCTAAATATCATCAATAAATACAACACAAAACAACACAGAATTTTAGCTACATTACCTTCCGTTAGACACAAGGAAGGTTCAGTAGTCTCCTCAAAACCTGAACAAATTGCCTTGAGAACAGCTGACTTGTCCAACTTTCCTGAAATGTCAAAAGCCCGAAAAAAAGAACGCTAAGAAATTTGAAAGAACTTGATCAATCATTTTGGAACCTTCATATAGTATTAAGATAATAAAGGTTGTTCAAACCTCTGTACTGCCTATTATTGATCACAAGCGTAGGCAAGATAGTAACATCTCCACGTGATCCTCTCCCAATCTGAACCACAATTACATTTACTTTACAAAGAGGACTACATGACTAACACTTGAGAAGTAAAAGAAGCTAGTATTGTATCATCACCTGTGCTTCCTGCTCTTCTTTGAGAACTTGGTTGTCTTGATCCGCATCGATATCTCCAATGCACTCGTCCACTTTGTTCACATCAATACCTTAAAACAGACAAACACTAACCTCTTTAGGTCAACTCCAAAAAAACAACACCATCAACCGATCATAATAAAACCAAGAATTCAACCTACATACCAAGAGATTGAATAACTTTATCCGCACACTCTTTATTATACTTCTTCTGTTTCATAGGACACCTTATCGAAAAATCCGCCACATAATCCCACCAAAGCCATGGCTTCCCACTCTCATTAGCAACTCGAAAGAAACACACCTGTCTAAGATTCTGAACCGCCACATCCCTTCCATCATACCCACGGCTAAAATCATCCTCTGGGTCAGGCGAGCAGTACCTTCCGTTATTAATACACTGCGACTGACACTGTCTGCTCATTATAAACGCTTCGGGACAATACCAGGTTATGTAATGCGGGGTGAACCGTGTATACCCCTTCTTTTCCAGCACCTGCGCTAACCCTTTAAAGTATTTGACAAAATTGATCTGGGCATCGCATTTAGGTCCGCATTCGTCGTTACTGTTTGTCCAGAACTCGTACTCGACTCGATCGTCGGGGTGAAGTAACGCATCTCGCCAATCGAGGTTCACGTTTACCATTTCTCCCTTTGCCAGTTCTTTCTTCATGTCTTCGCCGAGTTGTTTGCTGATTAATGCGGATGGGATTGTGAGGTTTTGGAGGTATAAGGCTTGTGCATCGTCGTCTTCTGGTACGTCCATTGTGATTAATGGCTCGATTCGATCGTCTACGACTAGAACGGCAGCTGCGCCGACGTTCTGAGCGTTCCAGGCTTTGATTGTGAAGTAACAGTCTGGCAAAGTTAGGAGCAGAAGATACAGTATGATGATTAGTTGAGATTGATAATGGAAAGGTGAATCTGATCGATAGGTGAATGAATATTATGTATAAGAATACTAGATGAAAAAAGAACGAACCGCCTCGATCGACAAGGACGAAATAGGTCTTCCACCGGTTTTGGCTTTGAAGGAGACGTCGAAACTGGAGAAACTCTTGCAAGCCTTCTGGTTAGATTTTGGATAGACAACAGTGCCAACCATTGTCCCTCCGTATTGCGGTACACCGAAATTCCCCAGGGCGCATTCGTAACTGTCTCTTAGGGATTTCGGTGATGTGACTCTCAGATTGTTCTTCTCCACCACAAAACGACCCACACACAAACCGAATAGAGAAAGCCAAATCCATAACGAGATGATGATGAGCACATAATTACTGAGTTTTCGTTTCATCCTTTTATGATTGTTTTGGAAGGAATTGTTAATCAATTCCTCTCACTCAGACACTCAATCACTCACTATCTTCCCACTATATCAATCGATGGATCAGATATATTAGTTATTTGAAGTGGAGTGCATGTGTTTGAACATATCCACCTTAAACGCTCATCTAATTCTCAGAGCTTCAACTGTCATCAACTGTAGGAACACAAATCTTACAATTTAAGACAAGGAAAGATCGAAACAAAAATTAGTGTTTTCTTTTTGCACTTATTTTTCTCTAAATTTCCTTGTAATGTAAGGAGATGAGAGCGGCAGAATTGTCGGAGTGAGGTAGTAGTTAATTGGGGAATAATTAGCAAATACAGAAGATAGGAGTGTAGGAATAAGGAGACCTTTCAATGCGGGAGGAAATCTTCTGCAACCGCCATTTGTGGACACAGCCCAATCAAACGCCATCATCCTAGGAACTATCTCTGGATGATCACGACGAAGATGAAACGAATTCGAATGCTGTAAACAGAAATGAAAGAGGCTGTAGCTGCTGATGGCTACGTTTCGTGCTACTTTAATTAGGCGGGTAAATGGAGGTCAGCTGCTATGGGTAGTGTTGGTAGCGTTCATTTTTACATCAATCCTTACATACGTGGATCGTTGGTTATATCAGTAGTGGTACAGTTTTATAAATTCACTATTTAGTTTAGTAAATCAGTATGAGCATTTAGTATAATTTTAGCAATATCATTATTCGATGTATACATTTATATATATATTTGTACAGTTTTTGTATATTAACAGTACAAATTTACAAAGTAAAAGTACATGTATGTGGTCATGTGTAGCTACTAAGAAATACATTTTTAAAGTCAGATTTTTAGTTGACGCAGTCATTATAAAAACTGTGTAATAAGTTTTCAGAATTTGTAGTCATAATGCAATTAATTTTGTAGGTTATGCGGTTGTAAAAATATTTTTAGTTAACTAAAAGTAGGTTTATCCAAACGGTTCGGTTATGATTGAAAATTGAATTTTTTTCGCTTTTCGTAACCGTTTTTAAAATTTTTGGTTAACTGAATTTTTTTTTATTCGGTTTTCTGTTATAAGAACTTATTTCGGTTAACCGAATAATCGAAATATCTTTTCAATTAAACATTTTGATAAAAATCATAATTTTTGCTTTTAAAAACTTTGGTAACCGAATTTATTACGATTAACCGCAACTAATTTCAGTTTTTGGGTATTGAGTAGAAACTTTTTTTGGTTTCGGTTAACTCAGTTAGCTTTGTTTTCCGTTAATTAGTTTATTGAATAAATTTTGGTTAATTCGGTTATAACCGAAATAAATGAAGAAAAAAAATTCAAAATTTGGTTCTCGGTTAACCGTTTATGGTAGAAAGGAAAATTTTTATTCTAACTTGATTATTTGACGTTATACTATGATTATGAATAAACTTTTAGCAATGATTTAAATCACATAACTAAATTGTGGCTTAACAAATGAAAAAATTGGTCGCGGGTGATCATCTATCCATCTAAAACAAACATAAAAAAATGGACACAATAGCTCTACGTTCGTTTTAGACCCCTCTGGAATGGACAAAAAAAATGGACGGCTCTGAAGCCATGTCCTGTGCTGACGAAAAAAATGGATGCTCCAGCGCCACATCTATTTTAAACCCGTCCGGAACAGACGGGTAAAAAATGAATGATTCCAACGTTCGGTCCGTTTTTGAACCGCCCAGAACGGACAAAAAAAGGGTGATCCAATGTCGTCCGTTTTTTACATGTCTATTCTGGATGGTTCAAAAATGGACTGGATGTTGGAGTCATTCATTTTTTACCCGTATGTTCCGGACGGATCCAAAATAGATGTGACACTGGAGTGTTCATTTTTTCGTCAGCACAGGACATGGCTTCAGAGCCGTCCATTTTTTTTGTCCGTTCCAGAGGGGTCCAAAACGGACGTAGAGCTGGAGTGTCCATTTTTTTATGCCTGTTTCAGATGGATAGATGATCACCCATGACCAAATTCATTTTTTTCATTTGTCAAGCCGAAATTTAGTTATGTTTGTTTTAAATCATTGCTAAAAGCTTATTCATAATCATAGTATGACTTCATATAATCAAGTTGGAATAAAAAATATTACCTTAAACGCAGAAAACAGAATTTGACTTAAAGAAAGATTGAAAAAAATTGAAAACTTAGATCGTTTAATGCCCCCCGCCGAAAAAGCCCGAGGTTCATCGTTTGACTAGTTGCATGAAGTGACAACATAACAAATTCAAGTATATTTAATAATATTTTGTAAGATGTCAAAAATACCTCTAATTGTGCTCCTTGCAGAGAGAGTGAGTACTTGAGGAATACCCAAAAAATTAAAAAAAATTGGGACTGCAAGCTTCAGAATATTGTCTAGATATTGGTGACTACGTGTTGAACGAGCTTGAGAGAGTAGAATACAATATCCTGCTAACCTTATATATGACAACCAAGACAAGGTTACTTAGGAAAGTAACCGTTAAACGAGAAAACTAATTAGATGACCTATATTCCAGCACCCCCTCAATCCTGAGGATGTGAACTAAGACGAAGGATTGGAGTGAATTTTTGTGCTCAGTAATAATCTTGTGCTGCAGTTGGGGTCATTATCATCATCAATAAAAAATGTTTCTGGGGCATAGTCCAATTCATTAGATCCATGTTTCTCTTCTAGATATTGCTTTGGGAGTGTATTGCTGAATATCACTCTTGAGGTTTTTAAGGAAATATGTCTTCAAAGAATTTTACATCCTGGTTAACAAGGGTATCTCTAGACCTGACAAAAGTGACTTCAACCAAAAAAACTGACCCGATCCAACTCGATCCAAACCCAAAATTAAACCAAATGATGTGACCCGAAAATCCAAACTGAACCAAACCAAAACCAAATCAAACCAAAATTTGATATACTCGAATGCACCCGAACCGAATTCACCCGAACCGAATTGACCTGAACCAAATTGACCCAAACCGAATTCACCCAAACCACACACGAAACTAGACAAACTTGCATTATCCTTCTGTTTATTACTGGCATGTGCGAACACATAATTTCCATGAACTAGGACTAAACTAAGGAATGTTTTCATTCCATTTTTACAATTCTTGCCATCTTTTGCCGTGTTTAAGGAATATTGTCATCCAATTTGATTATGTATAACCAACCAATACACAATAGCAATCTTCATCAAGAGTAACACTATATAAGAGAATTTGGATCCAAATATGAAAATCAATACAAGTTACAAAGGTTGCTTAAATTTGTACTTTAAATTTTTTGTCAATTAAGTATAACACGGTAAGTCGCCCGAATTTGACCCATAACTCGAAAAAACTGAAAAATAAAAAGGCTAACCCGAACTGAAAGCACCCGAACCCGAAATCAACCAAACTGAAGTCACGCAAATCTAATTTTAATCAGATAACCCGACCCGATCTGAACCGAATAGTGAATATCTACAAATTGACCCGAACCGAACGGAACCAGAACCAGTGACCCGAATTGCCAGATCTACGTATCTCCGCTGTCTAAAGTGAGCAGTTTGTACCCCTTGTCACAAGGTAAAAACCAAGCAAAACACATGGCAAAACTCTAGGAGAAAATTTACAAAAGCATGCTTAGGTAGAGTAGCATTACACAAACAACCAAAACATTTAAAAGCATTGTAATCTAGTTTTCTTCCAAACAGAATTTCGTAAGGAGTTCTATGGTAAATGACTCTTGATGGAAATCTATCAATCAAGAAAGTAGCATGAAGAATGGATTCACCCCAATAAATCAAAGGAAGGTTACTATTGAACATTTGAAATACCCCAAACATTAATTACCTTAATTAATAAGGAATTAAATCAAATGAAGGTTATAATTACCACATATTCATCTAATGAGTAATACTCATTATAAACATTAGTGTATAAACATATAGTCCAAATGGACATCAAACTATATATTAAATCTCTAATCAAAGAGAGAACATTATTAATGAGAAATCAACTCCTAAAATTAATACCGCATGTAATATATTAATACATGTAGTAAATATCACAAATATTATTCATTAGACTATATAAAACATTTTATATAGTCAAACCAAATTATTAAGTACAACAACCCCTTATGTACACACTAAAACAAGAATAACACATGTTACCACCTAACACATAAATTAAGTCACAAGTGTTCAACTTAATGTCTAAATATAAAGTCTAGGAAAACTCAAAATCCCCCTCCAAGGACATGTGTGACCGGCTGCTTGTATATGTATAAGGAAGAAGAAATAATAAAGAAACACAAGAGACAAAACAAGAGAAGACAAGGGTGCACCAAAGAGGAATAAAGCAAAAGTAATTTTCTACAACTCTTCCTCCCATCTCCTCTCACAAGTTGGACAGTCTCCTAACCCATCCTCACTCATATATACGGTTTTATTAAGAGAATGGGACAAGAGAAAAGCAAGTTAGACACCAAGAGGAGACAAGAAGACAATTAAGGAATAAAATAATATTACTTTTCACCATTCTTTCTCTCATCTTTTCTCACATAAATCTGGCATGTACTGCCCTCCTACCCACATGTCTCGGCTGCACAAGGGGAGAAAAAGTCAAAAAGTAAGCTAGAATAAAAAATAAGCATTAAAGAATAACTCACCTCATATAAGACAAATACACTTCATCCTCTCTTACACACACACAAATTGAAAATGTAACAACACTCTCTCATTGTATACGGCTGTTTCTAAGTAAAGGAGACAAGAAAAAGCAAGATGACTCACACATAAGACAAAACATAGCCCTTACACACCCTAAGACAAAGTCATCTTTTACTTATACCCACATTCACACTCATTTTCTTTTTGCCCATGCTCATTTTCAGAACTTCTCTCTCTTCATTCCAGATGTGAATAACAGCAGCATACCCCTTTCTTTCACCATCTTCACCCTTTTCCAAGCTTTAAGTCTCTAATGGTGTTTTAAGCCCTTTTCTACCTCAAGACTTCATTTCCTTGCTCGAAATCACCAACCTCTTCCCTTATTGCATTCTAACTCAAAATTTATGAGCTTGGGTCAGTAAAAACCATGGTGGAACAAGGAGAACAAGCTTAGTAAGTCAAGGTAAGACAAAAATTCCTTAAAGCACATTTTTGCTCATTTCTTCATAGATCCGAAATTAGCATTTGTTTATGCTCCATTTTTACACCATTTCATTTAAAGTCATAAGGTTCATAATAGTGTTACACTTAATTTTATGAATCAAAAACCTAACTTAGGGCTGTGTTAATTAGTGCCGTGAAGGGGAGAGTGGCTGTGTGGACTGCCATGTGATTTTAACAAGGTAATGATGCTTAAAATCTTTATTTATATACATTAAGGTTATTAATGTTATAAAATAAATAGGGCCGAAAATGTACAAATGTATATGTGCTGTTTGAACCATAAAAATGTGTAGAAAATTATGGTTACATGTTTAGTTGGTGAACCTAGGTGCTAATGACTTATTAAAGTCAAGTGTATAAGTTAAACATGAAAGAAAAATGATTTTTATAAGTTAAATGAAAAATCTGTAGCAAGCCGTGTATAACCTATAGTTTATGGACATTTTAATGTCATTTTATCGTTAAGTTTATGTTATGTTGAAGGCCATGTGTTTAGGCCATTTTATTATAGTTTATAAAGCTTTAAATATTTAATTATTAAGTTTTAGGGTGGTTAAATGAATTAAACATGTTTCTAGTGCTAAAGTGTAATTTTAGTGAACATAATCATCTAGGAACATTTTAGATGTATCTTGATGAATTTAGGTGTTACATAAATTAAAGATAAAGTTATAATGAGATTTATAAACTTTATAAGTGTTAAAATGAACAAAGGCTTACCATAGGGGTCAAACCGTAAATAAATATTGTTTGGGGGGTGCTAAATAATAAATCAAACTGAATGGGGGATGTTTAGGATTTTTAAAACATAAGATGTAATTTTTATAAAGTTTAAACACTTAAATGTAAAACTAGAGAAGTAAATGTGGCAAAACCGTGAATTATATAAATATGGGTCAAAGAAATATTTGGGTGGTCAACCTTGACCACATGTGGGGTTTGACCAAATTAAAATAATACAAATAATTATTTTGGTGATTTAAAGAAATATTAAGTCAAAAATAACAATTATATAAAGTTATGGGGTAACCTTGTAATTACCGAGAGTTATAGAGGTTGAAATATGATTATTAAGACCCTAGGGGTCTGCTTAAATTATTTGAGATTTTTTGGGCTAATTTTAGTGATTTAATAAATTAAGGATTATAATATATAGTTTAAGCATTAAAATGTAACATCTATAAAACTTATGGGGTTATTATGTAAATAACCGAAAATTTAGGATGATAAATAATATGGGACAGCCTAGGAGCTGTTCAAGAATTTAGTAAATTATTTTGGGAGTTTTTGGAATTAAATAAGTTGATATGTATAATATAAAGTTTTAGGTATTAAATTGAAAGTTTACACAATAAAGAGGGGTAATATGTAATTAAAAGCTGTTGTGGGTGAAAATAATAAATCTGGAAAAATAATAGGGTGCTGTTCGAATTTATATATGTATGTATATGCTTGTATATTATAATGTTTTGGGATCTTAGGTTATAATTAAATAAGGTTAGAAATGTAACAAGAATAATGCTTGGGGTGATTTTGTAAATAACCTAAAATGAAGGGGGAAGGAGTTTAAATGCCAAAAATAATATGGCTGGTTTGGAATTTTCAGAAACAATGAATGATATATTATAAAATTTAAGACGATATAATGTGACCTTATGTTAAAATATAAGAGGATATATTATAAAGAGATTAATGGGGTATAAATATACCGTATAAATAATCACATAGAATAATGGGTTTAAGTTGGAAATTTGGGGGTATAATATATGATAAGAAACCTTATAATATAAGGAAGGTGACAATGTGTAAAATACCTTGTATAATATTAAGATGAATTCTTGGGAAAAAGATTTGTGAATAAAGGACACAAATAAATAAGTGTATACTCCACACAAAATAATGAATTTATTAGTCATGGAAAACCATATGATATGAATTTATAATATAGGGTGAAAATTGTAATACGATTGATAAATCATATAAGGTTGATGTGGAGAGAATTATGGATTTGGTAATATAAGTATAAGTGTTTATATTATGATATAGTATGAGTTGGTAAATAAATATTGGTTATAATGGAACATTGACTTGTAATATTGACCAAGTCAAACTAGATTGACCAAATCATCACAAATTTACCAAGTGGTTAAGTTGGCTGGTACATAAAATAATATGTAATTAAAAGTTAGAATATAACTTAGTCAAGTAAATTATAACAATGGACTATATTGTATGGGTATATATATATATATATATCAACGCATACGTATATGGGTATATAATTATACAAGTGGGATATAACTTGGTCTAAAATACCCCAAACTTAAAAATGGTGATTTAATAATTCTAATATGATATTTGAGGGCCTAATAGTGCCTAAAGAATTTTGGTGAAGAAAATAAAGCCAAAAAGAAAACGGATCCAAATAATGGGTTAAAAATAATGGGTTAAAAATAATGGGTTAATTATGCCAAAATAATATGGGGGAACAATTCCCGAAGAAAACGGATCCAAATAATGGGTTAAAAATACTAACAGAGTCTTAGAGCACATTTTTCGAGAAAACATAAAAACGTAACTTTGAGTGTTCAAATGGACCTGTAAAACTATAGTCAATTAAATAACTATAATTCAACTTTAATGGAAGCTTAAGAACCATTAAAATTAAAGAAACGGAAAAATCCAGAAAACGGGCCTAGTTAGTGAATAGTGTAAAACCGGGTAAATTAACGAGCGTTTTCTGTAAAAGACTAAAAATGCCCCAGCTTATGTACATAGTGGGGGCCAGTTTTAGCAGATAAATCAGCCTCCCCCTCTCTATTATTAGCTAGCTAGAAAGAAAAGAAAAGAAAGAAAAGTAAAAAGGTGAAAAGTAATAAAGTGCCACCTTTTCTCTCTCTCTCTCCTCCCATTTCCTTTCTTTCCCACTTTTCTTCCCCTCTGCCGTATCATCCCTTTCCAGCTAGCCTCTTCTTACTCTCTTCTGCTGGTACGAAAATGAAGCTCCTCCCATGGCTCCCCTCTCCTTTCTCCTCTTGCACAAGCTTCATTAAAGCTCCAAATGCTAAAATAAGTACATATTCTTGCTCCCCTCACCAAGCTCTACATTCCTCTCTTTTCAAAACCCCAAAATAGTGAAGTTCATCTCCATGGGTATAGTCCAGTTGAAGAGAAAGCTAGAGATTCTTGAAGCTTGGAGTCTCTCCTTTCATTTAAGGTAAAAAAGTTCCAAAGGAAAACTCAGTTTCTTCATCTTTTGTCTTGGCCGATTTTCACCCCTTTTGATACCTTGTTCTTTCCTTGTTTGAGCTATTCTCCAAGTCTCCAATGGTGGATTGGGAGCTCCTCTTTGATTCTTGACCAAACCTCATTTTCGGGTTTCAAGGTAATTCCCCATCTTTGTGCCTTAAGCACCTTTCCTTGTGTTCTAGTTGATTAATAAGGCTAGGTGAATATGTTAATGCCTAATTCCCCACTTGGGTATTGATTTTGAGGTTGGCAAGTGGTTGGCCAACTTTGCTGATTTTGATCAAGAAAGAGAAAATGAGGAGATTGGAAAAGGAAAGAGGAGTTGATGATCTTAAGGTAAGAAATCTACTTTAATGTGTATCCTTATTGTTTATAGAATTTGGGATGGGTTGATTAAATAAATGAACCAAAACTGGATGGAAATGTGCTTTGAGTAGTTAGATGAGAAATTTGTGAATGGTTGTTTGAATTGAGGGCCTTGGAGCCAAGTGATTTGAATATATGTTCATATTGTTGGTTTGGTGAATTGAGATGAATATTGAGTGCTGGTAGGACCCTTTATGGGTGTGGTTAGTTTTGAGATGATTTAGGTGAGAATTGATGAATTTGGGTATGTTAGAATTGTAGGTAAGTTATGGCAAAATTTTAGTAGAAATTAAGTGGTTTAGGTGACTTTATGAATTGGAGAAACAGGGAACAAATGGTGATTGATTTGGTTATTTAACCATCTTGAAATGGTAGTTAGAGATGTAGAAAGAGTTGTGCAAAAATCTGTAGCAAATGAAGATTTTGGTGCATTGGAATTCTTGAAAAAGGCTTAGTGTGCATAACCTTGGAAATGGAGGATGGACTTGGGTATAGTTAATGCAAATGTCTAGGAAGCATTTGGAATGGTCAATTGGGTTGAGAATGTGGTAAACCATCTAGAGGAAGGTTAGAAAATGCACATGTGGGCAAAGTGCAAATGTGAGGGAGAAAACTTGTGGAATTGAGCAAGAATTGGGTAATGAATTTGACCAATGATTTGAGGAGTCTTTAAGGAGTGTTTTAGGGTGTTTAAACATGTAGAAAGCATGTGGAAAGATTAGGGAATGATTAGGTGTGAATTAGGGGTTGAAAAGAGGTCAAAAACTGTGAAATTTGACAGTTCCAGGGTTGGTCCGGGTTTGAAAATTGGTACACAAACCCGGACCACCTCAAAAACATGCCAGAATGTCGTCCCAGGGGTTGGTCTGGGTTTATAACCCCGGACACAAACCCGGTCCACAGGAAAAAATAGGCAGAAGGTGATTTTCGGGGTTGGTCCGGGTTTGTAACCCCGGACACAAACCCGGACCAGTGTAAAAATGCATCAGAATGTGTTTTAAAGTGTCCTAATGATGGGGAATTGATTGGGGATGGTTTTAGATGTTGTTTAGGCCTTGTTTGGTGACATGTAAAGGTCCTAAGAAACATAAAAAAGTGTTGGAAATGAGTGAGAAGTAAGAACTTAAGTTAACAAGAATAAAGATGAAGTCAACAGGACAACGGGGTAAGTACGGGAGTAATATTCGTTTACCTACCGTAAGGTATCAATGTTAATAGAACCATTTGACATGTGATCAGTGATTCGAGAGTAAGACTCAAGGAATGTGAGGTGACACGGTAACGTTAATCCATGGTGAAATGTATGATTTTCTCATGTCCTGTATGCTAACCGGATTACACTGATTTGTGTTGCTTGCTTGTGTGCCGACCTAATCAAGATAAAAGCATGAAAAATGTTCTATTGCTTGATTGTGTATTTTGATGCATGCTGTGTGTACTAACCTCCCTTGTATGATTGCGTGGTCTAACGTAGCATCATAGACCGACTCATAGTTGAGTAACGATTGGTTAGGGAATCGTAGATAGAGTTGTTTCGCAAAATAAAGAAAACGTGGAAACACACAAAACTATCGATTCAAGAATAACGATAATGCAAACATACGAACTCACTAGAATGTGAGAGAGTTGTACAGAATTAGTAAACTCCCGATAAAGGTGAGAGAACCGAATTTAAATAATCCACTAAACAAATAATAATGGAAATAAATAATGAACCTCTACTTAGAGGATGATGATAGTTCTAAGAAAAGGACTCATGAGAAAAGTAAAACACATATAACGGACCCTCAACTCCTTTAAAGATAGTCGCTCTACAATATGAGGATTTGACCAATCTAAGAAAATGTCCTAAACATAAAAAGTATTCGAAAAGTTGGGAAACCCTTAAATCTGAGAATACTAGACATTGAGAAATTTCCCTAAGCTAATAGATGTTATCGAGAGAGATACTTCTAGGCTAAACTATGAGATTATGAAATAACTCCGAGAGAGGAGTTTTGGGAATTTGAGTAGTCCGGTAGAGAAATAGACATTTGTGAATTTGAGGAACTAGGTGTATAGTTCCGTTTGATAGTCGAACCTTCCCACTATACTAGACCCGGAGTAGGGTCGAAACTGGGGAAGTAAGACTTGTATTTGAAAGCCCGGTGGTGAGTCTTGTGTATGACTCTGCCCGGAGGTCATGGGTAATGACTTAAAAGATATCCCTTGAGAAATTGAGAATTTAGAGTGAGATTTGAGAACTTGAGAATTGAGATTGAGATTAAGAATTTGAGAATTGAGCTTGTGAGTTGAGATTTGAGAATTGAGTTGAGAAGAGTTGAATTTGAGCTTGAGATTGAGGAAGTGAGAATTTGAGTTTGAAGATGAGAATAAGAGAACTTGAGTAAGAGTAACCCAAGAGAATGGGTAAGACAATGAATAAGGAACAAAGGCATAGTGAGGTAGAAACCCTCAAGGCCTAAGAGTAAGTTAATACTAACTAACAACTTGTTGTGTTAGTTGTTATTGTATTCCTTGTTGAATGCTTTTGAATGCAAGCATGATTATTGAATTAAAATGAATCGCATGTTCTCGACAAAGTAGACGGCATACCCCCTTTAGCACGCGGGGTATGCGAATTTCATACCAGCAATTCGTTGAGCCCCTTGGGGCACCGTTTTACTTACAGGTACTTTGGAGCTGTTACCGTTCGAGAGTAGGACGGGGTTGCTACTTAAGCATAGGTAGTTAATTTTAGAACAATTGTAATTATGTTGTATTTGTTGGATTGTAAGACCGAATTGTTATCGGCAAGTTTGAGAATTGTAGAGACTCGGTGTAGCATTGAATTGAAGTTTGTATTTGGATTGTGATTTGATTGTGGAATGGAATCTATTGGTTGGTATAGATTACTCGGTATATTAATTCATCAGACAGATATTGTAAATTGTATT
Organism: Limonium bicolor; assembly: GCA_023374045.1. Classification (NCBI taxonomy): domain Eukaryota; kingdom Viridiplantae; phylum Streptophyta; class Magnoliopsida; order Caryophyllales; family Plumbaginaceae; genus Limonium; species Limonium bicolor. Next base: position 299,413,332 of record CM041779.1, read on the forward strand.
TTGATTTGGCCTTGTTAGTCACGTGGGTGACTAACGGTATTGTATCACCCACCGTTTGGAGAAAGAATTCCACTGCTTTGGTACTGATAAATGAGACGGGTTAAAAGGTAATGACTTGTTTAGCGGTAGGGGTGTTACATGGTCGAACAGGTATAACAATGAGCTATGCACATATATATATGGAGATCAATAGGTATGTGTATGTATGCAAATATACAAGGGCCGAATAACCTTGATAAATAGCATGGGTTACTAGGAATTTAATCCTTAAGTAATGAATAATATTGTGCTACGAAATATTATACTCTTATAACTATAGAGTATGGTTAAATTAAATCCCGAGACTTAATACAAACCCGAGCCAAACAATAACCGGTTAAGGGTATAACTACGAGGAAAATATTAGAACCTATCTATGATGGTTAAGTAGACTCGTAATATAGACACTAATATTAGAGTGATGTATTCCAGAGGTACGAACTGTTAGATACGATCTACGGGATTGCTAGAGGATAGGCGTGAATCATCACGCTAGCATTGTTCAGCGGTGAACGGTATGTGAATGTGTGGTCTGAAAGCCCTAAGGGTTTCCTTGGGTTCCAGACATAATGCGTGCTTGCATGTTAAGATTAATAATGTTATGCATGTGTTTGTATGCGTTTATTTTCTGACCGTCAAAGCGTTTATTAATTGTGCGCGCATGTCATTCGGACATGTGATACTGATTATCATCCTAACTGTGTATGAACTTTCGGGAGAGACTCTGGATACTATCTTGTGAGAGTAAACAACTCCTAAAACACTAAGTGAGGAACTTAGTTTAAAGAACCGGTATTAACCGTCTCTAGAGCGATGACTCGACTTTTGAACATCACTTAGCAGACTTCTAGGCATGTGTAAGACCCATTGGGCATCTAATAAAATGTGTTCTCGAATAATGAGATCAAATCTATAGGAGATTAATTAAAATATACTAACAAATGAGAGTGTGTTAATTAATGATACAATGTTTAATAAAACCTGGCCTGCATACGTCCCAACAGGTTGCACATAGTGATCACTAGAGTTTAACACCCGTTTAGGGTCTACTCTTGTTTATCTAACGAGCCGAATACAATCATTAGTCGGAATGTGCTACCGTTGGCACCATGGCTTCGACCACATGGACATCTACCATTGTAGATCAGTAAGCCCACCTACTCACTGTAGATGGCACCGGACTACTGTCTAAAATATAAATGTGTGAGGCTAAACGGGAATTTGTCTTTAACATGGCACCAATATGTTTATGTGAGACTGTTGGAAGTGGGGCTTCATATGGTGGAAGTGAACAAGTGAGACTAACTGGACCTCAACTAACTGTGACTCATGCTCATTATTCAATTATGATTGTTGTAATAGCATGCCTTGTTGTGTGATTATTGAAATGCCTATTGTGTGTTTAAATTCCGCATTTATAGTTATGTTATAAGCATGTAACCGGAACAGCATGTAACGAACCCCATGTTAATCAAGATGGATAAAACAATCTAAGTGGCCTAAACGGGTCTAGGATCACATTTAGCATACCAGCAGTTGGCTGAGCCTTTATGGCACCACATTACAGGACTTGATCGAGCTATGAAGCCGGAGTGCGGGACTTCGGGGTAGTCAACGACGTTATTTATTTATTGCACCTTCAGAATTAGTTTATATTCAGTACGATGTAAACATTAGGATTACCTTAGATGCTCACTTACCTTATTCATTAGTTTAAACTTAGGATGATGTAGTATATATCTCGGTCATCACTGCGGTTAATTATTGTCGATGTGTTGTTCTATTCCTTTTCTACTTCTTTACTTGCATGGACGAGTAATGACATGTGACACCCGAGTGAAAATTATTAGTGTTTAACTTCCGCTGTAAGACATCTTTAATTATGCTATGAGAGTGATTATTACGAGCTTATTGTGTGGGGTGTTACAAAAAGTGGTATCAGAGCGGAGTATCGCTCTGATGACGAGATATTAGGATTAAGACAGTGAGCTTAGGATTATGGGAAACATTTATGAGGTACAAGACATCTAGTCTTAAACGAACAGTATCTTAGTAACACTGAGTGTGTGACAATATTAGCCTTAATGGCATATCTGTGTTATTGATTACTGTACGGGAAACTACTGAGTAATGATACGACATAGCATATTACGGGTGTCGAGAAGAGGCATGTCGGGGGTGATGAAGGTCCTGCAACCCCGAACAATGTTGAGACGACAGTCGCCGCACGAGCTTGATGGAAGAACATCCCGGGGAAAATAACAGTAGTACCCCACCCGCCACTGCCCACACCTCGAGCATCACCTATAGAAGCAATGCAATGGATGGCGCCAAGGAGACAGAAGAATTCCTCCTATTCGGAAGACCGACGCAGTTGCTATAATTAATGTGACATCAAGACAGACAGAAAAGTTATGATACAATGAATGTTTAAGGACCGGGGGTCCTGATAATTACGTACTATCTAGAAGCGTACCAATACGCAGTGAAGAATATACATCCAACCTTACTTTGAAGAAGGATAAGAATCCATAGGACAATCGGGTCAGCTTGTAATTAGACACCAAAACCCTGTCCAGTTAACCCGAGGAAAGCACGCACGAGTGCACCTGAAGATCGAAAGATAGAAAAATGAGTCTTGGACGACTATAAAAAATGCATAACATGCAAAACCAATGACCACCTAGAAGTATCTCCCAGAAAGGGATAGCTTCAACCCGATACAACCTAGAAGGTTCAGAGAAACCTGACCTACAATTGCAATGACCATGTGAGCTTACGAGCTAAATTCCTAAAATTACCACAATACAACACTCAAGAAGAGGAATGTTGTACCAAAGACAACTAGAGTACTCCATCTGCTGGACCCCAAGCACCACGAGGTAGCTATGTAGAGTAAACCCCAGCCGATACAAGCAATTAGAAGGGGAAACGAGTCACCAGGGGCAGGATACCCCGGATTTTGTGGGAACCTTAGGCGCTAGTACTAGTACGCAGCACGATCTAGGTAACCGCACACCTTTAACTTAATAGATTGACTACATGAGAGTATGCATCAAAAACCTCCTTCTAACATGAGGGAGTTTAAAAACAAAACTCTAAAAAGAACTCAACTCAGAGAACTTAGAATTAGAACTACCCTAGAAGACTTATCATACCTCAACGGGCCTAAATAACTCCAATACTACACCTTTCAGGACAAACCATCTAAATCATGCTAAAACAACCAAAGCCTCAACGAGACCAACCATTATAAAACCAATAACTCAACCTGTATGGTGCACTTGCTACAGCAAACGCTATGAAGAGCAATACATTAACGATTCCACCTACCTCGCGCACTTGCTACAACAAGTGCTGCAACTACAACTATAATTGCAATAGTAACTACAACTATAATTGCAATAGTAACTACAACTGTAACAACAACTACAACTGAAGTCTACAGGCCATGTAGACCATAGGTGCAACACCATAGGCACCGGTAACCATTAAATATTCGTACAACCTTCGTACAAACACCATAAATACAGCTTGTCACAAATTAGGGTCATACAACCCTTAGAAACATGAGGCTTACAAACCTCAGAAGGACCCGATGAGTCCGACTACTGCAACTAAAGGGCATACACCAACCTTGTAACGAACTACACCAATTAAACATTAATGAACAATTAACATCGGCTCATGAGCCAAACACCATAACATATTGATAAATTATTTAATGATTTGAAATTGACGTGGGAGGTGGAACTTGATCCGGTACAGATCAAGGGAAGCTGAACACAAATTAGGGTGGAAGGATAGTTCAACACTGATACTGATCACATCAGGGTCGGATGATTCCTGAAACTCTCCACAAGTGGCCACAAATTAATCACATAGGAATAGACAAGGAACCGAAGTATACCAGCTGCAAACAGCTAAAACACATCCAATGTAACCATAAGGTACCAAATATGAACATTTGTGAATAACAGCCCAACCCTGAACACATATAGGGAATTATGGTGGAAAAATGATCGCGTAAAATTATGGCCAACACTATGCCCATAACGGCACACACCAATACACAATAAATACTTAGAAAAAGGGGAAAAGCTGTTAATCCTCAATAGGATCGAGATGGAAAACCACAAGTACCACTAACCTAAGTATGTTAAGTAAACATCAAATCATGATGTAGTAGGGCTAAAATATGCCTTAGAAAGATTGGTAGACAATTTAAACCAAGGAAAACACAAGAAAGTGCCTTAAAGGCAATCAGGGCAAAAACGTGCTCTAAGCTTGGAGAGACTTGGGTGAGTACCCAAATATCATGATAAGACCTTAGTAATATTCTAATGGTCATTTTAAATCAATTATCAAAGAAAACCAAGCTTGAAAACAAGTTAAAACACAAAATGTGCTTTAAGAAGTCTTAAAGCACATTTTTGAGAAATTGTCTTAGAATTGAGTTTTGAGTGGCTAAATGTCCATCATTACTCTTTAATCAACATGTGTACTAATTAGTATCACATTAGGAGGTCTAAATCAATGGGAAAAAAAATTTCAGAAATATGTGCACTGATTAGTGAATAGTGCCAAATAGTGACTAGTTTAAGTTTTAATCAACTTAAGCTAATTAGTTGGTCAACAAAGACCATGTTAGCCTTATTTAAGAGGGTGGCCGGTTTTTATGTGGGGAGTCACCACATGAGTCATCAAATGAGAAAGGAAAAGAAGAGATAAGTAAAGAAGTTACTATTTGCTTTAATAAAGCAAATATCTTATATTAGCTCACTTCTCTCCTTTATTCTCCATTTCTCTCCTTCACCCACGGTTTCTTCTTCTTCTCTCTGTTCTAAAACCGAGAGTGTTGCTTCCCCATGGTTCTCCATCTTCAATCACTTACCAAATACACAATATTGCTCCAAATCAAAAAAAAACACATATTATTCTTAGTTAGGTCAAGACCTATCTTTCTATCTTTTCAAATCTTTCAAAGCTCCATTTTGGTGCCATGAGAAAACTCCATTGATGGAGGAAAATCAAGTTTGAAGAGCTCATTAGCTTCTCCATTCTCTTAAGGTAAAGAAAATGTAAGAAAAACCATGTTTCCATCATTTTCTATACATGGCCGAAAATTCTTTCTCATGGGGCTATGTTTTTATGCTTGCTAGCTTGATTTATTCACCAAGGACTAGTGGAGGTCCTATTTCATTCAATGCCAAAGTCTACCTTGAGACTTCAAAGGTAATCATCCACTTTTATGCCTTAGAACACATTTCTAACCTAGGTTTTTATTCCTTGAGGTTAGTGCATTGTTTAGTACTCATATGAGTCCTTACATATTGATTAGAACATTGGCAAAAGGAATTTAAGTGGTGGCCGAGATCTATGCAAGAAGAAGGCCTAAGGAGGAGATTAAGATAAGCTTGAGAAAACAAGGTAAAATGCTTACCTAATGGTGGTTTAAGATTAAGGAATGAGTTTTAGATAAATACCAATGTGGCTTAAAGCTTACATTGTGTATTGGGATATATAACCTAAGAAAAAGAACTTAAACAAGCTTATGAACTTGTAATTAAGGAGCTAATGAGAATGAGTTAGTAATATAAGTTTAAGGTGGATTTTAAGAGCATTATAACTACTATGAGATTGATGAGTGTATTTGCAGGTTGAAAGCTTATATATGTGGGAAATTCAGTGTTTAAGTTTAAGTCATTTAAGGGCCTAAGAGCCATGTCATTTAAGAGCCTTAGTGCTATGCAATTTAAGATTATTGCAATATATTGAGTTTGTTGTGAATGAGTTGGTTTGGGTGATGAGATATGATGAGAAAGAACTTGAGGTGTGTGAGATGGTTAAATGAGGAAAAATAATGTGTTTGGGCATGCTATGATGCTAGAGGTGCTATGGCAAAATTTGAGTAGAAAATAAGTGTTTAGGCGATGGTGGTGAACTAATATGACCTAGGATTTACTAGGAATCATTATAAGGAATTTGAGTGGAGATTAGTTAATTAAGGAGTCCTTGAGGTTTAGGATGACCTAGAGATGTCTAGGAGGAGTTAGAGGAATGGTGAGTGTTTTGAGCACACCAAAATCATGAGATGAGGAATATAAGAAGTGTGCATAAGATTAAGGAGAAGGTGTAATGATTAAGGTGATTTGAATATGTTCTAAGGGGAATTAATGACTAAGGAAGTACTAGGAAGTTTTAGAGGTGGTCTTGATGAAAAAGGGGTGAGATAAAGTGTGGTAATGAGTTATAATGATTTAGGCATTTCCTTGGAGGATTTAAGAATCAAGAGAAGGTAATTGAGCATGTAGGACTTAGGCAAATGTTGGTAACTAACTAGCAAGGAAATAAGGTGTTGGAGGATGGAAGCTTAAGCTTAGGAAGGAACTTTAAGTAAAGGCATAAAAAGAGTTTTAGATAGTGAGAGATGCTTGGGAGATGATGTTATAGTGGTGAAGAGAACATTTGGCATAGTGGTTACACTAGGTATGAACCACCACCTAGAAACCTAGAGGAAACATTACAAGTGTTAGCATTATTACAAGGAAAATGCATAATGACTAAGGTGGATCTTGGTGGATGATTTAAGGTATTTAAAGGAGGGCTTAAGGTGTATTTGAGGTGCCCAAATGAGGTTATAACATATTAGAATATATGAGGAGAAGTTTGGAGTTGAAAGAGAATTTAGAAACAAGTTTCTAGAGCCGACCGGCCTTAGGACCGGACTTGCAAGGTCGGTCGGGCTCTGTTACAATACCGGGAAATGTTTCTGGAATAGACCGGACATAGGACCGGACTTGTCAAGTCCGGTCGGGCTTGAATTTTGTACGGATATAAGTCTCTGGAATCGACCGGACATAGGACCGGACTTGTAAGTCCGGTCGGAGTGAATTTTCCAACGGTAAAAGGGTACTGGAATGGACCGGGCTTGGCAAGTCCGGTCGGTAAGTCCGGTCGAGCCTAAAAACAAAAAAAAAGAGAAATTTTGAATTCTAAGAATGGCAATGGGTAATAAGGTATGCCTTTGGTAGGGTAGTAATGATTGAGACCCTAAGAACTTAAGAGATTAAGTTAAGTTAAGTATAAACTTGAAAGTTTAAGATTAAGTTTGTAAGATTAAGTGTAAGACCTAAGAGGTGTTAGGTGGGGATCATTAAGGAATTAAGTAAGTTAAACAAGTTAAGTAAGTCATATTAAGTTAAGTGATTAACAACCTAAAACTGAATGAATGTTTTAGGACTTGGGAGTTTGGACTCCGGAAGAGAGTAAGCAGCCGAACGACCAACGGTGAACGGTACAGTTCTCTTGTGACCTGCTTGCTAACGAGGTGTCCCTCGGCTTGTGTGCTATTTGTTTTGTGTGCTCACTAAACAAGATAAAGCATGCAACCGGAACATATATATATATTGTATTGTTGTGTGATGTTTGGAAACTAACACAACATACCGTGAGAACTTACTAACCAATGCTTAGTAAGGAATTGAGTGAGACTAAGGAACGCCCCCTAATGAGGGACGATATGAACCGAAAGAGGTTAACCAACAAACGGGGTCTTGAGATAACTACTAACTGGAACTTGAGTGAGGAAACCCGGGACCGATCTCCGGTCATGCATGCTAAGGAAAGGGGGTCGGTATCTATAGCAGATTCGACTTCCGATTAAGGACTAGTCCTCGGACTAGTAGCCTTGGGTCGGTTGACCGGCTCGGCTACATTGGACATCCAGTCCAAGGTAGGTGGCTTTAAGATGGCGTGGGGGGATCAAGCCTACATCCCCAACAATTTAAGAATGTTGTTTATTGCCGGTAAGTGTCCTGCTGCTGGCTAGGGTTAACCAAGCCCTACAAAAATAAACATCGAATTAAGGGCTAACCTGTTCCCAATGAGAGAACGGTTGGCATACATAAGGTAAGGTTAAGATAAGTTGCAACCATTCCTTATTAAAGGATGGTTTGTATTATTAAGGCTAAGATAAGCTACATCCACTCCTTATTAAAGGGGTGGTTGTTTCTAAGATTAAGATAAGATTAAGATTGAGGTGAGATAAGGATGGACTAAGATTAAGAGGATATATAACTTAAGGAGTTAAACAATTAACTCTCTAATTAAGGGAACGCATTTAAGCCGTTCATTGTGTGTGTGAACCTTGATTGTTCATATATGGATTGTTGTTTACAGCATTTACTATTATGTTGTGCATTTAATCAACCTCCATGCTATCGACAATTAGTCGTCGTAGCCACGTTAGCTTGGGGGCCATGAGGGGATCGTACCAGCATTCGTGCTGACCCCCTTTGGGGGCTGTTTTTACTACACAGGTACATCAGGAAGCGGTCGTCGCAAGCGTAAGAAGAGGATACAGCTGTTAAGGGTTTAGTGTGGCCTACGAGTTGTGCATGTACACTCGTATGGCAATCTGAGTTAGTAAGATGTATAGGATGTGAGGGGGTTGTAAGAAGGTTATGTAAATGGTTAAGGTTGTTAGACTAATGTTCGGTATATGTAGTCAGACCGTGGCAAGGTCCTGGATTGTAAAGAATTCCGCTGTGACATGTTTATATATATACTGTTAAGTTGCGAGACCACATTTGGATTGAGTTGGGGTGTTACAAAAAGTGGTATCAGAGCGTAGTTACGCTCTGAAGACAAGAAATACCGAACTTAGGAGGATATTGAGGCTGAGATTGAGTTATGGGTTAAGGGTTGAGAGATAGAGTGTGAGGTGCGTTAGCCAGGACTCCCCGGTGTTTACCGGATATCCATAGTACCTAGGCCCGCCCTCCACATCCCTAACCCTAATTATGTGGAACAAACGCCAGAGAGAAGAAAGTCTTCTCTTACTCGGGGAAACCCGATCTGGCAGTTAGCTAACAGTAAGCAATACGAGAAACAACTTGTTGTACAGCAGTTATGGAGAACTTGGAGGTTTTTAATGGAGCGCAACAGAGAAACAGGCACTACCTATGGAATTCTATCAATAAGGGAACGGAAATTACCGGCAACATGGGTCGACATGCTACGCAGTCGAAATAACCCGCGATACCAATGGTAAGGAAAGCACTACGCGTGCAATAGATAAGGAAATGATAAGAGGCATGAGTACCGGACAGCGGTCCGAGTGAGCATAACAGTGGGATAATACAAAGCATGAGGATTGAGATTACTGGAAAGTCCAGTTAGAAACGGGAAACTCCAAACCCCATACAATGAGGAAGGTTACAAAACCTGGCCAACATAATGCGGATGACGATAGGAACTCATACAAGTTGTATACCGGAATAGGACTACAATGTAGTGCCTAAAGGAAAAAAACCGTTGCCTAGTAACCACAACAAAACGTGTGGAGACAGGAGGGAGGATTAAGACATAAGAAAATGTTAAGGGGTTCCCTCAGAAAGAGGAACGCCCTGATAAATGACAGTACTGTCAAACAACAAGGAAACTGCCGGATGGACGGTTATCCAAAATAAGAGATTATCGAAGGAGTCCCGAGGACTACCAATTACATGGAAATTAGAAGGAAGTGTCACTACCGATGTACCTTGTACCAACAACCCATCCTACATGGCGCACTTGCCATAGCAAGTGCTACCACGGTTAAGCCACTCGAAAAGCCATCAAGGCGAAATAGGAGGACGCTACAGTTGAAACGCATATTAATACTGGATGGTAAACCCATATGAACAAAAAAAAATATATATAGGATCTTGGAAGGGCCTGACGGCCTAACCATGATGAGATGAACCGACACATCAGCCAGCAGGGAGCTGAGCTTGGACATAATACTAAACCATATAAATATTAGCAACGGTACAACCCACTACAACAACAACCGACAGTACGGTAAGAACACCAACCTCAAACTCCACGAGGAAAACCTAAGAGATCACTCGGAAATGCGAGCAAAAACACTATATAAGCAATGATATACAAGGGATGTGTTGTAAGATGCCATTGAGACCGTTAAAACTTGCAGATAACAACATTCTTCAATGAAGATGTTGGAAAACCCAGAAAACAAGGATAAAAGAAATAAACGTAAGCTATAACCTACTAAGGATTAAAGTCGTACAACCCTGGAAAAAGGAAAGCTCAGAGGACTACCCCCACAGAGTGGGCATAGTCGAGCCGAACAAACTGATGAATGACAGCTAGTACTGTTCGTCTAACTCATTAACACCCAAGTATGATTGATCATCAAAGGGTGGCGTAATCAACAGAGGTTGAACGAAGCGTTGAGATGGAAGTATAAGACGACAGGATGATATCCAACTTGGACACGTAAGACAAACGCCTAATACGGGCCTAACCTTGACTATTAAAAGACAGAAGTCTAGTAGAATGACAGCATTGTCAAAGACATTAAGTAACCTCAGATCACCTGAACAACTTCCCTAGCAGGAAGCAGGATGCAGCAACTTATCATGTAACCCGATACTACATTTAGTATGTAAATTAACGGTGGATAGTGCTCAAAGAACCAGAATCTTGTAGGGATGACCTGCAGATGAGTAAGAGTACAAATGATGAACTGAGACATTAAGCATTAAGAGCCTACGAGCCAAGGATGTTAACCACATCAGAGCCCGAGGCGCAGTAAGTTATAAGAGAGCTTGTTTAAGCCACGAAGGGACTACAATTTGTAGATATGAACGGTTACTAAACCTATAACTTAGATTGGGGAGGAACATTACCAAGAAAGGGTACCAATGAGAAAATTGAGATAATGCTAAGGATAGGAGCGGAGAACGAACCATGCCTTTAGGGTGGGGATACCTCTCCTTGTTGTGAGGCCATGAGTGGGAATGAACCCCTCAAAAGGGCTTTCACATATTAGAGATAAAATACACTTTATTTAGAAAATGGGAACTATGAACCTTGAGATTACCTTAGAACATACCTGATACACTTGAGTATAAGTAAGGTTGCACAGATATACCCCATACCCAACACCCAGGACGTAAGAATTAGTAATGGTCAGAGATAAACATTGTGACTGCACATTGTGGCACGTTAATTGATCGATGCTCAGAAGAGCCTGTGATTCAGTGGATAATTTCTTCAGTAACCAATTAAATCACATGGTAGATAACATCACTAAGGATGAGAGAAAGTGAAAGAAATTAGCTTACTTACGAATCTGAGATTGGAGCATAACATCTTCATATCAAGAGTCAACTATTTTACAACACGTACGACAACCGCCAATACCGGAATGAAAGAACTCCCAGTGTGTTTACACCAAGAAGGGGTTGGGTATAAGTTAAGACATTAGAATAAGTGAGTAAGAGGTTGCACCATTAATGGGCAACATGGTAAAGGCCAACTACCACGGTAGTAGTGATCGTGAGTACAATAGTTAGATAAGTGGATTAAGTCATGGTGCGCAGTAAGGCGACCATTATGTATGAGCCGTCAAATACTGACACTGAGGCAATTAGATTTATGAGTTAAGATTAGTATAAGTAAGAAAATAAGATGATAGACGAACTGAGCGTTGATGCCAGCAGTCTGGACCTGGTTAGGTAAGATTTCGCAGGAAGCACACTACCCATTCCTTAAGGAACTGGAAGTGCTTTCCTAATAGAATGAAAATGAGAAAGAAGATAAGAGGCTCTATGGAAAGAGACCTAAGCTACTAAGAAATAGAATCAATACGGAATACAGAAAGGAGCTGGAGCATACCATACCCAAGAACGCAGTAAATGGATTTTCCTTGATTAACATCAAGAAGAACAATGAATGTTATTATGGAACGATGAAAGAGGAGATCGACAACAGAATACTTCATAATTAGCGATAGCTAAACGTGTGACGGACACTATGAGTTTACTAAAACAAGACGTGGGACGACTGCACCCCACAGGGGCTTGCAGGCCTGACACGCTCATTTATGAGTTAGTTGGGTAAGTAGTAATGTACCAGTAAGGTACCCCATGCATGTGAACGAGTGGTGTCAGGAACACGGGAAGTAGTCGACTCCGTACCACCGACAACGACGTAAGATCAGACAAGAGCAGCTACTACCACAAACAGTCGAAGAGAACAATTCAGTCGAACCAGCAACACAGAGGAACCAGAGAACAAATAATTAAGGACTATGAAGTGCGAGAAGCACGGATTGTTAAGTACAGACATTGGACATGTCTTAAGATGTAAGAGGTTAAGACTGTAAAGCGCGATATGCACTAAACAGTAGTTTCAGACTAAGAATCATCCTCAGACCAAAGGTCATTTGGGGAGAACAATTTAGACATTCGAGAAAATACTAAGAGTATGAGCATAAAATCTCCAAGGAGAATAGATAGACGAGTTACAACTCATTAAGGCCGTGTATATAAAGATAACATGTGTCCTTTAAGAGACCAATATTCCTAAACTGTAAGGAGGTAGAAGGATATACCACACTATGAACGATTAGAAAAGCAGTTAAGCCTAAGATTATCAGAGTCGCGCAGCGGAAGCTAGCAGACCACTACGTTTCAGATTAGACCAAACCAAGTTAAGGAAACAGTATAAGTACCGTTAAGAATCCTCGATACAGAGACTAAGTCATTTCTGATCGAATTATAAGAAAGATAGATGACGTGGAAGCTAGAATGCGTGGTGAGAATTAGACATCTTGAACTTATGTTCAAAGATCATGTAATGTTGATTACGTGGGCGTAATCCATTTTAAGGGGGGTAGAGCGAAAACCGCTTAGCGTATGTTTGTGTACTGAGTACATAAACTACGGTGTGCATAGCACAAATAATTTGAGAATATGTTTTACATAAACACTTTGAGATAAATCATGGTTATTGCACACAGAAGATGTGAATACCATACATATTAAGTACTTATCTTGTTAACTCCGGTGTGAGTACAAGTTAAGAGAATTAAGGAAGATGATTAAGGAGACTTAAGAAATAAGAATATATGAGGTATGAGTCGATATGAGACTATGTGTGAGATAAGAATAAGATAACACTATGAGATATTATTTGATATGAGCATGAGTTAGGATATAGTAATGCTATGTGGTATGAGACAGTGGAAGTTGGTATGAGACTGATATAGAATTTAGTAGGAATTTAAGTCTTGAGGTAATTACTAAGAAATGAGTTGGGAATGCTTGATGGAATGAGTTCACACTTTGGAGATGTATTGATTATGATTAGAAGAACTAAAAAGATAGAAAATTGGACATGAGTGAATTATTTGGATGTTTGAAAATGACGTGGGAGGTGGAACTTGATTTTCTAGGGATCAAGGGAAACCGAACACAAATTGGGGTGGAAGGATAGTTCTACACTGATGCTGATCACATCAGGGTTGGAAGATTCCTGAAACTCCCTACCAGTGGTCACAATTAAATCACACTAAGGATAGAGACCTTGGGATAAAAATGAAATTGGAGTTGCTTGTATTTTTAATTAGAGGAATTATTCCTCACATGACCTCGTAAAAAGGATTACCTTTTTACTGAGTCTCGCCCATGAAGTCGAGGACGCACGAGCCTTTGTCTTCGGACCGGTGACATGGGGAGAGCAGCGTGTTTTGTATTCTAGCCCATGGTGACGAGGACGAATGAGCCATTGTCTACGGACCGGTGACATGGGAGAATACGTTGGAAGTTATATGAATGTTTTAATCATCAAAAAGGAACAAAAGGACTTTTGAGTGCTACACATGCTTAAGCATGTTGTGTGATATTTAAGTATAAGAATATGGCGGATCTAATGATCCAACGAGATTAAGTATACATAAGTATGATCTATATGATCTAAGGAATGAGGTAAGACATGTATTCTAATAAGATAGGATGCATGAGAACTTCGGGGACAAAGTTCTTTTAAGGGGGGTAGATTGAAATACCCCAAACCTAAGTATGTTAAGTAAACATCAAATCATGATGTAGTAGGGCTAAAATATGCCTTAGAAAGATTGGTAGACAATTTAAACCAAGGAAAACACAAGAAAGTGCCTTAAAGGCAATCAGGGCAAAAACGTGCTCTAAGCTTGGAGAGACTTGGGTGAGTACCCAAATATCATGATAAGACCTTAGTAATATTCTAATGGTCATTTTAAATCAATTAGCAAAGAAAACCAAGCTTGAAAACAAGTTAAAACACAAAATGTGCTTTAAGAAGTCTTAAAGCACATTTTTGAGAAATTGTCTTAGAATTGAGTTTTGAGTGGCTAAATGTCCATCATTACTCTTTAATCAACATGTGTACTAATTAGTATCACATTAGGAGGTCTAAATCAATGGGAAATCAAAAATTTCAGAAATATGTGCACTGATTAGTGAATAGTGCCAAATAGTGACTAGTTTAAGTTTTAATCAACTTAAGCTAATTAGTTGGTCAACAAAGACCATGTTAGCCTTATTTAAGAGGGTGGCCGGTTTTTATGTGGGGAGTCACCACATGAGTCATCAAATGAGAAAGGAAAAGAAGAGATAAGTAAAGAAGTTACTATTTGCTTTAATAAAGCAAATATCTTATATTAGCTCACTTCTCTCCTTTATTCTCCATTTCTCTCCTTCACCCACGGTTTCTTCTTCTTCTCTCTGTTCTAAAACCGAGAGTGTTGCTTCCCCATGGTTCTCCATCTTCAATCACTTACCAAATACACAATATTGCTCCAAATCAAAAACTAAACACATATTATTCTTAGTTAGGTCAAGACCTATCTTTCTATCTTTTCAAATCTTTCAAAGCTCCATTTTGGTGCCATGAGAAAACTCCATTGATGGAGGAAAATCAAGTTTGAAGAGCTCATTAGCTTCTCCATTCTCTTAAGGTAAAGAAAATGTAAGAAAAACCATGTTTCCATCATTTTCTATACATGGCCGAAAATTCTTTCTCATGGGGCTATGTTTTTATGCCTTGTTCTAGCTTGATTTATTCACCAAGGACTAGTGGAGGTCCATTTATTCAATGCCAAAGTCTACCTTGAGACTTCAAAGGTAATCATCCACTTTTATGCCTTAGAACACATTTCTAACCTAGGTTTTTATTCCTTGAGGTTAGTGCATTGTTTAGTACTCATATGAGTCCTTACATATTGATTAGAACATTGGCAAAAGGAATTTAAGTGGTGGCCGAGATCTATGCAAGAAGAAGGCCTAAGGAGGAGATTAAGATAAGCTTGAGAAAACAAGGTAAAATGCTTACCTAATGGTGGTTTAAGATTAAGGAATGAGTTTTAGATAAATACCAATGTGGCTTAAAGCTTACATTGTGTATTGGGATATATAACCTAAGAAAAAGAACTTAAACAAGCTTATGAACTTGTAATTAAGGAGCTAATGAGAATGAGTTAGTAATATAAGTTTAAGGTGGATTTTAAGAGCATTATAACTACTATGAGATTGATGAGTGTATTTGCAGGTTGAAAGCTTATATATGTGGGAAATTCAGTGTTTAAGTTTAAGTCATTTAAGGGCCTAAGAGCCATGTCATTTAAGAGCCTTAGTGCTATGCAATTTAAGATTATTGCAATATATTGAGTTTGTTGTGAATGAGTTGGTTTGGGTGATGAGATATGATGAGAAAGAACTTGAGGTGTGTGAGATGGTTAAATGAGGAAAAATAATGTGTTTGGGCATGCTATGATGCTAGAGGTGCTATGGCAAAATTTGAGTAGAAAATAAGTGTTTAGGCGATGGTGGTGAACTAATATGACCTAGGATTTACTAGGAATCATTATAAGGAATTTGAGTGGAGATTAGTTAATTAAGGAGTCCTTGAGGTTTAGGATGACCTAGAGATGTCTAGGAGGAGTTAGAGGAATGGTGAGTGTTTTGAGCACACCAAAATCATGAGATGAGGAATATAAGAAGTGTGCATAAGATTAAGGAGAAGGTGTAATGATTAAGGTGATTTGAATATGTTCTAAGGGGAATTAATGACTAAGGAAGTACTAGGAAGTTTTAGAGGTGGTCTTGATGAAAAAGGGGTGAGATAAAGTGTGGTAATGAGTTATAATGATTTAGGCATTTCCTTGGAGGATTTAAGAATCAAGAGAAGGTAATTGAGCATGTAGGACTTAGGCAAATGTTGGTAACTAACTAGCAAGGAAATAAGGTGTTGGAGGATGGAAGCTTAAGCTTAGGAAGGAACTTTAAGTAAAGGCATAAAAAGAGTTTTAGATAGTGAGAGATGCTTGGGAGATGATGTTATAGTGGTGAAGAGAACATTTGGCATAGTGGTTACACTAGGTATGAACCACCACCTAGAAACCTAGAGGAAACATTACAAGTGTTAGCATTATTACAAGGAAAATGCATAATGACTAAGGTGGATCTTGGTGGATGATTTAAGGTATTTAAAGGAGGGCTTAAGGTGTATTTGAGGTGCCCAAATGAGGTTATAACATATTAGAATATATGAGGAGAAGTTTGGAGTTGAAAGAGAATTTAGAAACAAGTTTCTAGAGCCGACCGGCCTTAGGACCGGACTTGCAAGGTCGGTCGGGCTCTGTTACAATACCGGGAAATGTTTCTGGAATAGACCGGACATAGGACCGGACTTGTCAAGTCCGGTCGGGCTTGAATTTTGTACGGATATAAGTCTCTGGAATCGACCGGACATAGGACCGGACTTGTAAGTCCGGTCGGAGTGAATTTTCCAACGGTAAAAGGGTACTGGAATGGACCGGACTTGGCAAGTCCGGTCGGTAAGTCCGGTCGAGCCTAAAAAAAAAAAAAAAAGAGAAATTTTGAATTCTAAGAATGGCAATGGGTAATAAGGTATGCCTTTGGTAGGGTAGTAATGATTGAGACCCTAAGAACTTAAGAGATTAAGTTAAGTTAAGTATAAACTTGAAAGTTTAAGATTAAGTTTGTAAGATTAAGTGTAAGACCTAAGAGGTGTTAGGTGGGGATCATTAAGGAATTAAGTAAGTTAAACAAGTTAAGTAAGTCATATTAAGTTAAGTGATTAACAACCTAAAACTGAATGAATGTTTTAGGACTTGGGAGTTTGGACTCCGGAAGAGAGTAAGCAGCCGAACGACCAACGGTGAACGGTACAGTTCTCTTGTGACCTGCTTGCTAACGAGGTGTCCCTCGGCTTGTGTGCTATTTGTTTTGTGTGCTCACTAAACAAGATAAAGCATGCAACCGGAACATATTATATATATTGTATTGTTGTGTGATGTTTGGAAACTAACACAACATACCGTGAGAACTTACTAACCAATGCTTAGTAAGGAATTGAGTGAGACTAAGGAACGCCCCCTAATGAGGGACGATATGAACCGAAAGAGGTTAACCAACAAACGGGGTCTTGAGATAACTACTAACTGGAACTTGAGTGAGGAAACCCGGGACCGATCTCCGGTCATGCATGCTAAGGAAAGGGGGTCGGTATCTATAGCAGATTCGACTTCCGATTAAGGACTAGTCCTCGGACTAGTAGCCTTGGGTCGGTTGACCGGCTCGGCTACATTGGACATCCAGTCCAAGGTAGGTGGCTTTAAGATGGCGTGGGGGGATCAAGCCTACATCCCCAACAATTTAAGAATGTTGTTTATTGCCGGTAAGTGTCCTGCTGCTGGCTAGGGTTAACCAAGCCCTACAAAAATAAACATCGAATTAAGGGCTAACCTGTTCCCAATGAGAGAACGGTTGGCATACATAAGGTAAGGTTAAGATAAGTTGCAACCATTCCTTATTAAAGGATGGTTTGTATTATTAAGGCTAAGATAAGCTACATCCACTCCTTATTAAAGGGGTGGTGTTTCTAAGATTAAGATAAGATTAAGATTGAGGTGAGATAAGGATGGACTAAGATTAAGAGGATATATAACTTAAGGAGTTAAACAATTAACTCTCTAATTAAGGGAACGCATTTAAGCCGTTCATTGTGTGTGTGAACCTTGATTGTTCATATATGGATTGTTGTTTACAGCATTTACTATTATGTTGTGCATTTAATCAACCTCCATGCTATCGACAATTAGTCGTCGTAGCCACGTTAGCTTGGGGGCCATGAGGGGATCGTACCAGCATTCGTGCTGACCCCCTTTGGGGGCTGTTTTTACTACACAGGTACATCAGGAAGCGGTCGTCGCAAGCGTAAGAAGAGGATACAGCTGATAAGGGTTTAGTGTGGCCTACGAGTTGTGCATGTACACTCGTATGGCAATCTGAGTTAGTAAGATGTATAGGATGTGAGAGGGTTGTAAGAAGGTTATGTAAATGGTTAAGGTTGTTAGACTAATGTTCGGTATATTCTGTAGTCAGACCGTGGCAAGGTCCTGGATTGTAAAGAATTCCGCTGTGACATGTTTATATATATACTGTTAAGTTGCGAGACCACATTTGGATTGAGTTGGGGTGTTACATCCTCAATAGGATCGAGATGGAAAACCACAAGTACCACTACCTCCAGTAAGAACAACAAGGGCAAAAAGGCTTGAGCATGAACCTACCATAACGTCAAGAAACACGATGACCACAACAAGAGAATGATTGAACCCATTATGCCATAACACAGATATTACTTAAACCAATTGTAGCCACAAACGCAAATTGACGTGACTGCTTAAACAATTAACATCCAAGGCACTATCCTTACAAAGGAGTACCATGAACTAACAAATGTCAAGGTAGGAAAGAAACATAAACTGTTACCCCATTTGATCACAATTGATCATTGGATGGAATTTCCACGAAAAGGGAATGGCTATTGCCACCGGTATACCACCATACCATAGGTGACAAAAAGAGAAGCACGTGTTTAAGACATGCCATTTACTGACGTGGCAAATGTTAGTGATGATGATTATATAAGTTAAACAATGACAACAACTTAAATAATAATACAAGACATTAGGTCTAACACTGTAAGGCACAAGCCTAGGTGAATATTACCAGTATGCTACTTGAAGGATACGAGTCCAGGAGAGTGAAACTACCACCTCCGACTACCTTTCCAAGGTATGCCACAAGAGCAACAACGCTTAAAACGAAATGACTAATGATGAAAACCAATTAAAACCAAACTACAATGAGGATTTCCATAAAAGAAGGAAACACAAACCTTCGCCACGGAGTCTGAGATTACAACAAATGATGTAACCCAAGAAATAGGGTAAAGTTAGGAGAACAAAAACATGTACCACAAACAACACAAACAACCTGTAAAATATAAGAATGAGAAATAATGAACAAACGCCAGATGGCGCCCACAAAAACCAGATAACAGTAATTTGGAGTCGATGCACAATCACTCCAATAAAGAACCTATTAAACAAAGAACAATAATGAATTGCCAATACAAGTGGTCGAATGAACCCCTTTAAGACAGTAGCGAACAAATGTCAAAAGCAATGACAGAGAAGATAACCACCTCGTACAGTTACAGTGTAAACCAAACTACTCGAACGCAATATTGTAAACACTTACTAAACATAAAATACGTAATCATGCCCATTAGGCAAGAGACCTAGAGGACCTAAGAAAATCCTTTGGGGGACACACCGATACAGTTTAAGAAAGAGATTGACAAATGAATATTCCACAAAATTGTAACTGTGTGACAGACACTATGAATATGTAAAAACGAGATATGGAACGACCGCACTCCATAGGAGTTTGCGGACTTGACAGACTTAATTATAAGTTAGTCAAGTAAGTAGTAATACATCAGTAGGGTATCCCGTACATCTAGACAAGTAATGTAAGGAAAACGAGAAGTAGTCAACTACACGCCAAGTCCAGTGATACAAATCCAGACCAGTGCAAATAACCACCTCGAATGAATTAACAAGAAGGGTCTCAGTTTAACCGACGAGACTAGAGGAACCAAGAACCTTAGATACAACACGACCAAAGCCGTGACTCCACAAAGGAGTGATTAATACACAATAGTATAAAAGGAAACCTCCTGAAAGATGAGAGAGCTAATAGTCAACTAAATGACAAATGCATGAGAACCCATTAAATGGGCGAGTAAATAGGTGAAATCCTAATAAGGATCAAGAGTCCATAATGGCACAATTCTTGCCATCCAAGAGAAGCCTACATAATGATGATAACTGCCACCCGATAGAGGGGCATAAGGAGAACTATTCTCCAAACTAAAGACACTAAACAATACTGTACGATGTAACAGTCACCAGATGCCCAAGAGTATAGGCAAAACTACATTTTCACCCAAAAGGGGGTTAAACATAAACACACTACTAATTGATAAAAGAAAGGAAGAGCTAATTTACTAGCGGATGCCCTAAGCTTTAAAGCAAGTGTAACAATAACCAATAACCGTCGAATCGACTATGATATGGTACGCACATAAGCGACCATTATAAGCAGCCATTAGAAATAAACATGTTGGCATGAATTAGACGAGTAAAACTTGCATAAAACTCAATAATGAGGAACAAAATTATTTTAAAGGTAGACTACTGTAGTCTAGACCATTCAAATAGACACTTCAAGTAAATACAGCTTTCAACGCTACACACCCACGTGGAGACTCGTAAATGTACAAATATTCTCATGATAAATCAACATGAGAAGGATGCAAGATACACCCAGAGGCAAATGCATCAATGCCGTAGAATATACCCACATTGGATGCTGAAAGAAGCATAGCACAAAAATAAGAATAACAATTAAATTTCCCCATACGAATATTGTTGTTAGGCCGACATACGAAGAAAATACAATATACATCCACAAGAAACACCTAACAAATACTACAACTAATGTATTACTACGAAACAAAATAACCTGGAGACACGAGATCACAAAGACTATCTCAGTGAATATATAGAATGGTACGTCTCAAGATTGCTAAGACAAGTGTAAAGAGCACTGAATGCGAACAATAGCCAATATCTCATCTCACCTTGACTGAAAGCCAGTAAGTGAAGACAAAGAACATTAAAGATATAATATGCGCACATGCGCTAGTAATCCGAAATATCGAGATAGGCAATTTAAATCTAATCGAGCACGTATACAATAAAGATACCACTCCGATTAAGATACCTCTGGTTCCGAAAGTAAGAAAGTCTGTGTATAGCACCATCACATTGGAACGGGGTCAGCAATAACTTGTTACTAATAAACAATCCATAATACATCCATAAGAACAAAAAAGGGCAAATTGAACCCTATGTTCGTGGGTCTGTACCTCACTACGGAGCGAGTGGGCCCATTACAACGTGTTTGGGAGAGCACACAAAATACATCACGCCTTCCAGCTAGAGAAATACGTGTCTCACTCTTCACATATTGTCAAGCCCAAAAAGGCTTGAATTAGACCGTCTCTCAGATAAGAGAAGACTCCACTCCTTATCCTCGATACGGAAATGAGGGTGACCAAGACCAAGACCATTAAAAGGTCAAAGGTCTTTAGTCGAACCGTGAGGCAGAAAAGGCCACATGAGAGTTGGAGGACTCTATACGAGCCAAGTATCTAGCGCTCTTCTTATAGCGGCTGTTAGGTACTTTAAGGGTCACGGGGCGTAACCCTTTTTAAGGGGGATAGAGCCTCTTGGCATGCACTAGCGTATACCAGAATTTTTGTGTTATTAATGTTGTGCTTGTGGTATGTATGCGTGGCATACTTAGTGGTAATTGTTTGTATGTGCATTTGTGCACTTGTATGTGTCTTATGTATCCTACGAAATACTCGATTATGTTTGTGAATACATTTGTTTATGATGTATCCTTAGAGATACTTGTGATAGATATATATCCCTATGTGGAAAGTGAAAGAACCAATATGGTATTGTGCACTTGTGTTGCACCATGTGTGGATGAGTGAATATTGTGCTGTGCACTTGAATTGCACCGTGTGTGGATTTATATTTTCACATGATACAGTAGAAGTGCTTTTATTGCTCTATGCTTAAGAGATATTATGTGTACTTACTGCACTTTGAGATATGAAGATACGGGACTTGATCCTTAAGAGCGATACTAGTCATGGAACTAGATTATATAGGACCAATTGATTAGAAATGAGACTTCGGGATGAAGTCTTTTTAAGGGGGTAGACTGAAATACCCTAAACAGTACTTACCTTAATTAATAAGAAAATAAATCAAATGAAGGTTATAATTACCAAATATTCATCTAATAAGTAATACTCATTATAAACATTAGTGTATAAACATATAGTCCAAAATGGACACCAAACTATATATTAAATCTCTAATCAAAGAGAGAACATTATTAATGAGAAATCAACTCCTAAAATTAATACCACATGTAATATATTAATACATGTAGTAAATATCACAAATATTATTCATTAGACTATATAAAACATTTAATATAGTCAAACCAAATTATTAAGTACAACAACCCCTTATGTACACACTAAAACAAGAATAACACATGTTACCACCTAACACATAAATTAAGTCACAAGTGTACAACTTAATGTCTAAATATAAAGTCTAGAAAAATTCAAAATCCCCCTCCAAGGACATGTGTGGCCGGCTGCTTGTATATGTATAAGGAAGAAGAAATCAAAAAGAAACACAAGAAACAAAACAAGAGAAGACAAGGGTGTACCAAAGAGGAATAAAGTAAAAGTAATTTTCTACAACTCTTCCTCACATCTCCTCTCACAAGTTGGACAGTCTCCTAACCCATCCTCACTCATATATATGGTTTTGCTAAGAGAATGAGACAAGAGAAAAGCAAGCTAGACACCGAAAGGAGACAAGAAGACAATTAAGGAATAAAGCAATATTACTTTCCACCATTCTTCCTCTCATCTTTTCTCACACAAAGCTGGCATGTACTGCCCTCCTACCCATATGTCTCGGCTGCACAAGGGGAGAACAAGTCAAAAAGTAAGCTAGAATAAAAAATAAGCATTAAAGAACAACTCACCTCATATAAGACAAATACACCTCATCCTCTCTTACACACACAAACTAGAAATGTAACAGCACTCTCTCATTGTCTACTGCTGTTTCTAAGTAAAGGAGACAAGAAAAAGCAAGATGACTCACACATAAGACAAAACATAGCCCTTATACACCCTAAGACAAAGTCATCTTTTATTTATACCCACACTCACACTCATTTTCTCTTTGCCCATGCTCATGTTCAGAACTTCCATCTCTTCATTCCAGATGTGAATAATAGCAGCATACCCCTTTCTTTCACCATCTTCATCCCTTTCCAAGCTTTAAGTCTCTAATGGTGTTTTAAGCCCTTTTCTACCTCAAGACTTCATTTCCTTGCTCACAATCACCAACCACTTCCCTTCTTTCATTCTTAATCAACATTTATGAGCATATTTCAGTAAAAACCGTGGTGAAACAAGGAGAACAAGCTTGGTAAGTCAAGGTAAGACAAAAATTCCTTAAAGCACATTTTTGCTCATTTCTTCAAAGATCCAAAATTATCACTTGTTTATGCTCCATTATTACACCATTTCATGCTTAAAATGAAGGTGATATCCACCCCATTTCGTGGGTCAAATAGCTGCTCCAAAACACCTCTTAAAGAGCTTCAAAGGCAAGGTAAATCAAGAACATATGCGGTCCCTTAAACCTATCCTTTCATTCTGATTTTTCCATGAACTAAAGTTCATTATACCCTCTGCTAGGTGGCTGAAATTATGATCGAGGAACCCTTCAAAAATCTCAAGGTAATGACACTCTTTTAAGTGTTCAAAAATCAATGTTTAAGCTCCTTAAATTACTTACTTAGTGAAACCACTAACTAAAATCTTATTCCTTGTTATTATACTTACTAGTGGGTCTTGGAACCACCCATGGAGTGTGGAGGCAGTAGGGACATCATCCCAAAGAGAAAACTATCTTTAAGAAGGTAAAATACTCATTTAAAGTCTTAAGGTTCATAATAGTGTTACACTTAATTTTATGATTCAAAAACCTAACTTAGGGCTGTGTCAATTAGTGTCGTGATGGGGAGAGTGGCTGTGTGGACTGCCTTGTGATTGTAACAAGGTAATGATGGTTAAAACCTTTATTTATATACATTAAGGTTATTAATGTTATAAAATAAATAGGGCCGAAAATGTACAAATGTATATATGCTGTTTGAACCATAAAAATGTGTAGAAAATTATGGTTACATGTTTAGTTGGTGAACCTAGGTGCTAATGACTTATTAAAGTCAAGTTTATAAGTTAAAAATGAAAGAAAAATGATTTTTATAAGTTAAATGAAAAATCTGTAGCAAGCCGTGTATAACCTATAGTTTATGGATATTTTAATGTCATTTTATGGTTAAGTTTATGTTATGTTGAAGGCCACGTGTTTAGGCCATTTTATTATAGTTATTTAAAGCTTTAAATATTAAATTATTAAGTTTTTGGGTGGTTAAATGAATTAAACATGTTTCTGGTGCTAAAGTATAATTTTAGTGAAACATAATCATCTAGGCACATTTTAGATGAATCTTGATGAATTTAGGTGATACATAAATTAAAGATAAAGTTATAATGAAATTTATAAACTTTATAAGTGTTAAAATGAACAAAGGCTTACTATGGGGGTAAAACCGTTAATAAATAAAGTTTGAGGTGCTAAATAATAAATAAAACTGAATGGGGGCTGTTTAGGCATTTTAAAACATATGATGTAATTTTTATTAAGTTTAAACACTTAAATGTAAAACTAGAGAAGTAAATGTGGCAGAACTATGAATTATATAAATATGGGTCAAAGAAATATTTGGGTGGTCAACCTTGACCACATGTGGGGTTTGACCAAATTAAAATAATACAAATAATTATTTTGATGATTTAAAGAAATATTAAGTCAAAAATAACAATTATATAAAATTATGGGGTAACCTTGTAATTTACTGAGAGTTATAGGGGTTGAAATATGATTATTAAGATCCTAGGGGTCTGCTTAAATTATTAGAGAATTTTTGGGCTAATTTTAGTGATTTAATAAATTATGGATTATAATATATAGTTTAAGTATTAAAATGTAACATCTGTAAAAATTATGGGGCTATTATGTAAATAACCAAAAATTTGGGATGAAAAATAATATGGGACATCCTAGGGGCTGTTCGAGAATTTAGAAAATTATTTTGGGAGTTTTTGGAATTAAATAAGTTAATATGTATAGTATAAAGTTGTAGGTATTAAATTGAAAGTTTACAGAATAAAGAGGGGTAATATGGAATTAAAAGAAGTTGTGGGTGAAAAGAATAAATCTGGAAAAATAATAGGGTGCTGTTCGAATTTATATATGTATGTATATGCTTGTATATTATAAATGTTTTGGGATCTTAGGTTATAATTAAATAAGGTTAGAAATGTAACAAGAATAATGTTTGGGGTGATTTTGTAAATAACCTAAAATGAAGGGGGAAGGAGTTTAAATGCCAAAAATAATATGGGTGGTTTGGAATTTTCAAAAACAATGAATGATATATTATAAAGTTTAAGATGATATAATGTAATACCCTTGAGGTTTACCTCCCACATCGATTTGAGGGGAGAACGAACCACTCCTTATATGGGGTGGGGATACCTCTCCTTGTTGTGAGGCCTTTTGGGGCTAGGAAACCCCAGGAACAAAACCGTGCAGCCTGCGTGCCAAAGCGGACAATATCACAACAGTGGGATATTCTGGGCTGTTACAGTTGATATCAGAGCTAGACCCAGGTCGGTGTGCCGGTGTGGCCCGCGAGGGCACTGGGCTCCCAAGGGGGGTGGAGTGTAATACCCTTGAGGTTTACCTCCCACATCGATTGGAGGGGAGAACGAACCACTCCTTATATGGGGTGGGGATACCTCTCCTTGTTGTGAGGCCTTTTGGGGCTAGGAAACCCCAGGAACAAAACCGTGCGGCCTGCGTGCCAAAGCGGACAATATCACAACAGTGGGATATTCTGGGCTGTTACATATAATGTGACCTTATGTTAAAATATAAGAGGATATATTATAAAGAGATTAATGGGGTATAAATATACCTTATAAATAATCACATAGAATAATGGGTTTAAGTTGGAAATTTGGGGGGGGGGGGGGTATAATATATGATAAGAAACCTTATAATATAAGGAAGGTGACATTGTGTAAAATACCTTGTATAATATTAAGTGAATTCTTGGGAAAAGATTTGTGAATAAAGGACACAAATAAATAAGTGTATACTCCACACGAAATAATGAATTAATTCGTCATGGAAAACCTTATAAATCACACGATATGAATTTATAACATAGGGTGAAAATTTAATATGATTGATAAATCATATAAGGTTGATGTGGAGAGAATTATGGATTTGGAAATATAAGTATAAGTGTTTATATTATGATATAGTATGAGTTGATAAATAAATATTGGTTATAATGGAACATTGACTTGTAATATTGACCAAGTCAAACTAGATTGACCAAATCATCACAAATGTACCAAGTGGTTAAGTTGGCCGGTACATAAAATAATATGTAATTAAAAGTTAGAATATAACTTAGTCAAGTAAAGTATAACAATGGACTATATTGTATGGGTATATATATATATATATCAACGCATACGTATATGGGTATATAATTATACAAGTGGGATATAACTTGGTCGAACAAACATAACAATGAACTATGTATATATATGGAGATCAATAGGTATGTGTATGTATGCAAATATACAAGGGTCAAATAACCTTGATAAATAGCATGGGTTACTAGGAATTTAATCCTTAAGTAATGAATAATATTGCGCTACGAAATATTATACTCTTATAACTATAGAGTATGGTTAAATTAAATCCCGAGACTTAATACAAACCCGAGCCAAACAATAACCAGTTAAGGGTATAACTACGAGGCAAAAGATTAGAACCTATCTATGATAGTTAAGTAGACTCGTAATATAGACACTGATATTAGAGTGATGTATTCCAAAGGTACGAACTGTTAGATACGAGCTACGAGATTGCTAGAGGATAGGCGTGAATCATCACGCTAGCATTGCTCAACGGTGAATGGTATGTGAATGTGTGGTCTGAAAGCCCTAAGGGTTTCCTTGGGTTCCAGACATAATGCGTGCTTTCATGTTAAGATTAATAATGTTATGCCTGCGTTTGTATGCGTTTATTTTCCGACCATCAAACCGTTTATTAATTGTGCGCGTACGTCGGTCGGACATGTGATACTGATTATCATCCTAACTGTGTATGAACTTTCGGGTGAGACTCTGGATACTATCTTGTGAGAGTAAACAACTCCTAAAACACTAAGTGAGAAACTTAGTTTTGAGACCCGGTATTAACCGTCTCTAGAGCGATGACCCGACTTTTGAACATCACCTAGCAGACTTCTAGGCATATGTAAGACCCATTGGGCATCTTTTAAAATGTGTTCTCCAATAACGAGATTAAATCTCCAGGATATTAATTAAAATACACTAACAAATGAGAGTGTGTTAATTAATGATACAATGTTTAATAAAACCTGGCCTGCATACGTCCCAACAGGTTGCACATAGTGATCACTAGAGTTTAACACCCGTTTAGGGTCTACTCTTGTTTATCTAACGAGCCGGATACGATCGTTAGTCGGAATGTGCTACCTTTGGCACCATGGCTTCGGCCACATCGACATCTACCACTATAGATCAGTAAGCCCACCGACTCACTGTAGATGGCACCGGACTACTATCCAAAATATAAATGTGTGAGGCTAAACGGGAATTTGTGAAATACCTTGTAATTAAAAATAGTGATTAATTAGGCCCATAGATATTTTAGAAGCTTAATTATGTCTAAATAATCATGAGAGAACGAATCCCGAAGAAAATGGATCCTTAAAACAGATCAAGAACGCAAACGAACTTTAAAGCGGGTTCTTCGAGGAAACCGGGAAAACGCGACTTTAAGCGGGTCAAATAGACTCGTAACAATTTTGGTCAACCAAATAGTCATTAATAAACATTAAGGGAGGTCTAGGACCAATAAAATCAATTAAACGAGAAAATAGTAAAAACTGTAAAAAATGGGAAGTTGTGGGGTGAGAGTGTAAATAAACTAAACTAGTGTGTCCACTTTAGAAAATAAAAAAAATGAAAAATATGATTGTGTGTGCTGTGTGGGCCGATCTCTACTGCCCTCTCTCACACTCTCTTAATTCTCTTCTTATGTGCTAGAAGACAAACAAATAAAAAGCAAATAAAATCTCTCTCCTCATTTCCTCACACCACTCACGTACAACACCCCCTCCCTCACTCTCTCATTTTTCTTTCTTCCTCCTTGGGCGCCAACAATGGCGATTTGCCATACACCACACCAACCTCACCTTATCTCCTCTTGTTAACTACTCAAACCTCCACCAAAAATTACAAAAGTTGTACAATTGTGTTCCTCTCATCAAGGAGAACACCTCTCTCTTTTCCAAATTCGAAAACAAGCAACTTCATCTCCATGAGTGTTCTTGGTTTTGAAGAAGAAGACCACCATTAGAAGCCTCTTCTCCACCTTGTTGGTCTAAGGTAAAAAGAAATTTGAAAAGCTAGCATTTTTAACCCTCATTTGTTAAAATAGAAATTTCTAAGTTAGAACCACTTATTCCTTGTTTTCCCAGCCGATTTTGGCTTCCTTGGAGTGTGGAAATCTTGTTCTTGTTGCCATCCAACACTCCAACCATACACTTTCATGGTAATGCATTTCCTAAACCCTAAAAGCTTACCTTAAACCTTTAAAGATGATTAAGGGTTAGTTTTAATTTAGAATGTGTATAATGAATGGGCAGTAGCTTGTGAGAATTGAATCTCCATAACCGGTGGGAAGAAAGGAAGGGAAAAGAAAGAAGAAAGAAGAAGGAAGGAAGAACTAGTAAGAAAACAAGGTAATTACACTCATCCTTGTGTAGTTTTTTGTATGTTGTTGTAACAGATTTTAGTAGTTAAAAATGTGTATTGTAAATGGTATTGAGTAGTAGCATAATGTGTAAGAGAACCCAACTATTTTTAAGCTTCAAAAGATGATGAAAATCTTGTATAAACCTTAAGGAAGGAAATGGTGAATGTGCAAGAATTTAATGAGTGTTTAAGGTTTAGTATTTGTGTTGGAGAGTTATATATTGTTGTTGTTGATAAACAGGGGATATGGGTAGCATTGTGTGAATAAAACAATGTGGTGAGAATGTAGAAATTTAGGGGAGACCATGCCAAATTCTACCTAGAACTAGAACACTTAAGAACTAGAAACTAGGTGGAAGATTACCTTGAAAACAGATTTAATTGGAGCTAGGTAGTGGGTAGGTTAGGAGAGATGGATAATGCATTATAAGCCTTAGGAATGACATTATAATAGGGAGCTATAGGTGGAGGAAATGAGAACCAAAATCTGCAGCAAAACACAACTAGGAAAATAATGTAAGTGCTAGAATGGAAATTTAGAAAACAAGTGTGTGGATTGGTATGAAAAGAAGTAATAAGTTAATAATGAATTTAGACATGTTTAGAGGGTCTAATTAGTACTAAAACATGTTAGGATATATGTAGGAATATTGGGGAAGAAATGTGTAAGAAAAAGAAGTAAAAACAAAATCTGTAGGCAAGTTCTGCTACCGACCGACATAGAGGTTGGATCGGTTGTGGGTCGGTCGGGGCATAAATCACTAGAACAAATCTTTCTGGAATGGACCGACCCAGAGGGCCGTGGGTTGGTTGGGTCGGCCGGGCAAGCTTAAACGAACAAAAATGTTTCTATAATGGACCGACCCAGAGGGCCGTGAGTCGGTCGGGTAAAGTCTGGAGGATGAAAAAGTTACTGGAATGGACCGACCCAAGGGGTTGGGTCGGTCGGTGGGTCGGTCGGCCCAAATTTATAAAAAAATAATAATAAAAAAAATATATATAAATATATATATGTAAGTATGCATGTACATATATAGGTGACCTTAGTATGGAAGTGGTTAAGGTAAGAAGTATAGACTTGAGTAAGAAAACAAACTTAAAGTATGAATTGGGTTCCATAACCATTTAGGACTAGTAAGAACTAGTAAGTATACTTAGGGAATGGTAATGGAATAAGGCTAGAATAATAATAAGTCATTAACCATACAACTCCATGTATGTTATAGGACTTGAATTGTGAACGCCGAAGGAAAGTCGGTTGCAAGTACAACGACGAACAGTATGAACTTCTCATGCCCCGTATGCTACCTTGGCTACTCTGATTTGTGTGCTAATTGATCACCTAACAAGATAAACGCACAAATCGGAACTATTATGCTTACTTGTGATTATATGATATTGTTCCTTGTTGCACTGCTAGAAAAAAAAGAATAAACAACGCCCCTTTAACAACGGTTATATTGTAAATCGTTTTTTATCATAGGCCGGACATCTTAAACAACACTTTGTTTACAAAGCGTTGTTTTTGTTATCAAGCCCAAAGTCAAAAACAACGCTTTGCTACAAAGCGTTCTTTAAAGAGACATGTATAAAAAACGCTTCAGAAATGAAGCGTTTTTTATGTGTTTAGGCGCGATAACATAAAAAACGCTTCACTTAAGAAGCGTTCTTTATGCTAGCATAGAAAACGCTTCTTAAGTGAAGCGTTTTTTATGTTACCTAAATTATAATACACTTAGATCTTTTCGCCCTCCCGCCCAGTTTCTCATCAATCAAATCACGACTGTTCCCCTACCACTCTCTGTAAACGCTCTCTGTAAACACGCTAAGCTAGATCTCAATCCAAACCATCCCATATTAAATTTCATTTCGATTCCGCCGCGGCACCCCTCTTCTCTTCCCCTTTCTTCTATATGCGTTCGCCATCTTCACTAGCTTCTAAAATTTCTCGGTAACCCGGCGGCCAAACTGTTGATGCATGCATGCGTCGATATCAATCGTCGGCACCTCGAGCTCTCTCGCTATCGGTAATATTATTGAGCTGCGAACACATATATGCCTATCGATCCTTTAGTTTCATATATATACTCTTCAGTAATTAATTTTAATTTTGCAAATCGCACGAACAGGGAACAGACCCCTGTCGCACGCACGGCGGCGTCTGGATTACAACCGGCCCCAAGTAGCGAAAGGAACAACATACATGCGCGCTAGATCTGTCGGCTCTATTCTTGTGCTGATGAGGTAATTTTGCAAACTGAACTTCTTAATCACGAAAAATATACATGCTCTGCTTGTTTGGGATTAAGGATTAAGGCGTCTGTTTGTTTGTGATTAAGATGTGAAATATAATATTGTGTGTGTATTGTTTGGGAATAATTTTGCATGCAAACAAACTGTGGCTCGTACATTTGTTGTTAACCTATGTGTGCTTGCAAACCAAACTTGTTAATCGGGAACATATATACTCTGTTTATCTGTTTGTTTGGGATCGATTAACGGTGTGAATAAAGTGTGTATGTGTGCTTGGGAATAACTTTGCATGTAGACCAACGGACTTGCGCTCTGGTTTTTACTATATATGTGCTGATTGTTGCTAATCAGGCGCGCTTGTTGTAGTATATATGTGCTGATTTTTACTTGCTGGTACAATTAATGGACTTGGGAATTAATGTGTAATATAATGCGTTTCGGCATGCATACAAATATAGTATATATGGCGAAATTAATTTGGTTAGATGATTATAGGTGTATTAATTAATGCTATATATTATATTATAGTATAACCTAGGGTGCAAATATTAGATGACTATAGGATGTATTAATTAGTTACAAAGACATAGCATTACAGCAGCTTGCCTGACGTATTCCCCTTCCCCATATTGCTTTTACCTTAACATCCACCCAGAAGTTTATCTACGTTTCTACCAATACCAACATCAAAACTTTTAAGTTCCTTCACATTCTTCTCAGATTTGTTATCCGGTCAAGCTAGGCATTCCAATTAACCCTCTAATGTTTTGGAAATCTATATGACCACCATTGGCCATATAAGAGACCTCTAGCGCTACTTACAGCTTCTTAATTTCTTGTAGTTATTATTTTAGTATCCCTTTACATTTTTTGGCTAGCGCCTATGACCTTCGATCGTCATCAACCTATAATAAAAAAATTGAACTCGGACGGGCCCACCAACTTTATTTTCCTTCACGACCTTTCTTCTCTCCTTTTTGATTCCTTTAGTCACCTCTGACTAGTATGTATGCTGTAGAAGCTTCAGTAGACCGAGCAATCAGAACTGAACAGCACTGAAACATCACAGAGAAAATCGGATAAAAAGTCAGACGAATTTGGCCGATGTAGACGGTTGCTGCCTCTGTTGAAGATGAAAGTACCGACGATCATAATGATTCTTCTATTGATACAAAAGAGACAGAAGAAGAAAAACATGGTACAAAAGAGACAGAGGCAGATACAGATGAAAGGATGAATGAGAACTCAGAAACAGAGAGGTTGAAGAAATTGGCTAAATAGTTAAGTGAGGCTGCCACGAAGTAGAGTCCGGTGGCGATTAACGAATTACCAGCTTACTTCATAACCTTGAATGAAGAAAACGGTTTTCTAGAATATTGGTATCAGGAGGATAAGAGGAAACTTAGTCAATTATATGGTGGCATAGGGGACTATATGAAGATAAAGTGGTACCACATCTCCCGGTTGATGAGTTTCATGAGTTATGGATGGAAATGGAGGTGGAGAAGGTAGACACTTCTCCATCTTCAGTTTGGATTGGATTCGCATCTTTTTTCAGTTTTGAACATCGATAGGTCAGAGAATCTTCAAACACTTGGACATGAATGTCTGTAATTGCATGCAGTCAATTGGAATACTAGCCACACATTGTTGATGTGGGGTGCATCATACCTTTTAAAAAACTAGATGAAAAACTCTTGGCAATTAAAAAGATTGAGAGATTCCCCATAAGTATGATTCCCCCTGAGTTTGCATGTTAAGCGACTTTAACAAATGATAGCAATAAGTGACAGTTTTTATGCACAATAAGTGACAACTTTTATGTTATACTGTAACCTTAGTAGATAACTTTCTACTATGGTTATAGTATAACATAAAAGCTGTCATTTATTGTGCATAGAAGCTGTCACTTATTGCTATAATTTGTTTCTTGATAGCAATAAGTGACTGCTTTTATGCACAATAAGTGACAGCTTTTATGTTATACTATAACCACAGTAGATAGTTATCTACTAAGGTTACATTATAACATAAAAGCTGTCACTTATTGTGCATAAAAACTATCACTTATTGCTATCATTTGTTAAAGTAGCTTAATGTGCAAACTCAAGGGGAATCATACTTAGGGGGAATCTCTCAATCTTTTTAATTGCCAAAAGTTTTTCATCTAGTTTTTTTTAAAAGGTATGATGCACCCCACATCAACAATGTGTGGCTAGTATTCCAATTGACTGCATGCAATCTACAGACATTCATGTCCAAGTGTTTGAAGATTCTCCGACCTATCGATGTTCAAAACTGAAAGAAGATGCGAATCCAATCCAAACTGAAGATGGAGAAGTGTCTACCTTCTCCACCTCCGTTTCCATCCATAAGTCATGAAACTCATCAACCGGGCGATCTGGTACCACTTTATCTTCATATAGTCCCCCATGCCGCCATATAATCGACTAAGGTTCCTCTTATCCTTCTGATACAACTACTCTAGAAAACTGTTTTCTTCATTCAAGGTCATGAAGTATGCCGGTAATTCGTTAATCACCACCGGACTCTACTTCGTGGAAGCCTCACTTAACTATTTAGCCAATTTCTTCAACCTCTCTGTTTCTGAGTTTTCATTCATCCTTTCATCTGTATCTGCCTCTGTCTCTTTTGTACCATATTTTTCTTCTTCTGTCTCTTTTGTATCAGCAGAAGAATCATCATGATCGTCGGTACTTTCATCTTCAACAGAGGTAACAACTGTCTTAGCGAATTGGAAATTTCTTCTCAGGTACGTATTATAAGTACTTTTGTGTTTAAATTGGTGATTTTAATTATTTTCGCATGTTTGGATAAGTTTAAATGGTGTACTTAATCGCTTTTATAATTATGTTGTGTAGCTTGTTGATTTCTTCTCAATACTTATTCACAAGCCGATCGATCTGAAGTTTGTCAATAAGGAGAGGGCGCACACATGTGTTTGAATGCACTAAATTGATCAGAAGAAGTCATGAGTCATGATCTATATATCTTTTCTTTTTTCAAATGGTTGTATTGTACATGTTATGATCAAAGTACTTGAACCATTTTAAGTATTTTGGTTAACTAGCTAGTTACAAATGTTATAGTTGATCGATACTACACTTAAGCATATGTGCGCTATATTGCAAACAAAGTACTACTGCTGTTGATCTATTAATTAAAATTCACCAGTTTGATTGATATGGTATATTCAATACAAACAGGTTTTGAATGATTTTGTGATTTTAATTTTGTGTTATGCGCAGGGTAATAAATTGTATAAAAAATAAAAATATAAAAAAAGGACCATATAAGAAACGCTTATATGTATAAGCGTTTCTTATACTCTCGCGCCAAATGACATAAAGAACCCTTATATTGATAAGCGTTTTTTATAAATATTCATAAATAACGCTTATAATAAACAAGCGTTTTTTATAGTCGGACATAAAGAACACTTCAAGGTGAAAGCGTTCTTTATGCCTCGTAGATTCCCGCCACCTTACCCACTTAAAAAAACGCTTTAGGGATAAGCGTTCTTTTAAATTAATGTATAAATGACGCTTACAACACATTCTTTAAGAGGCTCGACCATTTGCATCGCCGACATAAAAAACGGTTATAAAACGTTCCAAAAGACAAATAAAAACGTTGTTTATTCCTTTTTTTCCAGCAGTGTTGGATATTATCTTTAAATCATAGTTTGTATAATTCATGAAATGTATGGATGATAATGAATGTGTGTGTGCTTGATTCATATTGTAGTGACCGAATGTCATTGTGATGGACTTCTAACTAATTCCTAACAAGCTAACCAATCTAACATAATAAATTGGTAAATTGGAATGAGTAGAAGTCCGATATAGTTTCCGCCACGGGTGAGGAGGCGGAGACACAAGAGGTTGGATCCAATTCCTGGCTTTAATCTTTTCCACGACCCAAACCCCTTAAATGGGTAGCATCCTGGATTAGTGAGCCACCTAAAGCCCGGTGGTGGGACGGTGTAGTCCCTGCCCGGAGGTCACACCGACTTAACATGAGTAAGAGTAAGTAAATGAGTATGGAAAAGTAAGTAAGTAAAGTATGAATGTGATTGTGTAAGTATTGTGTGAAGAGTAAAAGAGTAATGAACATCCAATTAACCCGGATGTGTAATTGGCTAACCCTTGAGAAGGTAAGTACTGTGTGTGCTATTGTATCACTATTTGGCTTGTGTATTGTATTGTGTATGAATGTGTGGTATATGTAAAGCATGTTAATAATGAACCGCATGTATAGTCGACCTTAAATAGTCGGCGTACCCTAGTTAGCACGCGGTATATACGAAGTTTATATGCAGCTTTTTGCTGAGCCCCTTGGGGCACCGTTTTTAATATTTTACAGGTGCTCGTGAAGGGTGAAGACTTGGTGAGAACAAGATGGTTTCTTTTTGGACGTAATTAGTGGATTTTGAAAGGTGTACCAAGTTGTACATGGCTATAGGCCTTTTTGTTTAGCCGGTGTACCATGGGGTACACCCTTTTGGATAATGAAAGGATTATGAATTGGTATAGATGAGTATTTTGTGAGAACTCATTATTTTTGGTAGACTTGAAAGGGATGTAATTAACTATGCTTTTGATACTCGGTAATCCAGTAATGTAAGTATATGATATTATGTATTTAGTAAGTAAAGTAGTCGCTCGGTATTTCTAGACATCAGACCGTTACTGTATTGTAGTGTAAGCCTAGCTAGCCGTATGGGTGGTTAGCGGCGTTGTATCACCCTCCGTAGTAATAGTATTTTCGCTGCGAGTAGTAGGATGAACGGGACAATTAGACGGTGAGTAAGGGATTAGCGGTAGGGGTGTTACAAAAAGTGGTATCAGAGCATAGTTACGCTATGATGTCCTAAGATTTCCGAGCATAGGGATTACCGAGTTAGGATTTCAACCGTTTTAAAACGGATACTTAGAAACCTAACTAGGAATTACCTATGATAACAACGGATACCCTTGACGTTCTTATGAACGATACCATGCTTAAATTCAAGATCCCTTGGTCACATGTTACAAAGCCTAATGCGAATGTTAAATGTTCAGATGTCAGGACGTGGTCCAGGCCGAACCCGAGGAGGGGCCAATGACGGACCGGACCCGCAGACGATAGCGGAAATCATCACGGCCATGGTAGCACAGATGCTACCTCAAGTAATCACTGCGGTACAACAAACCCAACAAAACCAACAAACACAAGCGGGACCAATCCCTCCCCCTCCACCCAGAGAAGCGAAATGGGTAAAATCAGTAGTGGAACTCCGACCTCCATGCTTTCGAGGCGAGAGTGATCTGGCAAAGCTAGAGGCCTACATCTCCGAGATGGAGACGGCGTTTGAAACCCTCGAAGCTCCTGCTGGAGTTCGAGTTAGTAGCAGCTTATTACCTTAAGGATGCAGCCATGGATTGGTGGAAGTTAGTTAAGAACGAGCATGTCAATGATCCTACATTCGACTAGGAATCCTTCACCTCTCTCCTTCGATCCAAGTACTACCCCGAACATGTCAAAACGAAGAAAAGACTAGAGATTGATGCCTTGAGAATAATAGACAAGATGTCTGTGGATGAGTACTACCGTACCTTTACTTCTATCCTTCGTCTTCTACCCGACCTTGGGTACACCGGCCAGGTGTTGGTCGATCGCTTCTATGGCGGTCTGAGCCATCGCCTTTGGTACGGCATGAGCTACACCAGATTTACCTCCCTTCAGGTAAATACCGGTTGAACCCTTAGTACCATTGTAAATATTTTACCTTTATCTTTCTGAGTAAGAATCCCGGCTAATACCTGAAACTTTAGGAGTGCTATCACGCGGCATCTCGCGTTGAGATCACTTGTCAACTAAGGGATGAGGAAACAGCGCTTAAGCGTAAGGCCAACAACAAAAACACTAGTGCTGAGGAGCAGAACCAAGGTAAGAGCTGGAAAAAGAAGAAGGGGAAGTTCTTCCAGCAAACCCAAAAGAACACCCCTAGTGAGAGCAGTGCCCATGATGAGAAGGGCAACCCAGTTGAGCTTCTTCAGCTAGGTTCTTCTGCGTCGGTGGCTGCGAAGCCACTGAGATCACACCCACCTAAGGGTAAACTTCTAATTTAAAACTCGTATTCGTATAAGTATCATAGCTAGTATTCCCGCACCAATGTGCTAACTCCCTAAACATTAGGTTCTGGCTCCGGTTACAACAAGAACTACTCCGACGGCCGCAGCTATGTGTGCAGAAGATGTAGCCAAGACCATCCCAACAAGGATTGCCAAGGGAGAGAAATCCGGTGCTACAATTGCCAGAAACCGGGACATATAGCTAATATGTGCCCATAGAATGCCAAGCCCAAAGGGAACTTCCAAAACTACAAGCAGAGGGAAGGCAAGGAGATTGCATCTGGCGATGCACCAGCCCAGCAGGTGCCGCAGGGACAGGGATCCCGGGGTCCTCAGAGGGGCGCACCTCAGAGGCAGCCTGTCTTGCATGTTATTGACTGAGATGGGACCGGTTCTAAGTCCGGCCTAGGTAATTAACTTGAA
Organism: Limonium bicolor; assembly: GCA_023374045.1. Lineage (NCBI taxonomy): Eukaryota > Viridiplantae > Streptophyta > Magnoliopsida > Caryophyllales > Plumbaginaceae > Limonium > Limonium bicolor. The sequence continues at coordinate 299,450,999 of CM041779.1, forward strand.
ACCTTGAATCCTTGAGAAGCATGTCTAAGTATTGGAGTAATTGTTTGAGTGAATGCATGAGTAAATGAATTGAAGTATGTACCGAGCATGAAATGAAGTAGTTGAGACTAGCACCGTAGATGAAATTTACAACCATAGGTAGTTTTAATATTTGCTACCCGATACCTTCAAACCCGCTCCATGAAGAAACCAACATCACCACTCACCACTACGTCGACGAGCAGTGTCAGGTTATCCGCCCAGGTATGATTTTATTAAAAGGATACCTGACACCAGAAGCACAAATCTCAATCATCTGACGATGCAACGAGCTAGGAACGGGTCCAGGAGGATTTTACACACCCGAATTCCCCGGTGGAGCGAAGATGAAGCTGAAGATGAATGTACTTGGGAAATGATTGGAATCCCTATATCAGGACATACCAAGAGACACGAACACAAGACGGAGCAACGCCACCAACAATACCCCCAGAATTTCAGACACTTATTACACAAGCAGTAGAACTTGCACAACAATGCGAAAATGATCCGATCCCCGCACTTGAAGCGGACCTTTGTATCGTCAACTTCTATGAGAAAGAAGGACGACTTGGGTTACACCAAGATAAGGACGAGACAGCGGAATCTCTTGAACAAGGAGTGCCCGTAGTGTCTTGGTCCATTGGTGATGACGCCGTATTTTTGTATAGCGAGCAGAAGCGTGTGGACCTCGCAGAGAGATTGGTATTGAGATCAGGAGATGTCCTAATCATGGGTGGAAAATCTAGGATGCTGTATCACGGGATCAACAAGATCAAGATGAATATAGCACCGCCGGAATAATCAATGCCACACACATGAAACCAGGACGCCTGAACCTTACCTTTGGAAAGTATTAAATTCATAGTATCATGTAATGTATTATGATAAGTCAGGAATTTGTCTAAGTTTACTAGACTAATTCATGCTTAATTTTCTACATTATGACATTAACTTCCCTCTGTAATGCTTTATTTACTCTTTATTGTTATATTTGTCTCCAATGATCGATTTCATATGTTTTCAGGATAAAATGCTCAACAAAGTGCTTAAATGAAGATTTTAGAGGTTGGAGCAACATGGGAAGTCAAACCAGAGTCAAAGGTAGATTTTCATTGACCACTGCTGTGTTTTATTGAGGGTCCGGGTTTGGAGCTGGGTTTATAAACCCGGACCATCTCATCGCAGAACCTTCTGCCTATTTTCAGACGCGGTCCGGGTTTGTGTCCTACTTTGCAAACCCGGACCATTCCCAATCGAGAACCTTCTGCCTATTTTCAGACGCGGTCCGGGTTTGCGTACTTGTTTGCAAACCCGGACCAATACAAGCGGAGCGCCAGAAGGTCGGTTTCGGAAATAACGGAAGTTTAATTATTCTATCTTTAACTAGCGCCGTGTTTAGAGATTAAAAGATAGATTATGATTGTTATAAAAGGGGAAGTCCTGCCAACGTTAGAGGCACACTGAGATAGACCACAATTAGTCACGATTAACACAGAGAGATTAGCATAGTTGGAGATTGATTCTGATCGGAAGGTTGGAGCAGAGCAGAGTAGAAAGATCATCACGGAGACTTCTCCAGAAGTCTCAACAGAGTTTCTTCTTGTTCTTTATTACTACTCATTACAGTTTTGCTTATTGTAAACATGTCAATGGCTGAGTAGTTTCCTTTAGATTTCGGTTTGCTATGTATCCCTAAATTGACTATTCCTGTTCCTTTGTGATTTAATGTAATTCGATTGAGTAAAGTTATTCTCCTTGCTTAATTCCTTTAATCGTTATAATTTGGCCAATTATAAAGATTAGTATTTTGTTAGCTTATATGTGATGACTGCGGCTTTCAATTGATTACAGGAAAATAACCGGTTAGTTTAGAGACGGTAATTCCTCTAAATTGCTAATTGACCAATAACTAGATTGTCCTAAAGGCGGTTAGTAAACAGTGGGTTCGTAACGAAAGTTAGAATTCGGTCTTTGCTAACTAGTATTTGCTGAGCGGGAGACCGGAGGTAAATTATCTTTGTTCTAGGGTTTTACTCAGAATTATCTTGGAAATCACTTAGGGATAGGAATTAAAGATTTAAGGTGTAGTAGTAAACCGGGATCTCCTTTCCAAATCAGTTTCACAACATTTATATTCTTGTTTTTACTTCCTGTTTACAGTTTCTAATTATCATCAAATCAAACCCCAATTTCCTGTTTTAATTTGTTATTTAGTTTTAACTTTCTGTTTAATAAAGATTTAAACTAGACACATCGCCTCCTCTGGTTCGATACTTAGGGAATACTCTCTATTAAAACTTGCTAGAATTGACCGGTACACTTGCCGTTAGGTTTTATCCCAACAAGTTTTTGGCGCCGTTGCCGGGGAGGCACGGTTATTTAGTTTAATCTTTATCTTATTTATTTATTTTTATTACTTTCTTGATTCTGTTCGGATTTACTTGTTTTGATGTCTTTAATTTCCGTTTCTTTAATTTCTCTTGTGTCGTCATTAGGTTAGTTTAGTCTGATAGTTGTTTTTCCTGTACGTTTGGATTCTATTTTAGAATTTTACTTTTCTGTTTTTCTTTTCCTTCTTAATCGGTTTTGTTAACGTGTCCTTGAGTCTATTCATTCTTTTCTGTTCGCTGCAGTAGGTTAGGTGTCTTTGTTTTTTTTTTTCGTTTCTTTTGTTTCTGGGTGATTAGTATAGTCATTAGGTTATCTGTTGATATTTAATTGCTAGCAGCATTCAGTTGACATAGTTGATAATATTCTATTCGGTTCTTTTATTCTCTGTTACGTTTTTTTTTCTTTTAGTTTTTATTTTTCTGTCTTTATTATTTTCTAATCTGCTTTGTTAGTCATTGGTTAGTTAGACTGCGGATTTTATCTGTTTTAATTTCTAGTTTGATTTTGTTTTAGATATTCTTTTATCTTCCAGATTTTATTTCTGATTTTATTCCTTTATTTGAATATTCTGTGTTTAGTAGTTAGGAATTTTATCTGCATATTTTGTGGGTTAATTTCTTTTTATCTTTTTTTGATTTTCTGTTATTTTATTCTAATTACTGCTGTCCTTTTAATTTGCGCTATTATAGTTTCAGTTTACTAACTCTCGGTTTATGGTTAAAACCCGCTCTGCAGGAGAACCGGAGTTCGAGCTCAATCTTGAGATCGAGAGATTCGCAAGACAGCTTCGCAGGGATTTGAATCTGGATCCACCAGTTGAGGAGGGGGTGCTCGAACCACCTGTTGACGAAGAGGTTCCGGAAGTTCAACCAGCAGTTAACATGGCGAACAACGAGAGGCAGATGAGGGACTACACCCGCCCAAGTGTTGAGGGGTTGGTGTCGCCGATAGTGATCCCAGCGTTGCCATAGGGAGTGCAATGGCAGTTCAAGACTCACTATGTGACAATGGTGATGAACGCACCTCAGTTCAGCGGGACGGTTACTGAAGACCCGAATGTCCATCTCACTACATTCCTGAGATTGGTAGGAGCGTGTTCGACACCAGCTTCGCAGGAGGTGGCTCGGCTCACTCTGTTTCCATTCTCTCTGAGGGATAAAGCAGCTGAATGGTTAAACTCGTTGACTTTAATACCCCGGATCTAAAAATGGTGATTTAATTACTCTAATAAAATTATTAAGGGCCTGATTGTGCCTAGAGAGTATTGGTAAAAAGAATAAAACCAAAAGAAAAGAGAAAATGCGTTAAACGCGGAAAACGCTAAAACGCGCATTAAATGAAAATAAGAGATATATAATCTCGTAAGGGTCCGAGATGGATTCCAAAGGCTTAGTTAGGCCTAATTAGTATGCGAGAATGGTTCCCGAAGAAAACGGATCCAAATAATGGATTAAAACGCTAAATAAGCATAAAAGCACGTTTTTCGAGAAAACCCGAAAACGTGACTTTAAGTGGTCAAACGGACCCGTAAAAATTATAGTTGATTAAATAACTATAATTAAGTATTAATGGGAGCTTAATAACCATTAAAATTAATTAAACGAGAAAATTCCGGAAAACGGACCCGGTAAGTGAATAGTGACCAAACCGGGAGACGAAACGCGTTTAATTCGAAAAGACGAAAAAAAAACGACCCGGGCTATTAATTCACGTGGGCCGGTTTTAATTAATATGTATACACTCATTAATAGCTTGCTAGCTATTTAGTAATAAGAGGACAAATAAGTAAATAAAGCAAATAGTATAAAGTAAAAAGGTAACTTAAATTACTTACCTCTCACCTCCTCCTTCTTCATTTCACGTTTTGCCCAGCCCCTGTTATTATCTTCTTCCTCCTCTCCTCTGTACGCTGAGCGATTCCAAACAGCAACCACACCTCCATCTTCTCCTTCCATTATCTTGTTCATTTCTTCACCGAATTACACAAAAATTATACCGTTAGATTCGTGTCGGCGAGGGCTACGTTTTCCACCCCTCAAAATCTTGTTTTCCACCTTACCTTCACTTCCATGGGTGTTTCGCCTTTTGAAGCTTAAGGAGCTGATTTTGAGCCTCCATCATCTTCTTCTTGATACTTCAAGGTAAAAAAGTATTCAAGCTCTTCATTTCTAGCTAACTCTTCCAATTTGGAAAAAAATTCCTTCACGTTGAATTTTTTTTCCCATGTCAGCCGTGAGCATCTTGCTCTTGTGGAGGGTTGGAAACTCTTCCAATAGATTGCCAAGCTATCCATTTGGTTATTCTAAGGTAAAACCTAAGTTAAACCTTGAAAACTAGCTCCTTGAAATATATTAGGTTATGTGGGAATATTGAAGTTTACTTGTTGTTTGTACGTATGGGGATATGATTGTAGATGGCAATCTAGACCCCTTGTGTGTTGTGAAAACGAGAAAAGAGAGAGGGAACAAGAGGAAGAGGAAGAAGAGTGGTGAAAACCGAAAACAAATGAGGTAAAGAGCTTACCTTGTGTTAGTTTTATTTGGCTTGTGAAACTGAATTTAGAGTTGAATTAATGCTCTGGAATGGGAGTAGTTACGATACTACAGTGATGTTAGTTGAATGAGATTGTTTTTAATGTGGTTTAAGTGTGCACAATAAACCTAGAAGCTAAGTTAGTGAATATGTGTAAACAAGAGGGAATTGGTGCATTATAGTTGTGTGTGTGTTTCAATAAACAGGGATGAAGGAGTGTTTATGAGGCTGATTTAAGTGTGGTGAATATGCTTAAGAAGTAGGCAAGTGCTGTCAAAATTTCCTAAGGGATGTTGGACTTGAGTGTTTTATTCAAAGGAAGAATTAAGTGTGTTTTAAGAGGTGTTAAGTGAGAGGTTAAGGATTGGAAACCAACTAAGGGAAGTGTATGAGGAGTAGAAATAAGTCAATGGAGTGCTGGAATGGCACTGTTTGAAATGGTAAAGAAGCACCAAAATCTGTTACAAGAGTATTAGAAAACAAGGAAAACAGTTATGAAAGTGTAAGTGAATTCTTGAGTGAAAATAATTAGAATTGGTGAGTGCACTTGGTGCTTAGTTTAAGGTGATTAAGAAGGGTAATTAAGTGTTAAAACATGTAAATTATAAGTGGGAAAGATTGGAAAGACAATGGTGGAAGAATGAGGTTGTAACAGATTTGGAAAAATGCAAATCTGTCAAAACTGCAACAGGGTCCGGGACTTAGTCCATGGACAAGGTCCCGGACCACCCCCTAAAATAAGGTCGAGAGTTTACCCTGCACTTGGTCCGGGACTTGGGGTAAGGACAAGGTCCCGGACCACCCCATTTTAATAGTTCGAGACTGCACAACCATGCTGGTCCGGGACTTGGGATAGGGACAAGGTCCCGGACCATATGTTAAAAATCGCCGAGAGTTAAGTTTGCAATAGGTCCGGGACTTGGGGTAAGGACAAGGTCCCGGACCACCCCCAGAAACCAACAGAGAGCATTTTTAAGGTTTGAAATGATGGGGGTTTAAATGTTAATGATGTTATAAGATGTTAAGGCCTTGTTTGGTGAGATGTAAAGGCCCTGAGAAGTGTTAAAATGTGTTAGAAGTGATTGAGAAGTGAGAACTCAAATTAACAAAGGTAAAACCGAGATAACGGGATAACGGGGTAAGTACGGGAGTAGCATTTAATAATGTACCGTATGAGCTTAGTATTAATAATAATGTTTGAAACATTATCAGAGAATCGTGCGTGACCCGAGCATGGTGAGATGACATGGTAAAAGTAAAACCCCGGTGAAAGGTATGATTTTCTCATACTCCGCGTGCTAACCGAGTTACGTTGATTTGTGTGTTTGTGTGCCGGCTTAATCAAGATTAAAGCATGAAAATAATCCCTTGTTTGATTATGTATGTCATGTTGTATGTTGAATGAGCTAACATACTTGTATGCCGGTGTGGTCTAACATAGTGTAAAGACTGACACATAGTGAGTAACGTTTGGCTAGAGACCCGTAGATCGGGTCGATGCTTATGATAACGCAAAATGTGCAAACACACAAACTATCCGTTAAAGTATATCGATAACGCAAACATATGAACTCCCTAGAATGTGAGGAGAAGTACGGGTTGAGTAAATACCCGATAATGGTTAGAAAACGACATTGAAACAATCCACGAAACACATGAGAGTGGAAAGATAGTGAACCTCCTTCAAGAGGATTTAAGTTAGTTCGAAGATGTGAACCAGTGAAGAAGGTAAAAGAGACCTAAGGGATTAGTAACTCCCTTGAGACATGGTCGACCTCCTATATGAGGATTCTACCTGGTATATATAAATAACCGAAGGTATGAGTAAAGTAAATGTATGGGTAACTCTTAAAACCTAAGATTAACCGAACTAAAGTAATGTTCCCAAGTCATTAGAAACATCGAGAGTGATGCTTCTAGACTGATACACATGATATTATTATAACTCCGAGAGAGGAGTGTATGGGAACGAGAGTAGTCCGAGAGTAGTCGGACCTAAGTAAAAGAGATAGGAACTAAGAGAGAGTTCCGTGAGCTAGTTGAACCTTCCCACCATGCTAGACCCAGAGTAGGGTCGAAACCGGGGAAGTAAGACTATGCTAGAGAGCCATGAGTTTTGGCCTAAGTATGTATTAAGAGTAACAAGCGTGACGTAGGAGACCTGTAGTGTCTCGAGAATCTACAAGAGCTTGAGTATAAATAACCCAAGAGTATGGGTGAGATAATGAGAATAAGTAACCCGAGAGTGTGGGTGAGTATAGTACGAGTAGCCCAAGAGAATGGGTGTGTATATGAATAAGTAACCCGAGAGAGCGGGTGAGGTATTGAATAAGTAAACAGGCATAGTGAGGAATAACCCTCAAGGCCTAAGAGTAACCAGATACAACTAACAACCTTGTTATGTTAGTTAGGAATTGTGTTCCATGATTGGATGTAAATTCCTTGAGCATTACATATACTTATTGTATTGCTATTATGCATGTTGTTTGACTAAAATGAACTCCATGTATATCCGACTAAGTGGTCGGCGTACCCGGTTAGCGCTCGGGGTATGCGAATTTCATATGCAGCGTTAAGATGAGCCCCTAGGGCGATGTTTTTATTTTACAGGTACACCGAAGATGTTACCGTTCGAGAGTAGGACGGGGTCGGTGGTTTGCATGGGTAGTTAGATTTTAATTACTTATGTATTGAAAGAGGTGTAAGACCGAATGTGTTGTCGGCATCCCTATATTGTAGACTCGGTACAGTGACGAAGTGAGTTGAGTATTGTATTTGTATTGTGTACTCGGTTGTTCCAGTTCATCAGACCGTTACGGTATGTAAGGAAGGCCTGTTTAGCCATATGGGTGGCTATAGGCGTTGTTTCACCCCTCGCTGTAATTAGAGTTCCACTGCGTGAGTAAGATTAATTGGTGACAATTTATGAGGTAATGACGAGCTTAACGGTTGGGGTGTTACAAAAATGGTATCAGAGCGAAGTATCGCTCTGATGACTGGAAATACCGAGCTTAGGAAATACCGAGTTAGGAATTAGAGAATTAGGGCTAAGGGTTGAGTGGTAGCGTGAGAGATGCGCTAGTTAGGAACTTCCAGTATGATCTGGATACCTACAATACCAGACCCGCCCTCCACAACCCCCATATTAAAAGCTCGGGAAAGAACGTCAGAGAGACGGGAAACCCGATATGGCATTTAATTAATATTTCGATATGAACCAGAATCTGTCACGCGGTAGATCCTGAGAACCGGAAATCCCGGAGACGGATCCCGCAGGAACGACAATAACCACACTCAATGGCGGGAGATCGAGACATCCTAATCCAAGGAGACCAGAATTTGTGGCAGCCTGGGGCGACATGCTTAGCAGTCGCGAGAACCCAGCTGGCCGAGCAGCAGCAATAAGGAAGCACCAACCGTGCAAGAAGGCGGATTAATGAGAAGCAATGATAATAACAAAAACCGAGACACATGTCTACGGACCGCCATAACTAAATGATACCATCAACGGTACACTAACCGACTAAGAATCTGGTCAAGAGTAGATACACCCACCCTGCCACACCCAAAGAGGTTGCAATACTTAACTGATACAGCTTAGACAGCTACGAGCATTGCTACGGGATATACCCGAATAGGACTACAGAAGTAGTACCTAAATAAGTTAAACCTCGGTAACCACAGTAAAGACGTGGGAACGAGCAACGAGGTAAAGCATAGAATTAAAATAATTAAGGAACTCCGAGAGTGGAGGAGCACCTAAATGAATGACAGTCATGTCAAGAGGAAGGAGAAGCAACTCCAAGGAGCAGTTATCCAACTAGAGGATCAAGGAAGAGCCAACGAGGCTACCAAATATAATGTGAACAATACCGTGACCGGTATGAGTTAACCTAAAAACCGCCTGTACCGCGCACTTGCCTTGGCAAGTGCAGTAAAAGCGAGACTTTTAAGAGGAGCTTTGACAAGCTACCAGTACTTAGCAAAGTACCAGGATGGCGAACGAAGCCAATATAGCAACTCGAACCTTAAGAATTCTGAAATGAAACCTTGAAAAGGCCTAACGGCCTGATCATTGTATAAGAACATACCAGTCAGCGAGAGGCTGGACTCGGAAGCGAGCAACCGACATTGAAATTCCATGGAGATTTTATCTTCGAAACCCTAGTTTTCTGTCAAGCACAAAATTTTTCAAAAACCTCCAAAATTTTAAAACCAAACCGGAGAACCACGGTAAGTTATCATAGGACGATACAAGAGGAGTTGGCAATAGAATGCTTCACCTAGGCGTGACCGACACTACAAGTGTACACAAATGAGACATGGAACGACCGCACTCCGAAGGAGCTTGCGGGCCTGACAGACCGATTATGAGTTAGTCGGGTAAGTGGCAACGTATCAATAAGATACTCCATGTATGTATACAAGTAGAGTACGGAACACGGGAAGTAGCCCACTCCATACTACGGACGAAAGAGCCAATTCAAACCAAGACAGTTAGATACCCCGAATGACCGAAGAACGTAGACAAGCTTATAAAGCGAAAGAAGTCAAGAACCCATTCCAAGAGGATGACTAAGAGTCGAAAGTGTGAGAAGCACAAAGTATTGAATATAGACATTGGATATGTCTCAGAAATCACAAAGGAAACATACGGTAACTGGAATGAATACCCAGTAAAACAATACGGCAGATGCCTAGAATGAACATATTCATGTTCGATAAACGGGATATAATTCCCAAAGTATACTTCACTAAGAGAAAGAACCAATGATCTACCCAATAACGGGAGATGTTACAACCCTAAACGGGATAGTCAAGGACATAGCCGCAAGGCGAAGTCACAACTGAACATAACCATAAGTACAAGTCAGATGTAATGGCATTACTCAGTAACACCCAGGAGCAATCCGAGAAGGGTGCCGGAGTCAACAGAAGTTGAACGAAACATCGTGCTGAGAACACAAGTGTGTAAGCAAACACTCGGGTAGAACCTGAAGGGATCCCTCGTAACACGGGATACCCTAAATTGCTAGAGGGCATGAATTAATACCTAGTATAAAAGGGCCTTCCAAGTACGGAAGAGTGGTGAGACAACCATGTCAAAGAGCCCAGAAAAACCTCCTAACCGTTTAATGGCATACGGAGAAGATGAAACCTGTATAAACAGCCCGCATGGAGCATGGCGAGGCAATGTGGCTTATAAGCCGGTAAACTAACTGCAACTTGTAGATCTAAACGTTGTAAACCTATGCATAGAGGCATAAGAGGAACAGTGGAGAATGAACCACTACCTTAGAGTGGGGATACCACTTGTTATTATGGGGCCTATGGAGCGGCATTTGCGTGAATCCTCCAGAGAAAGGCTACCACCTAGGTATGAAATGTGAAACCGCTAGTGCGGTGTAGTAAAACTTGAGCATGTGTATATTGCCAATGAGTATATGAACTATAGTAGAGTGTAAAGAGGAACCTCGATTGCAGCAATTCGAAACCGAAGAGTAATCAGTTGAGTAGTAAACACTGTATGTGTGCAATATGAACTGCAGAGTAAACAGCGCGCAAGTGCGCAGAGAGATTTAAAGAATAGCGTATATTATTGAGCCAAGCGAATGGCAAGCCATAGTGTAAATGGCAAGAACACCTGGGCGGAAGCTAAAGTAGTAGCGGATGCCATGGAAATGAGAAAGAACAAGGTACGCAGTAAGCGACCATTGTAAGAGTATATTCGGATAGTGATTAGAGTTGATGAAGAAATGTGGTAAAGGAGACATGTTCATTCCTATCTCATGAGAGATTTACTGTCAAGGGTTTACGCTTCTGCACTCTGTATGACTGAGTGTTTTGGTATTGCACTTGTGCGGTAATGATCGAGTGGGAGAGCCAGGAATTGAGAAATGTCAACGAAGCCTGTTGAGTGAGAATTTAGAGAGATAACCGTGCGGCCGTTGGCCAAAGATGCACGAGGAACGTGAGCAGTAACCCACAGGGCCCAGGATCGATGAATGGTAAATGCAGAGTAGTATGAATGAAGAACTCTGGTACAGAACCAAGAAACAAACATAATCCATGAGCCACTATTAAACAAGGAAGCACTACATGCTAAGTAGTAGCTTGACCTCAACCGACAATAAGTCGGGAAAAATATGTGAATAATCACAAAGGTATACAGTGTTATACGAAGTAGATTCCCAGAGAACTGGAGAGACAATCAAAAATTCATCGAATTCGCATACGGTAAGAGATACCTAGCGACGATTGACTAACCTTTATTCCCAAGTTAAAAGGGATAGAAAAGGAGTGGATAATACATTGAGAGTACCAAAAGGGCGAGTTAAGCTCTAGTTATCAGGTCACGCAATAGAAGATGTTGGACCGTAACTCAAAGGTAAGTATACCTAGCAATTGTGAGTAATTGCCTAATCCTAAATGCTTTGAAGCCTTAGAGGCTAGAACCGAACCCGGTTATGAGTTAACTAACCGCACTGAAGTTAAAACACTTCATAATACCCGAATTAGTGAACCAATGTTCAGTGATAACATATGGTTGGTTACGCGGGCGTAACCCCTTTTAAGGGGGGTAGGGCGAGAAACCGCTTAGAGTATGTTTTTCGTGTTGGTGCGTAAACTACTATGTGCATGGCACAAAGAAAATTGTTTTGATGTTTGGACCTCATGTTACATAAACATGTGTACCCATTCATTGTGTAAGTATAAGTATTGTGCATGAGAGATGCAAGTAATGAGTATGTAATATTTATGAAAAGGGGAGTAGAGAGACTCATAGGGAATGAGAATCCCTTTAGTATTTGTCTATTGAGATTAGATATGAGATATGACGAGTATAAATCGGCACGAAACCGATGTGTAACCTAAGAGGGAGTGAGTTCCCTAGGTGATTTTATTTGAGAATGATTGATGGAGTGAGTTCCATCCTTTGGAGTTGTATGTTGTATGTTTTAAGTTTAGTAATAATTTGACTAATGAGGCCACAAGTATGAAATGCCTAGGCAAGGTAAGTGAAACAAATAGAGAATAATGGATGACTTAAGTTCCATGATAAAAATAAGTTAAAACAGATTGTTTTATGAAGATGACTAGAAAGAGTAAAAGATAGAAAACGAAAATGTTTGACTATCTGATTGTTTGAAACTGACGTGGGAGGTGGAACTTGATCTGCTAGCGATCAAGGGAAACCGAACACAAATTGGGGTGGAAGGATAGTTCAACATTGATGCTGATCACATCAGGGTTAGATGATTCCTGAAGCTCCCTATAGTGGTCACAAGTAATCACGCTAAGAAAGATACAGCTACCATAAATCTGATTTGGAGTTGTGTGATGTTTTAAAAAGGAATTTTCAAACAGATTTTGAAAGAGAATTTCCTTCAAGTATGAAGATGGAAATGAAACTGGTTTTTAAACTGCTATCACCCGCCGATGGCTACGGCCTTAAGTCTTGATGACCTGTAGAACGGTGGGCGTGTACTAGTTTTGAAACCATTGCACCGTACGTGCGGCGGTCCTAAGTGACCGGTTGGGGCGGTGTCAGTGTGTGATTTTTCCAAAGGCAGCAGGACGGGGAGAGTACCCTGAGATGTTCCTGTGTTGAGTGAGTCAACCAGAGTGCCTGAGGATATGTATATGTGTAATGTTTTGATCAGAACCGAAGGGACCGTGGGCCAGAGAGAGTAAGTGCCCATTTGTCATGAAACGGCCGTGAACCAGAAAGAGTAAGTGTTCAACGTGACCGGTACCTGAGGGATCAGTAGTATATTACTCAACATGGATTCGAGGACTGTAGAGCCTTCTTGTCTTCGGACCGATTCCATGGAGAGAGAACAAAAGTATTTTTGATTGCTATACATGCTGTGATATGTGTGAGGTATGTGTAGTATGAAATGAGACAGACTTGTGAAGTCTGTAAGGTTGTACATGTATTATAACCTTGGCATAGTACGCCATGAGAGTAACCATTTAGATTCACCAACTTTGAGGACAAAGTTCCTAAGGGGGGTAGATTTTAATACCCCGAATCTAAAAATGGTGATTTAATTACTCTAATAAAATTATTAAGGGCCTAATTGTGCCTAGAGAGTATTGGTAAAAAGAATAAAACCAAAAGAAAAGAGAAAATGCGTTAAACGCGGAAAACGCTAAAACGCGCATTAAATGAAAATAAGAGATATATAATCTCGTAAGGGTCCGAGATGGATTCCTAAGGCTTAGTTAGGCCTAATTAGTATGCGGGAATGGTTCCCGAAGAAAACGGATCCAAATAATGGATTAAAACGCTAAATAAGCATAAAAGCACGTTTTTCGAGAAAACTCAAAAACGTGACTTTAAGTGGTCAAACGGACCCGTAAAAATTATAGTTGATTAAATAACTATAATTAAGTATTAATGGGAGCTTAATAACCATTAAAATTAATTAAACGAGAAAATTCCGGAAAACGGACCCGGTAAGTGAATAGTGACCAAACCGGGAGACAAAACGCGTTTAATTCGAAAAGACGAAAAAAAAACGACCCGGGCTATTAATTCACGTGGGCCGGTTTTAATTAATATGTATACACTCATTAATAGCTTGCTAGCTATTTAGTAATAAGAGGACAAATAAGTAAATAAAGCAAATAGTATAAAGTAAAAAGGTAACTTAAATTACTTACCTCTCACCTCCTCCTTCTTCATTTCACGTTTTGCCCAGCCCCTGTTATTATCTTCTTCCTCCTCTCCTCTGTACGCTGAGCGATTCCAAACAGCACACCACACCTCCATCTTCTCCTTCCATTATCTTGTTCATTCTTCACCGAATTACACAAAAATTATACCGTTAGATTCGTGTCGGCGAGGGCTACGTTTTCCACCCCTCAAAATCTTGTTTCCTCCACCTTCACTTCCATGGGTGTTTCGCCTTTTGAAGCTTAAGGAGCTGATTTTGAGCCTCCATCATCTTCTTGATACTTCAAGGTAAAAAGGAAGTTACAAGCTCTTCATTTCTAGCTAACTCTTCCAATTTTGGAAAAAAATTTCCTTCACGTTGAATTTTTTTTCCCATGTCAGCCGTGAGCATCTTGCTCTTGTGGAGGGTTGGAAACTCTTCCAATAGATTGCCAAGCTATCCATTTGGTTATTCTAAGGTAAAACCTAAGTTAAACCTTGAAAACTAGCTCCTTGAAATATATTAGGTTATGTGGGAAATATTGAAGTTTACTTGTTGTTGTACGTATGGGGATATGATTGTAGATGGCAATCTAGACCCCTTGTGTGTTGTGAAAACGAGAAAAGAGAGAGGGAACAAGAGGAAGAGGAAGAAGAGTGGTGAAAACCGAAAACAAATGAGGTAAAGAGCTTACCTTGTGTTAGTTTTATTTGGCTTGTGAAACTGAATTTAGAGTTGAATTAATGCTCTGGAATGGGAGTAGTTATGATACTACAGTGATGTTAGTTGAATGAGATTGTTTTTAATGTGGTTTAAGTGTGCAAATAAACCTAGAAGCTAAGTTAGTGAATATGTGTAAACAAGAGGGAATTTGGTGCATTATAGTTGTGTGTGTGTTTCAATAAACAGGGATGAAGGAGTGTTTATGAGCTGATTTAAGTGTGGTGAATATGCTTAAGAAGTAGGCAAGTGCTGTCAAAATTTCCTAAGGATGTATGGACTTGAGTGTTTTATTCAAAGGAAGAAATTAAGTGTGTTTAAGAGGTGTTAAGTGAGAGGTTAAGGATTTGGAAACCAAACTAAGGAGAAGTGTGTATGAGGAGTAGAAATAATGTCAATGGAAGTGCTGGAAATGGCACTGTTTGAATGGTAAAAGAAGTCACCAAAATCTGTTACAAGAGTATTAGAAAACAAGAAAACAAGTTATGAAAGTGTAAGTGAATTCTTGAGTGAAAATAATTAGAATTGGTGAGTGCACTTGGTGCTTAGTTTAAGGTGATTAAGAAGGGTAATTAAGTGTTAAAACATGTAAATTATAAGTGGGAAAGATTGGAAAGACAATGGTGGAAGAATGAGGTTGTAACAGATTTGGAAAAATGCAAATCTGTCAAAACTGCAACAGGGTCCGGGACTTAGTCCATGGACAAGGTCCCGGACCACCCCCTAAAATAAGGTCGAGAGTTTACCCTGCACTTGGTCCGGGACTTGGGGTAAGGACAAGGTCCCGGACCACCCCATTTTAATAGTTCGAGACTGCACAACCATGCTGGTCCGGGACTTGGGATAGGGACAAGGTCCCGGACCATATGTTAAAAATCGCCGAGAGTTAAGTTTGCAATAGGTCCGGGACTTGGGGTAAGGACAAGGTCCCGGACCACCCCCAGAAACCAACAGAGAGCATTTTTAAGGTTTGAAATGATGGGGGTTTAAATGTTAATGATGTTATAAGATGTTAAGGCCTTGTTTGGTGAGATGTAAAGGCCCTGAGAAGTGTTAAAATGTGTTAGAAGTGATTGAGAAGTGAGAACTCAAATTAACAAAGGTAAAACCGAGATAACGGGATAACGGGGTAAGTACGGGAGTAGCATTTAATAATGTACCGTATGAGCTTAGTATTAATAATAATGTTTGAAACATTATCAGAGAATCGTGCGTGACCCGAGCATGGTGAGATGACATGGTAAAAGTAAAACCCCGGTGAAAGGTATGATTTTCTCATACTCCGCGTGCTAACCGAGTTACGTTGATTTGTGTGTTTGTGTGTGTTGTAGAAATATGCGACTACTTCTTCAACCTAGGCAGTGTACCTAGTCGTTTTGCGGGATAGTGGAATTGTGGGGTGTCGAACTCTTGGGGACCTTGCTGTGGTTTAACTGATAGTGCAATTTTAATTGAGAATTCTAATTAGATTACTGAACAGAAACTTATCATTTTTTTGAGAGAAATTGTGGTTTAGAACTCAGTGTAATCAAAACAGTAAAAAGAACAATTAATTAAAACAGATTAATATTAGCAGTTGTGAAACTCTTTTGTTTTTAAAGAAGCATCCCGGGTTGTTCTGCTCACCTATTTTACTTAATTACATTACTGTAGACTTCCCCACTTTAGCAATAAACTCAAGAATTTTAATTAGTTTATTGACCGTTCCCTGTCTAATAAACCCTGATTAATTTAAACAACAAGCGCAATTCCTTGTTCAAGTCATTAATAAATTAATCGCATTATTAATAATTCCTATTGGAGACTGGTTAACCTATAGGTGAAAACTCACTTCTAGTCGTTGACCTGTTTTGACTTCTCTTGTCTAGAATCTTGCCTCAGCACTGCATTTTGACAAGAAACTACAAATATCACTTTAATAAATGGCCTAAATATTAAAGCGTAATAAGGAGGAGAATCAAAATATTGCTTGAACAGATTATATTAGAAAGTCTACGTAACACAGTTTAGTAAAATAAGCTTACTTCTCAACCCGGGAGCTAAGATTTTTACTCAGACATAATTATACAAACAGAGGTCGTAGGTACGACAGCCATTAAAACAAAATACAGTTAAAGAAAAGAAATAGCACTCTGCATACGTATGGACTGGATGGAATTTTTGTGGAAGAAGTGAAATTTGGAAGTGAAGGTGAGAGATTCAGAGAGTAGAGTTTTTGTGTACCAGCGTGTGTTTATTTTTGATGAAGTTGCAGAGTTTATATAGAGAAGAGGAAGTATAAGAAATTAGAAGAAGATGAACGTGCGTGCAAGTGGATTATCAAGATAAGGAGCTCGCAAGTTGATTAGCAGGATAAGATAAGGGAGGTAGATAGATTGGGGTTGCAGACGCGTTAATACTGTCGGTTATCTTCTTGTCTGTAGGCGCCGTGAAGATTGAAGAAGAAAGCGCCGCGAAGAATGAAGAAGAAAACTCCTCCTCGTCGATTTTTAGTCGCGTCCGCCTGCGGTACCTCCCCCCTGTCCGCCTGGTTTGTGAGCGGACGTCTCTGTTGTTAACACCGCGCCTTTGTTCTGTCCGCCTGTGCGTCCTCCATCCTGTCCGCCTCTATTTCAAGCGGATGTCACATATATATGTTGTCCGCCTTCTAGTTTTGGGCGGATGTGAATACTTGGTCGTGGTGGTTTAGAAATATTGAAACCATGACATGCTGTTACGTGATTGTAGTTAGTTTTTTGATGTGCTGTACGTGTATATTATATATATATATATATATGTATATATATATATAATATACCGGTGTATTTGTAATTTTCCTGCATTAGACACATAAAATGTATCAGTTCACATCAATACATAAATTCATGGAAAAACATATGATAAGTGGGAAATATGACATTAATTATTATGAAAATAGAAAGAATTAAAGCCCTAAAAATATATGTATTTCACACTTATCAAACTCCCCCATACTTATCTTTTGCTTGTCCTCAAGCAAATCTTTTTGACATAATGTTTAAACAAGTTAAGCAGACAATAAACAAGTAAGGAGAGCACAGAAGAGGTAATTGCCGATCTTTTCAGATTTTGAAAGGGTACTAATAACATTAATTTTATTTGATATATTTCTCTATTTCTGAGAATAACTCTGAAGTCCTGCAAAAAGAAGAGAAGCAGCACCATGAAAATTCTGCTTTTAACCCTGAGCCAATCCACCATTTTCTTTCACATTTCCTTGAACGACAAGGGGCATGAAGTAAAATCTTATTCCATTATACCTTTCAATGCCACATACTCATGATCCATAATGACGATTTTTCATTTTAGTACCGAATGCACAGATACTTTAATTTTGAAGTTTATTTTTCCTTCACCTCAGACTTTTCTCTCCACCCTTGTAGCGGTTTTGGGTCTACTATCCCAGATACCGAGTACCTTAGGTAGCCGGGTGATGAAGCACCCCTAAGAACTTAATAACCGAGTGGACGAGGCCTGTTTAGGATCAGAATATGCCTGTTTGGATCAGAGGAGTACCTTGCCTTGTTCTTTTTCCACCGTTTCATTCCAATTCAAATCCAGGCTCAAGATCAAAACAAAATTCAAATGATAATTTCCTCAGAATTTTTTTGAGTAAGGAGCAGAGTAATAATAATTTTTTTTGTGTGTACCCTTTAAACCTGTTAATACCAGCATTACTCCCTCTATGGCTCCTTCTTTGATTATTAATCACTTAACAAATTAAACACAGTGTCGAAAAAGAAAACTTAAACTTAAGAGCAAGCTTTTGATTATTATCTCTCCCCCACACTTGAACCAAAGCAATGCCCTCATTGCATAGAAAGAATTAAAATAACAGGGCATGCAAACTAGCTGGGTAATGATCAAAAAGCATGGTAATAAGAGATATTTAAATTTAAAGAGCAAGGTATGGATAATGTACTCCCCTGATTGCATGCAGAATATGTAGAGTAGCTCCCCCACACTTGAGTTCAGCCGTAGAATGACGTAATATTTACCTTGAAGAAATATTCTAAACAGCCAGAAGAACTCAAGTTAATTCTCCTCGTTCTCTCTTCTTTCTTTTTATTTCACTCTTTTTTTTTTGCATAAATAAAATACAGAATATAAACACAATACAGATTAAAAAGATAGATAGTAGGGTGCCTCCTACCAAGCCGCCCATCTTTAAGGTCTTTGGCTAGACCGTACCTCATTGATTTAAGTTGTAACTGGTTCTTTGAAGAGAAGCGCAGAAGCTTCTTCGTTATCCAACGTGTTTCCCATATACAATTTTATTCGCGCTCCATTGACTTTAAATGATCCACCCTTTTATTGTCCAATTCCACCGCTCCATAAGGGGAGGTAGATATTATTTTAAATGGTCCAGACCAGAAGGATTTTAACTTACCTGGGAAGAACTTTAGTCGGGAATTATAAAGGAGGACATAATCTCCCACTTTGAAGTCTCGCTTGGCAATCATCTTATCGTGCCAACGCTTGGTCCTCTCCTTATAAATCACTGCATTTTCATACGAGTTGTACCTTAGTTCTTCCAGTTCTGTCAACTGGAACTTTCTCCTTTCACCGGCTTTTTGTAGATCGAAGTTCAACACCTTTAGAGCCCAATAAGATTTATGCTCTAATTCCACAGGCAGGTGACATGCCTTCCCAAAAACTAGTTTGTAGGGAGACACGCCGATAGGTGTTTTGAAGGCGGTACGGTATGCCCAGAGTGCATCATCCAATTTAATGGACCAATCCTTTCGAGAAGAGCTCACCGTCTTCTGTAGAATCCATTTTAGCTCTCTATTTGTTATCTCTGCCTGACCATTTGTTTGAGGATGGTATGGTAGAGCAACCTTATGGCGGACTCCATATTTTTTCAGGAGAGCATCAAATTGGCGATTGCAGAAATGAGAACCACCATCACTGATTATTGCTCTTGGAACACCGAATCGACTGAAAATGTTCTTCTTTATGAACTTCATCACAACTTTACCATCATTAGTAGAGCAAGCAAGGGCTTCCGCCCATTTAGAAACATAATCGACTGCTACTAAGATGTATAAATTTCCAAATGAATTTGGGAAGGGTCCCATAAAATCAATCCCCCAAACATCAAATAATTCAACCTCTAGCATATTGTTTAAGGGAAGTTCATTACGGCGAGAAATATTACCTTGCCTTTGACACCGATCACAAGTAGACACAAAAGCATGACAGTCTTTGTGAAGGGTGTTCCAATAGAAACCGGATTCAAGTACCTTTGCAGCTGTACGGGTTGCACCGTGATGTCCGCCGGTTTCTCTAGAATGGCAATGGAGAAGAATATTTCTGATTTCTGTCTCTGGGACACATCTCCTGATAATACCATCTGCACAGATTTTGAAAAGAAATGGATCATCCCATAAATAATGTTTGACAATAGAAAAGAACCTTTTTCTCTGCTGATAAGTCATATCAGCTGGGATGATCTTTGTAGCCAGATAATTTGCAATGTCAAACCAAGGGTCTCTTGCCGTTTGAATTGTGAAAACTGCCTCGTCCGGGAAAAATTCATTGATGGGTCTCGTCTTCTGGTCCCTCCATTCTTGATAAGTGGTCAGCCACACATTCTGGATACCTCTCTTATCCCTTATCTCGATGTCGAATTCTTGTAAGAGAAGTATCCATCTTATCAACCTTGGTTTTGCATCTGCTTTGGCAAATAAATACTTGAGAGCAGAATGATCAGTATGAATAATGACCTTACTACCCAATAAATATGAACGAAATTTATCCAAAGCGAAGACGACTGCCAGTAATTCTTTTTCGGTGGTGGCATAATTTTTCTGAGCATCATTTAAAGTGCGGCTTGCATAATAATTACTCTCAGAACCTTATCTATTTCTGGCACAAAACAGCGCCCACCGCATAATCACTGGCGTCACACATAATTTCAAAGGGTTGTGACCAGTCGGGTGATACAACAATAGGAGCAGAGACAAGTTTTTCTTTCAACAAATTAAAAGCTGCTAAACATTCATCAGAAAAATGAAATTTAGCATCTTTAGTCAGTAAAGTGCAGAGAGGCTTAGAAATCTTGGAAAAGTTTTTAATGAATCGTCTGTAAAAACCTGCATGTCCAAGAAAACTTCGATACCTCTGACAGTAGTAGGAGGGGGAAGTTTTTCTATTACCTCGATTTTAGCACGGTCACCTCAATACCTTTGGAAGACACGTTATGTCCTAGCACGATCCCTTCACGAACCATGAAGTGACATTTCCCAGTTCAGGACTAGATTTGTGTCTTCACACCTGGCCAAAATAAGATCAAGATTCTCCAGGCAAGTATCAAATGTCGAACCAAAAACAGAGAAGTCATCCATAAAGACTTCTATACATTTTTCAATGTAATCAGAGAAAATAGCCATCATGCACCGTTGAAAAGTAGCTGGTGCATTACATAATCCAAATGGCATTCTTTTATAGCGTATGTTCCATAAGGACAGGTAAAAGTAGTTTTATCCTGGTCTTCTGGAGCAATTGGGATCTGAAAATATCCGGAATAGCCATCTAGAAAACAATAATAGTCCTGACCTGCTAACCTTTCCAGCATTTGGTCAATAAAAGGTAAGGGAAAGTGATCCTTACGTGTGGCGGTATTCAATTTCCTGTAGTCTATACAGACTCTCCAACCGGTAGTGGTGCGTTGAGGAATCAACTCACCTTTCTCGTTGGGAACTACAGTTATTCCGCCCTTCTTTGGCACCACCTGCACTGGGCTTACCCATTTGCTATCTGAAATTGGATAGATAATGCCAGCGTCAAGTAGTTTTATTACCTCTTTCTTGACCACCTCTTTAAGAACGGGGTTTAGACGCCTCTGTGGTTGTGCTAAAGCCCTGAAATCATCTTCCATGTAAATTCGATGAGAGCACAGAGATGGGCTTATTCCTTTGATATCCGCTATTGACCAACCGATAGCGGTTTTATGACGGCGTAGCACCCCTAAAAGTTCCTCCTCCTGCACATCTGTCAATTTAGAAGAAATGATAACTGGTAGATCAGATGGCTTTTTTAGAAAGGCGTATTTTAAATGAGGAGGAAGAGGTTTCATTTCGACTGTAGGTGCTTTTTCGATGGATGGCTTGGGTCTGTCTGCGTTTCGTTTACTGGCTCAATTTTGGTCGGTAGGATTGGAAATATGGCTTATGTTTGTTTAACTCTTCAGCCATGAAAGCAATATCGGGATTTTCGTCCTCAGCTTCACAAGATGCCATAAGACATCTTTCCAGAATTGTTTCTTCATCTCTGCTGAGGAACGTCTCCTGTACTAAAGAGTCAATAGTGTCAATAGAAAAACAGTTTTGTGTAACAGAAGGATGCTTCATGTTCCTGGTCATGTCAAAAACTACCTGCTCATGAAGTCTTAAAATTATTTTTCCTCCTTCAACATCAATTAAAGTTCTCGCAGTTCTCATAAAAGGTCTACCTAAGATTAGTGGGACATCTTTATCTTCCTCAATGTCTATAACAATGAAATCAGCGGGGAAAATAAACTTGCCAACAGAAACCACTAAATCTTCAATTTTTCCTTCGGGGTGAATTATGGAACGATCAGCTAGTTGGAGCTGAACAGGAGTAGGAGAGCATTGACCTATGCCTAATTTCTTGAATATAGATAAAGGCATTAAATTAATGCTAGCTCCTAAATCGCACAACCCGTTACCACAATTTATGTCTTCAATTGCACAAGGAATGATTGGGAGACCTGGATCTCCCAACTTTGGTGGTAGCTTCTTTAAGAGTACTGCAGAAACTCTTTCGGTTAGTTTTACCGTGTCATTTTCCTGTAAAGATCGCCTGTTAGACAAGATATCTTTCATAAATTTTGCATAAATGGCATTTGCGTTAAGGCATCAGAAAAAGGAATATTAATAGTTAATTTCTTAAAAATGTTAAGAAATTTTCCAAATTGGTCGTCCAAATTCTTTTTCTTTAATCTGTCAGGAAATGGGATTGGAATATCATATGAAACCTGTGACGGTTTTATAGTAAGGGATTCAGGAGACTCCTTCTCCTTGGAAATTGTTACGTCTTCTTTGTCAGATTTTTGTTGATCAGATTTCTCCTCAGTTTCAGGGGCAGTGGATACCAGCTCTTTCCCGCTCCTTAGGGTTATTGATTTTGCATGTCCCTGGGATTTGGATCCGTGGCTTGGGAGTGACCCTGCTGGTCTTTGAGCCAACTGTTGGGAAATCTGACCTATCTGTCTTTCCAAATTCGTGGTTATGGTAGCCTGATCAGCAACTTTGGCCTCTATCTCAGAAAATTTTGAATTCATCGTCTGACCTTGTTTCAGAAGCTGATTCATCATGCCTTTTAATTCGCCAATGTCTCCTTGTGAGTTGGTTGGCTGTTCCTGTTGTCGGTTGTACTGCGGTTGTCGGTTTTGGTTAAAACCTTGGTTGCTTGTTGGTTGAATCCTTGGTTGCTCGTCTGGGGCTCATAATTCCTCCATGGTTGTTGGTTGCTCCTCCAATTGTTTTGGTTGTATGAGTTTTGATAAGGAACCCCTGGTCTGTTGTTAATTAAACTTACCTCTTCAAGGGTTCTGTTGCAACCTGAACCATCGCAGTTGGTGGTTTCATGAGCTCCTCCACAGTTTTCGCAACAGGGAGTCAGATATGGAGAAGTGGCCACTGCCTTTGCAGCTTTTTGTTGTGGTTGACTAAGCGTTAGTTTTTCCACAACTTTTGTGAGTGCAGCTAGTTGAGCAGACACATGATCCTGCGGGGGAATACTGTAGATACCGGTTTCTTTTTTACTTCACCTCTCCCCTTGTTTTTACACCATTGTCTGGTGCTGGCGGTCATCTGGTCTAGTAGATCAACTGCTTCTTCTCCGGTCATTTTCATAAAATTTCCTCCAGATGAGGAACTTAGCAACAATTTGTTAGAATCATTCAAGCCTCTAAAGAATGATAAAACAAGCTCCTGGCTACTCATACCGTGATGTGGACATAATATCTGTAATTCTTTGAATCTATCCCACGAATCATAGAGAGATTCACCTGGTTCTTGACAGAAGTTGGTGATTTCAGCAATTTTCTCTTGTTTTGGACGGGGGATAGTATTTCGCCAGAAATTTGTTTGCTAACTCAGCCCAACTGTGGATACTGCTGGGTTGTAAACTTCTCAACCACCTGGAGGCGCCATCTTTCAATGAATAGGGGAACAATTGCAGACGAATGCGTTCGTTCAGACTTCCTGTTTTGTTAAAGTGTTACAAAAATCAAGAAATGCAGATATGTGGTGTGGAGCATCATCTGAATCTAGCCCGCTGTATTGGCCCTGGTGGTAGAGTGTGGTAATGAAACTGGTTTTAAATTGCCAGGCGTCTAGTTCAGCCTGAGTGACCTGAGGAAGGATAATAGCAGAAGGCCTCCCTTCAACTGATGGTTGTTGGTATTCGCAAAGAGTTTGTCGAGTTGCCATCTCTACACGTTGTTGTCGTCTTTCTCTGTGAAGATCTTTCAATCTCAGGCTCAAATTCGTTTTGAGGACTGCCTGCAGATCGAGTACGACGCATATATAGAAACAACTAAAGTGTTAATGTTAAGGAGTTAGTATACT
Source organism: Limonium bicolor (assembly GCA_023374045.1). Taxonomy (NCBI): domain Eukaryota; kingdom Viridiplantae; phylum Streptophyta; class Magnoliopsida; order Caryophyllales; family Plumbaginaceae; genus Limonium; species Limonium bicolor. The sequence continues at coordinate 299,474,943 of CM041779.1, forward strand.
GGAAATTATAAGTTAGAGACAATGGAAATTGAGAGTTAGAGACAATGGAAATGAAATGTTAAGGACAAAAAATTATAAGTTAGTAGTTAGAGACAATGGAAATTAATGACAGAAATTTTAAGTTAGTAGTTAAGGACAGAAATTTGAAGTTAATAAATACTGTACTGGAAATTTTAAGGTAATAAATACTGTACAGAATTTAAGGACAATGGAAAGAAATAACAATAATATATGACAATAATATTAAGAAGTTAGAAGTTAGTAGTCCAAAGTCCGATGTCCGTAGTTAGATGTCCGAAGTCCGATAGTCCGATAGTAAACTCAATAAAATTAAGAACTGTCAGTTAACCGTGCCGGAGGTCCCCGGCAACGGCGCCAAAAACTTGTTGTAGAAATATGCGACTACTTCTTCAACCTAGGCAGTGTACCTAGTCGTTTTGCGGGATAGTGGATTGTGGGGTGTCGAACTCTTGGGGACCTTGCTGTGGTTTAACTGATAGTGCAATTTTAATTGAGAATTCTAATTAGATACTGAACAGAAACTTATCATTTTTTTGAGAGAAATTGTGGTTTAGAACTTAGTGTAATCAAAACAGTAAAAAGAACAATTAATTAAAACAGATTAATATTAGCAGTTATGAAACTCTTTTGTTTTTAAAGAAGCATCCCGGGTTGTTTGCTCACCTATTTTACTCAATTATATTATTGTAGACTTCCCCACTTTAGCAATAAACTCAAGAATTTTAGTTTATTGACCGTTCCCTGTCTAATAAACCCTGATTAATTTAAACAACAAGCGCAATTCCTTGTTCAAGTCATTAATAAATTAATCGCATTATTAATAATTCCTATTGGAGACTGGTTAACCTATAGGTGAAAACTCACTTCTAGTCGTTGACCTGTTTTGACTTCTCTTGTCTAGAATCTTGCTCAGCACTGCATTTTGACAAGAAACTACAAATATCACTTTAATAAATGGCCTAAATATTAAAGCGTATAAGGAGGAGAATCAAAATATTGCTTGAACAGATTATATTAGAAAGTCTACGTAACACAGTTTAGTAAAATAAGCTTACTTCTCAACCCGGGAGCTAAGGTTTTTACTCAGACATAATTATACAAACAGAGGTCGTAGGTACGACAGCCATTAAAACAAAACAGTTAAAGAAAAGAAAGCACTCTGCATACGTATGGACTGGATGGAATTTTTGTGGAAGAAGTGAAATTTGGAAGTGAAGGTGAGAGATTCAGAGAGTAGAGTTTTTGTGTACGAGCGTGTGTTATTTTTGATGAAGTTGCAGAGTTTATATAGAGAAGAGGAAGAAGAAGAAGAAGAAGATGAACGTGCGTGCAAGTGGATTATCAATATAGGAGCTGCAAGTTGATTAGCAGGATAAGATAAGGGAGGTAGATAGATTGGGGTTGCAGACGCGTTAATACTGTCGGTTATCTTCTTGTCTGTAGGCGCCGTGAAGATTGAAGAAGAAAGCGCCGCGAGAATGAAGAAGAAAACTCCTCCTCGTCGATTTTTAGTCGCGTCCGCCTGCGGTACCTCCCCCCTGTCCGCCTGGTTTGTGAGCGGACGTCTCTGTTGTTAACACCGCGCCTTTGTTCTGTCCGCCTGTGCGTCCTCCATCCTGTCCGCCTCTATTTCAAGCGGATGTCACATATATATGTTGTCCGCCTTCTAGTTTTGGGCGGATGTGAATACTTGGTCGTGGTGGTTTAGAAATATTGAAACCATGACATGCTGTTACGTGATTGTAGTTAGTTTTTTGATGTGCTGTACGTGTATATTATATATATATATATATATATATATATGTATATATATAATATATAATCCGGTTGTATTTGTAATTTTCCTGCATTAGACACATAAAATGTATCAGTTCACATCAATACATAAATTCATGGAAAAACATATGATAAGTGGGAAATATGACATTAATTATTATGAAAATAGAAAGAATAAAGCCCTAAAAAATATATGTATTTCACACTTATCAGTGTGCCGGCTTAATCAAGATTAAAGCATGAAATAATCCCTGTTTGATTATTATGTCATGTTGTATGTTGAATGAGCTAACATACTTGTATGCCGGTGTGGTCTAACATAGTGTAAAAACCGACACATAGTGAGTAACGTTTGGCTAGAGACCCGTAATCGGTCGATGCTTATGATAACGCAAATGTGCAAACACACAAACTATCCGTTAAGTATTCGATAACGCAACATATGAACTCCTAGAATGTGAGGAGAAGTACGGGTTGAGTAAATACCGATAATGGTTAGAAAACCACATTGAACAATCCACGAAACCCACATGAGAGTGGAAAGATAGTGAACCTCCTTCAAGAGGAATTTAAGTTAGTTCGAAGATGTGAACCAGTGAAGAAGGTTAAAGAGACCTAAGGGATTAGTAACTCCCTTGAGACATGGTCGACCTCCTATATGAGGATTCTACCTGGTATATATAATAACCGAAGGTAATGAGTAAATAAATGTATGGGTAACTCTTTAAAACCTAAGATTAACGAACTAAAGTAATGTTCCCAAGTCATTAGAAACATCGAGAGTGATGCTTCTAGACTGATACACATGATATTATATAACTCCGAGAGAGAGTTGTATGGGAACGAGAGTAGTCTGAGAGTAGTCGGAACCTAAGTAAAAGAGATAGGAACTAAGAGAGAGTTCCGTGGCTAGTTGAACCTTCCCACCATGCTAGACCCAGAGTAGTTCGAAACCGGGAAGTAAAGACTATGCTAGAGAGCCAGAAGGGGTGGCCTAAGTATGTATTAAGAGTAACAAGCGTGACGTAGGAGACCTGTAGTGTCTCGAGAATCTACAAGAGCTTGAGTATAAATAACCCAAGAGTATGGGTGAGATAATGAGAATAAGTAACCCGAGAGTGTGGGTGAGTATAGTACGAGTAGCCCAAGAGAAGGGGTGTGTATATGAATAAGTAACCCGAGAGAGCGGGTGAGGTATTGAATAAGTAAACAAGGCATAGTGAGGAATAACCCTCAAGGCCTAAGAGTAACCAGATACAACTAACAACCTTGTTATGTTAGTTAGGAATTGTGTTCCATGATTGGATGTAAATTCCTTGAGCATTACATATACTTATTGTATTGCTATTATGCATGTTGTTTGACTAAAATGAACTCCATGTATATCCGACTAAGTGGTCGGCGTACCCCGGTTAGCGCTCGGGGTATGCGAATTTCATATGCAGCGTTAAGCTGAGCCCCTAGGGGCGATGTTTTTATTTTACAGGTACACCGAAGATGTTACCGTTCGAGAGTAGGACGGGCTCGGTGGTTTGCATGGGTAGTTAGATTTTAATTTCATTTGTATTGAAAGAGGTGTAAGACCGAATGTGTTGTCGGCATCCCTATATTGTAGACTCGGTACAGTGACGAAGTGAGTTGAGTATTGTATTTGTATTGTGTACTCGGTTGTTCCAGTTCATCAGACCGTTACGGTATGTAAGGAAGGCCTGTTTAGCCATATGGGTGGCTATAGGCGTTGTTTCACCCCTCGCTGTAATTAGAGTTCCGCTGCGTGAGTAAGATTAATTGGTGACAATTTATGAGGTAATGACGAGCTTAACGGTTGGGGTGTTACATTGACGCCTGACAGTATCACTACTTGGGAAGAGCTGGCTAATGCATTTCTGGTGAAGTATTTTCCACCCTCCCGGATGCTAACCATGAGAGGAGAGATTACCAACTTCAAGCAGTTTGCCGGTGAGTCCTTGTCTGAAGCTTGGGAGCGTTTTAAGGGGATAGTAAGGAAGGTACCACATCACGGACTAGGTGAAGAGGTTGTACTGCAGTCCTTTTACAAGGACTTGGATCCGTCTAGCCGGTTGTTGGTTGATACATGTGCCGGAGGAAGTTTGATGGAACTACCTATTACACGAATTAAAGAGCTGTTAGAGACTATTACCACAACAGCTAATCAGTGGGGAGGTACGAGAGCTGGAGAAGCTGCACTGAAGAAACCTGCTGGGGTTTATGAAGTAGATTCAAACACTTTCTTGGCTGCCAAGATAGAGGCAATGTCGAAGCAGTTTGAGCGTATGTGTGCAGTTATGAATCCGCAGTCTAGTGCAGCAGCTCCTGAGGTTTATCCACCTTGCGAGTACTGTGGTAGAGCTTCTAACATGTGCCAATGTGCTCCACCACAAGAAGAGGCAGCGAATTATGTTGGTAACAAACCGGGTAATTATTATGGGGATCAAGGCAACTCGGGTTACCATTCTCAGCAGCAGAATCGTTACCAAGCTGGCGGTAACACAATTTCAATCAGAGACCCCAACAGCAGTATAATTCCTCTTATCAGAAGCAGCCAATGCAGAATCAACAAGCACAGAATTCGGGTGCTGGAGCGTCTTCTAGTATGGATGAAGTTCTGGCCAGGATGAATGATTTCATCTCGGTTAGCACGAAAAAGTTCAATGAGTTGGAAGCCTTCAATCAGGAGCAGAGAACCTTCAATAATGACCAGAGGACATTCAATAGAAACATCGAGACTCAGCTGTCTCAGATATCGCAACAGTTGGCTCAGCGTCCTTTGGGTTCCTTGCCTAGTCAGTCAGAGCAGAATCCGAGAGAGCATGCCAAAGCTGTTTTCATTGTAGAAGATGATGCTCCACTTGTTGCTGCCATTCAGCCCGTTCGAAAAGAGGTTGAGGACTCTAGTAAAGCTTTTGAAACACCCAAGGAGAAGGAGTCTCCTGAAACTCGACCTTCTTACTCTTCTGCTTCTAATCGTAAATTTGAAGAACCTATTCCTTTTCCTGACAGGTTAAAGAAAAGGGACCTTGATGAACAGCTTAGGAAATTTCTTAACATTTTTAAGAAATCAACTAAGGATATGCCTTTTTCTGAAGTGCTTAAGTTTATGCCAAATTATGCTAAGCTAGTAGATGACACTTGGCTAAAAAATCTTCTTTGCAGGAAAAGGAAATAGTGAAGAAGGTAACTACTAGGAGCGGTAAAGGTAAAACTAATGAGCTTGAGGTGGTGAATATAGAGGAACCGGTGCTAGAGAATGAGCGTAATTGCAAAACCACCCAATCTCCTCCACCTACACCGCCTGCAGTTGACGTTTCTCCTCCAGTTCCCTTCCCAAGCAGAACCAAGTGTTTCAAGGAGGATAGTGAGTTCGATAAGTTTCTTACTTTACTTCGTCAACTATATGTTGATATTCCTTTTGTTGAATTAGTTGCGAAGGTGCCTAACTATGCCAAGTATTTAAGGAAGCTTTTATCTAATAAGGAAAAGTTAGTTGAGACAGGGACTATTCAGCTTACAGGAACTTGTTCAGCAATCATACAAAAGCGCCAACCAGAAAAATGCAAAGATCCTGGAAGTTTCACAATTCCTTGCAGAGTAGGAGACATTGACTTCGACCACTGTCTTGCTGATTTGGGAGCATCAATCAGTCTCATGCCATACACTATTTTTGAAAAGCTTGGGATAGGGGACTTACAACCTACACGAATGACGCTTCAGCTAGCAGATCGCTCAATGGTTTATCCTTGTGGAATTGCTAAGGATGTGATGGTTAAGGTGGAGCATCTGTACTTTCCTTGCGATTTTGTCGTACTCGACATGGCTGCAGATCCAACAGTTCCTATCATCCTTGGAAGACCCTTCCTAGCAACAGCCGATGCTCGAATCGAAGTTGCTCACGGTACGATCACTTTGAATGCAGAAGGTGAGCAACTACTGTTTTATGCTGGTAGGTCTTCAAAACAAGTTTTGGAAGCATCTCGAACTTCTTGTTGCTGGGACCCCAAGACAGCTCAATCATCTGGAGTCTCTTGAGAGAATGAGGCACGGTCTAGCCAAAGACAAAAAAGACGGGCGGCTGGCTGGGAGACAACCCAGTTTTGTGAGTTTTATTATTTTCGTTTTTGTTTATTTCTCGTAAGTTTTATTGTTTTTCATTCTTTATTTTTAGGCTAATGAGTTTGTTAGACATGTTCTGTTTAGTTTTTCATGGGTTTGAAGATGAATTCAGGAGTTTGGAGGGACATCAGTTACCAATTTGAGTTTCTGGCCACTTTTGAGGGTGGTCCGGGTTTGGAGCTTGGTTTATAAACCCGGACCGTATGTTTGGCGAAGCTACTGGGATGTTTTATGGGTGGTCCGGGTTCTGGGGCGAGTTTGCAAACCCGGACCTAGCGGGCGCGCTAAAAACTGACTACTTTTGGACGTGGTCCGGGTTTGAGTATTGGTTTGCAAACCCGGACCGCACAAGCGCAATACTTACTGGCGTGTTTTTCGTATACTTCTATCTTACTTTGGATTCGAATGTTGCCTGCTTCATTACGTCTGTATCACTTACCTATGATGTTTCACCCGCATACTTACTGTTTCTGCAAGTCAGTGTTGGCTTTGGTTTTATTTCTTGAGCTACAGGTCTGCTTTTGCTGCGTGTGAGGTATTGAGGGAACCAAAGGAAACTCTGTCGAATTTTCTGCAGAATTCCACACCCCGCTGTTTTACATAAGTGTGAGGACGTTGTCCTCACCCTACTCCAGGGGCGTGAATTTCTAACTTCTTTTATTTTTCAAACGTTGTTTTCTACAAATTTATGTTTTCCTTCCTTCTTAATCATTTTCATGAAGCAATGAGGGCATTGCTAATTTTTAAGTGTGAGGAAGGGAAATTACACATGCTCATGCTCCATTACATTTGAATGTGCTAATTTTGAACATTTTATTAAGGCTATCTCTCCATTTTCACTATATTTTTGTTGGCCCTCAAAAATATTTGGTTGCATAACATACCTGAGTCTTATTCAATGGTTGGATAAGTTGGTTTGGAACACCGCACGAGTAGCACTAGTTTTTGTGAGATCGAAGCTGGAAAACAGTTGTAGGCATTCTGGTTGCACTGCTTGTATGTACAGTTTTTGATTAATGCTTGTCTATTTCTTCACTAAAAAGTTAAGCTTATTAGTATAGCTATTTGTCTTTGATTTCACTTGGGGACTTTGGGAATGATTATTGAATGAAAGGAAGGAAGGACAAAGGCAAGGTACTCCTCTAATCGAACTTTTAACCCAGAAAACAGGCCTCGCCCATTTGGTAATTAAGTCCTCGGGGTGCCTCATCACCCATCTACCTAAGGTCATCTGATCTGGGATAGAAGACCCAACACCGCTACATGAATGGAGAGAAAAGTCTGAGGGACATAAAAGAGAAAGTTAATGCTTGTTTAGAAAGTTGAAGAAATTTCTTAATTTCAAATGCAAAGTGTAAAGTCTTTCTTGATTATGAGTACGTGGTGATGAAAGGTAATATGGAATAAGATATTACTTCTCACCCCTTGTCGTCCATGGATTGTGGGAAGTTAATTGGAAAGTAGTCCCTGAGTGAAATTGGAGTCAGTGGTTTTACTATGTGTCTTAAGCCTTTGCAAAATACTTCTCAATTCACTGTTTATGAAAACCTGCAAGTGTGGATCATTGTTTTCTATGACTGCTTTTCATTATTAGATCTCCTTGGGCACAATTCTAAATTGACGACTCCCTTCTGTAAGATTTCAGTATGTTTCTATTTGCTTGAGGGCAAGCAAAGATTAAGTGTGAGGAAGTTGATAAGTCAGGAATTTGTCTAAGTTTACTAGACTAATTCATGCTTAATTTTCTACATTATGACATTAACTTCCCTCTGTAATGCTTTATTTACTCTTTATTGTTATATTTGTCTCCAATGATCGATTTCATATGTTTTCAGGATAAAATGCTCAACAAAGTGCTTAAATGAAGATTTTAGAGGTTGGAGCAACATGGGAAGTCAAACCAGAGTCAAAGGCAGATTTTCATTGACCACTGCTGTGTTTTATTGAGGGTCCGGGTTTGGAGCTGGGTTTATAAACCCGGACCATCTCATCGCAGAACCTTCTGCCTATTTTCAGACGCGGTCCGGGTTTGTGTCCTACTTTGCAAACCCGGACCATTCCCAAGCGAGAACCTTCTGCCTATTTTCAGACGCGGTCTGGGTTTGCGTACTTGTTTGCAAACCCGGACCAATACAAGCGGAGCGCCAGAAGGTCGGTTTCGGAAATAACGGAAGTTTAATTATTCTATCTTTAACTAGCGCCGTGTTTAGAGATTAAAAGATAGATTATGATTGTTATAAAAGGGGAAGTCCTGCCAACGTTAGAGGCACACTGAGATAGACCACAATTAGTCACGGTTAACACAGAGAGATTAGCATAGTTGGAGATTGATTCTGATCGGAAGGTTGAAGCAGAGCAGAGCAGAAAGATCATCATGGAGACTTCTCCAGAAGTCTCAACAGAGTTTCTTCTTGTTCTTTATTACTACTCATTACAGTTTTGCTTATTGTAAACATGTCAATGGCTGAGTAGTTTCCTTTAGATTTCGGTTTGCTATGTATCCCTAAATTGACTATTCCCGTTCCTTTGTGATTTAATGCAATTCGATTGAGTAAAGTTATTCTCCTTGCTTAATTCCTTTAATCGTTATAATTTGGCCAATTATAAAGATTAGTATTTTGTTAGCTTATATGTGACGACTACGGCTTTCAATTGATTACAGGAAAATAACCGGTTAGTTTAGAGACGGTAATTCCTCTAAATTGCTAATTGACCAATAACTAGATTGTCCTAAAGGCGGTTAGTAAACAGTGGGTTCGTAACGAAAGTTAGAATTCGGTCTTTGCTAACTAGTATTTGCTGAGCGGGAGACCGGAGGTAAATTATCTTTATTCTAGGGTTTTACTCAGAATTATCTTGGAAATCACTTAGGGATAGGAATTAAAGATTTAAGGTGCAGTAGTAAACCGGGATCTCCTTTCCAAATCAGTTTCACAACATTTATTTTCTTGTTTTTACTTCCTGTTTACAGTTTCTAATTATCATCAAATCAAACCCCAATTTCCTGTTTTAATTTGTTATTTAGTTTTAACTTTCCGTTTAATAAAGATTTAAACTAGACACATCGCCTCCTCTGGTTCGATACTTAGGGAATACTCTCTATTAAAACTTGCTAGAATTGACCGGTACACTTGCCGTTAGGTTTTATCCCATCATATTAGTAACGTGTATTAGAGACACGGTATGTATGATGGTTGATTTATCAATAAAGAGCAGTGTTGATTTAAATTCCACTTGTGTCCACCATCATTACTTATGAACTTGTGACTTCAATAGGTTGTGGACTTGGTACCGAAGGTAACCTGAGTATCCTCACAGAAGCACAAGCCGGTAAAAGAGGCACCATCCTAACGGGAACCTTCCCAGTGAATGGCATTGAAGCCTCAGTGTTATTCGACTCCGGCGTCTCTCACACCTTTGTATCACCATCTTTTGTGAAGAGGTTGGGGTAGATGCGGATGAGCTACCGAATTTCCTGGTTACTCTCCCGTCGAAGGAGCGAATACGATGTACCAAATACTACAAGTCAGCCACGATCCAAATCAAGGGCGAAACGTTTCCCATCTCCTTCATCGAGTTTAATGGGTTGGGATTCGACATAATAGTCGGAATGAATTGGTTGAAGCGGTACAAGGGTCGAATCCTCTGCGCCGAGCATCGATTGCTGCTCAGGAGTCCTTCTGGGGTTACTGTATCTTACCGCCAGAGACCGAGAGAGCCTTCGACCACAGTCATCTCCGCTATGGCTATGTACCGGGAGCTCAGAAAGGGCCATGAAGTGTATCTGTGTTATGTACAAGACCTGGAGAGAGATCTAGAGTTCAATCCCGAAGTACCAATTGTATCTGAATTCCCTAACATATTCCCTAAGGAGCTTCCTGGTATGCCACCTCAGAGAGCAGTAGAGTTTGAGATTGACCTCTTGCCAGGTACTGGTCCCATTGCTAGGGCACCGTACCGTATAGCACCTGCAGAAATGACAGAATTGAAAGAGCAGTTACGTGACCTACTCGACAAAGGGTTCAAACGCCAGAGCGTATCACCCTGGGGAGCACCTGTCCTCTTCGTGAAGAAGAAGGACAGTAGCCTCCGACTTTGTATCGACTACCGCGAGTTGAATGCGGTCATAGTAAAAAATAAATACCCATTGCCACGCATCGACGACCTATTTGACCAGCTGAAAGGAGCCTTAGTCTTCTCCAAGATCGACCTTCGTTCTAGGTATCATCAGATTGCTATCAGAGAGCGAGACATAGAGAAAATGGCATTCTGCACCAGATATGGTCACTACGAATTCACAGTCATGCCATTCAGTTTGTCAAACGCACCGGCAAAATTCATGGATTTAATGAATCGACTATTCAGTGAGCAGTTAGACACTTCAGTTGTTGTATTTATCGACGATATCCTTGTGTACTCAAAATCAGTAGAAGAGCATGAAATTCATTTGAGGAAAGTACTTGAGACACTGCGCAAGAACCAACTTTATGCGAAGTTCTCTAAATGCGAGTTCTGGCTAGATCAGGTATCATTCCTTGGTCATGTCATCTCGAGCGCAGGCATTTCAGTTGACCCTTCTAAGATAGAAGTTGTACGATCATGGCCTAGACCCAAGATTGTTACCGACATTCGGAGCTTTCTTGGCCTAGCCGGTTACTACCAGAGATTTGTAAAGGACTTCTCGAAAGTCGCTAAGCCCATGACTACACTGATAAAGAAAGATGCACCGTTTGTATGGACAGACGAGTGCGAAGTATCATTTCAATGCCTAAAGGACTCATTGACCTCAGCGACGATTCTCACACTTCCAGAGGGCACAGAGGGATTTGAGGTGTATTGTGATGCATCAGGCAAGGGAATGGGATGCGTACTCATGCAGCACGACAAGGTTGTAGCTTACGCCTCCTGCCAGCTGAAAAAGCATGAGGAGAATTACCCGACTCACGACTTAGAGCTAGGAGCCATTGTCTTCGCCTTAAAGATATGGCAACACTATCTCTATGGGGTAAGCATCACCATCTACTCCGACCACAAAAGATTACAGTATGTATTCACGCAGAAAGAGTTGAATTTGAGACAGAGAAGGTGGATGGAGTTACTCTCTGATTACGACATCGACCTGCAGTATAAGGAAGGGAAGGCAAACGTGGTAGCCGACTGTAACACCCCTAATCCTAAACCTGTAATAACGTCGTAAGTCGTAGCATAATAAATAATAATTCGCAGCGGAAAATATAACTATCTACCTTGGTGTTACACGCCGTTACTCACCCTTGTGAGTAACAAGGCATCCTTACTCCTTCCAACACTTCAACTCCTCATGCTGTGATGAACAGATACTGAGCACTCTATTTATTACAAACCAAATCCAAACTAAACGAGCAACTAACTGATTACATCAACCTCCTTAATACGATACAAAATAAAACTCAAAGAGTTCTTTATTAAAAACCCATCAGCTACCCTGTGCCCCGCACTCCGGCTTTAGTCTTCAATCAATAACCTGAAATGTTTTGCCCATTGAAGGGCTCAACAATCGAAATGCTGATATGCTAAATGTAGTCCTAAGTCATCTAGATTCCTTAAGTCGTTTTAACCATCTTGATATTAGATTCTTTACATGGAATACCGGTTTACAATAATAACAGTAATAATTGTAAACATTAGACAATCACAAAACAATTCACCTGTAAACATCAATGTACAATAGTACACAACACCAATAACCACACATCAATAATTCATATCAATAACCAATAATCACACATCAATAATCCATAACAATAACCAAACAAGATACGCGTATTAAACTGTACTTGTTAGTTGGCCACCTAGCCCTTATCCTTTAAACCAATCACTTAACATTTTCCAATTGAATTCCACCTCAGGCGTCATGTTAAGACAACCCTTAATAACTTATCAATGGACAGTATGTCCCCTGGGTTCCAAAGGAACCGTTACCAGCTGACCTTAAGGCCCTGGATAATATATTTTGACCGATCCGGTCGAACCTGTGCACCAACGGCAGTGCCCTCCGCCATCGTCGAATGTGGACAATGGATTCCCTTGAGTGACTCCTCATTGAAGTCTCTCGTAGTGATCACGATGCGCAACCAGAAAGTCGAAACAGTCTGGATTTCTCTCTTTATAAGTTAGTCCTTTAGTCAATGATACAATATCCAATCCTTGAGTTAAGACTATAACAGTTGACCATCAGTTAGGTTCAATAATACCTAAAGGTCAGTTAGTATTTTTTTTCCAGTTTAGATGTATAAACTTCCAGTCATCGGACGTTCGTGTAAAAATAAAACGCAGTGGTGTCGAGCAATACAGTATACAATATCATATACATAAATCACAGATATCGCTCTTAGCAATTAAACACACAACGTCTGGACCTCAGGAAAATCCTTAGGACATTCAGACCACACAATTAACATACCGGTCACCAAGTAACTGCTAGCTTGACAAATTCCTGTTTAGTAGTTCCTTCCCGTACGCTATTATATAAACATGCAATACCGGGTAATATTAATATAACTATTAACTAAATATTACAGTATTGTCACTGTAGCGTTTATACTCGTACGCTGTTATATAAACATGCAATACCGGGTAAAATTAATATAACTATTAACTAAATATTACAGTATTGTCACTGTAGCGTTTATACTTGTTGTATGATAACTCTGTATGTTCTTTATTTCTCCCTGTTACTTAACAGTGGTTCTAGGTAGTTCATCAGTTCGTTATTTTATGTAGTATTCACATGTGATAATGAATTCCCATATTATGATATATCTTCATCTCTTTAATTATATATTCATAATTATTTCCTCTTATTCCATATACCAATATAATTTGGTTATCTTTAATATAACCACAATTGTTTTATAAACTTTATATTATATTCTTTTGGTTACTTTTATCATAACCACAATTATTTCATAAACCTTATACTATTCTCCATAGTATACCATAATACATTATATTACTTAATTTCAATTCCTTTCTTTATTAAATTACAAAACCAACCTTATAATTTCGGTAATTGTATGTTGGACACATTAACTTTTATAAATTGTCAAATAACCTTATAACTTACCAATTACCACTTTAATATTTTGGTAATTACCAAATGAATATTCTAATTTTTATAAATTACCAAATAACCATATAACTTTTATAATTTATTATTTATCCATATTAACTTTCGGAATTTGCAATACAACATATTAATTTTTTATAAATTACCAAATGACCACAGTTATTTTTCGGTTTTAATATACATCCTTCCTTTATTTACAATTTCACCCCAAAACTTTATATAAGTTACATATTAACTTATAAACTATAGTTTTAACATTTAAGTTTCCTAAATACCGAAAAGGCCCTTATAGTTTTACAAATTATGAATTCGCCCCATAACCAATTCAGTTTTGTAATTAAACTTCCTTAAATTACATATTCACCCCTAAACTTTTATAAACTTAATATTTCATGTCATAAATTATTTTAATCCAAAGTTTTTGGTCAACTCCTTGACCAAGACTTAATTTCATAATTAATATTTTAATATACCCAGAAATTCATTTATAATTCAGTTTCGCACCAAACTTTCCATAAATTACAAAATAGCCCCAAAACTTTATAAAATGTTATTTTAACACTTATACACTTATTTAATTTCACCAAAATTCATAATATTAATTCCTACCTTATATTATATCATAATTATGCCATTAAACTCCTTAACTCTCGGCAATGCAATATAATACACTAAACTTTTCAAAAATTACATTTTAGGCACATAACTTAATAAACTAGCCATTCAAATACTTGTAGCTATTTTTAATATTCCTAAAATTTATAATATAAGTTAATATACTTATATGTTTCGAAATTCACCAAATAAGACATTATGTTCTCGGCTTTAATATATTTTACCATATAGTTTTCAAAACTTGATTTAAACTTTATAATATATATATATACAAATGTATATAAGCCATATAACACTTCTAAAAATTATGCGAATGACTTAGAATGATTATAAACTCAAAATAGAACATTTAATTCTTAGACAATTCGGTTTAACTATATATGTATCCTAATTAATTTTTGTGACACAAATTCATACCTTAAGGTAATAACCTTACCTTATATGTTATAAATTATTTTTCTTGATATTATAACCCATAATATTTCAGCCTTAATATTACTAAGGCTTTTTCATAATTTTTATACCAAAGTTTGAAGCTTAAATCAAACTCAAACTTAATAAACCTTATTTATATAAACTTACTCCTTAAATCAAGATAATTCTTGTACTTGATTTCTCTTTGAATTCCAAGCTCACCAAATGCTATCTTGATGAAGAGAATTCGGCCTCCTTGTATATATTTAGGAGATCCATTTGTTAGACTTCTAACAAGGATTTATGAATAAGATTTGGAGTAGTTTTACAAGAGTTTACCTTAGGTATTTTTCAAGGAATTTTCGGTACACCTTGGGATGATTGTAGATCCAAGTTTCCTTCATGAAATAATGAAGAGAATATAGATTTAGAAGCCTTAAATTTTCAGAAATGATTTAAGTATTTTTACTAGGATTTTCAACATGAAAATATACCTTAACTTGATCTTGTTGTTCCTTGTGTTGTTGTTGTTGAATCTAGGAACCTCCTTGGAGCACTAAAGCTTGGCAAAAATTGTAAGAGTTGCTAGGATGATTCTTGCTTCAAGACTTAGTAGATTTAACTAGGGAATTACATAGAAATGGTGTAACACCCCTCTCCTTAAACACGATATAATCTCTCACGTAGCAATAAATAAAACGTCTTACAGCGGAAGAATTAATAACAATAACAATACTCACTCGGGTGTCACCGGCCATTACTCGCCCATGCGAGCAACGAAGCCAAACTACATCCAACTTCCAACATAAACAAACTGCTAACCGCCGTGATAACGAGAAAACTCCTATACATCATACTAAGTCCATAAACCATAAACGTCGACAAGTGAGTGTCTACCCAAACCTGAATTTACATAACCGTACCATAATACAACTCCATGTGCGGTAATTAAAATAACCTCTAATTACCCTTTTCTCGCACTTCGGCTTCGACAATAGTCAACAACCTGCATAATGGTGTAGTATCAGCGATAAACGCTGAGTATGCCGGGCCTGGACCCTATTGGTCACTTAGTCATTTTAACCATCTTATTATTAGATTGGTTTCATGCTTTACCATTTTACAGTTATAATCAATACTGTAATATATATGTATAATATACATAATCATCCATCCAACATTCATAAAGACTTAACCATCCATCCAACTCAATAGTCATAAAATATCACAACAAACAATTGTATATCGAACGTATCGAATAATAACAGTATAATGTACAATGTACAATCGCCGTAGCGTTCACCATCCATTGTTAATTTAATTTAATTTTGCCTTCAAGGCCCCATCCATATCCAACTGATTACAGTATAATGTACAATGTACAATCGCCGTAGCGTACAGTTTCCATAGTTAATTTAATTTGGCCTTTAAGGCCCCATCCAACCATGCTTAATTAATACCAGTTGGGCGTCATGTTGAGACAACCCTATAACCTCACCATGGACAGTAGTCCTCCCGTACACACAAAGGTGCTCATTTCGTTAGAGGTCCAGAGGCCCCTGACTATTCTCTTATGTCTCGTAAGACGTCCATATAAAAGTCGTAGCTACCTGACCCACGATCCAAATAGGGCTCGTATGGGTATACCTGGAGCGGAACCCGATCGGGAACCCCTCAGTGATCACAACTGCGCAACCAAGTAGTTCGTAAACTACCGGGATTCCTCACCTCAACTCATACCATCTCTCTCTCATAATGTTTAAGATATGCTCTTAGTCTTATGGAGAATAATTATTAGTTAGCTACCCAATGGGTCTCACGCATACCTAGAAGTAATCTAGGTTATATTCATGTTCGAGATCTATGCTCTAGAGACCGACAATGTCGTGACTCATACCTAAGTGTTTTACTTAGGTTGCCATATACTTAATATTAATACTATGGTATTATATCAAGTAACCGTCATGTTATCACATTAACGTATATGTATGTTTATATAAGTCGATCTATAGTCGACGTATTGTTAGTCCCGTAGGACGCTCGTGCATAAATAATCAATGCAGTAACACTTAATCACATACATGTATCCACACACATAACACACAAGTTATATCAACCAAATCCGAGCCCAAGGAGTTTCCTTAGGACAACTCGGATCAAACCCCTTTACATACCGTTCACCAAGACCTTTCGCGCAATGTTGTCCACTAGCTCGTCAAGCGTCTTTGTCAGAAGTATGATCTAAACGGTATTAAAACTATAAGTCAGTCTCCATGACTAACTACATCCGGTACTTCCGAATAACAAGTAACCCCGACAGTTCATCCCCGTTTTCTACAGTTATTTGTTACGGGTTTCTCTAAACCGGTCGGCTTTGTTACTTTAAAACTCGTATGTCAAAACATTTCGACTGTTAAGTTTAATTCATTATTTTTCTTTAATCTTATCCACCATTAATATAGGTACATAACCTATGGTTGCATGTATGCATGCATTATTATATTATATCATATTCTTTTTCCACCATCCATTATAATACATTGTATTATATACTCCCTTATCTTAGCAAATTATATTTGCATTCAAAACTCATAACTTATAGTTTGTAACTATTTTTTTTGTAATAACCACCACCATTATATTATATGGTTTCCAACCATATTATACATCCATCCTTATATACATTATTCTTGTATATGTATATATATTTACCACGTAGGTAAGTTCCATGAGTTTAATAAACTCTTATATCATATGTTACATTTTATCATCTTATTTTAGATGATTATTCCCATTAGTTGTATTATGTTGTGCAACTTATATTAAGATTATTATCCTAATATTATGTAACATTTTATGTTGTAATAATTACAACTCCTAAGGTTTAATCAATAAATACCTTAGTTTATAAATCTTATTTATTTACAGTTTGTCACATTATTTTATGTGAATATCCTTACTTATATTAGTTCCACCTAAACCATAGAATTGTTATAACATTTATAACATAATAGACCATAGTCTAAAATTCATTTTCCAACCTTTAATGTTTCGGTACAGCCCTTGAATTTATTTAAATTCTATTTTGACCACATAACATTATGTAATGTTATACCATATACTAATATCATTTGATATGGTATTTTTATTTCCTTTAACTTATAACCTATAGTTTTTATACAAAACTATTATATATTGCCGCATAGGCATATATATTAAACCTTATTCTTTTCCATAAACCATAGTTTCCTTTATTTACAAAATCACCCCATTATTTATATGTAACACCCCTACTACGTACTTAATAAATATTGGAATCGCAGCGGAATATGAACAACTAAACAGTAACTAAACGATTGGTGCTACAACGCCGTCAACCACCCACGTGGTTAACAAGGCTGAATAGATACAAGTGTACCGGTCTGATGATCAGACTCCCGAGTATAGAACTAAAACCATAAGTACATACACACATAACCGAGTATTTAGCTTACAACCCATAATTATACACTGTCACTGTAACCTTCCATTGTGCACTGTCGATAACTGAAATACATATTGCCACGGGAGCACAGGCGCATCCCGGGCCAACATCCAAAGGTACTCAAAAGCAAACTACATCCTGGGATCTAGAGCCACTCCGCTTCTTCGATCCTCATCCTGCAGTAAAAGAAATATGGATCCCCCGAGGGGGTCAGCAACCCTTGGCTGGTATGGCTAACGCGCAGACCATCGGCTACCGGGATACGCGCAACCAATTGTCATGATGACATGGCATTCATTTTACACAATAACATCATATATACAATAGCATAGCAAGAATATCGCATAGCAAATAACTTCACAAATGACACACAAGAACGAATCCTTTTAGGAAACGAACCAACAATGTTAGATCACATTGAGAGCATAGAGGATGTTGCCATACTCATACTAAGCTCGTTACATAACTCATCACCGTCATTTAGAACTGAACGGATAACTTAAACACCAGGCGTGTCGGATATAGTGATCCCAAGCACACCGAATAAACATAGTATGCCCCTGTGGCCCGACGTGAGTCAGTAAAATAGCCTTGGATAAGCTAAAGGGAAGATTGAAACCAAATTGGAAAACAACCTAAACATACAAAGAGAATCGAACCGGTGAATGACATCGACTCCCATACTCACACGCGTGGCCGGAACTACCGGACTCCTCACTTCCCCGTTAGCACTTGTTAGTAGTACAACATTGCAACACAATACACAGATCACAATCAAGTGTTTAAGTCTTGTTAGACACACACAAGGGAAATTAGTCGTATCCCAACAACATAATAATATAACAACTGTAAACTCATTACATGACTTAAGTCTTACAAAGTCATAAACACACAGAAAACAAACAACACACAAGCCGGTGTAAACCGGTAGGCAACAGACTGCAAGAAAACCATACCTCGGTCCCTGCCTCGACTAGTTCCCACCTTGAGAGAATCCTAAACACATTTAGTAACGTCGGTCAATTAACGTACTAGTCCATATTAACATTTCTAGTTATTTCATTTCCACACTTTGTTCCAACTTTTCATCTTTTAAAATGTCATTATAACACTCCTAACATGTCTTGAACAACCTTATAATATCATTACTAACTTATACCCATCATTAGACATCGTTTATCAACCTAGAAACCAAGTTTTATAGTGGTCCGGGACTTGCTCCCTAACTTAGGTCCCGGACCTATACTTAGCAAACCTCTCGGTCTCTTTTATTGGGGTGGTCCGGGACTTCACCCAGGTCCTAAGTCCCGGACCATTCTATGCAATTTCTCTCGGTTGATTTTAAGGGGCTGGTCCGGGTCCTTGTACAAGACCCAAGTCCCGGACCCATCTCTATGTACAACCCACGGCCTTAATTTGATATATGGTCCGGGATGTCATCCACACCCCAAGTCCCGGACCGAAGCTACTGGATTGACATAATCGCATTTTTCATGTCCTGCTGCGTAAGTTATTTACACCCATCACTTGTATAAACTTCCCAGTACACTCTTATACTCAAAACTTCACCAAATATACACCACATAACAACATAGTGCACAATTTAAATTTGCATAGCACTTAGGCTCTTAAAATGCAATAATCTTAAACACTGAATTTCCACAATATATTTGCCTTTCACCTGCAAATACAAACAGCAGTACGTATGTCTTTTACTAACCTCTCTGAGAGCATTTTTCTAAGTCATTTACCATTGGCTCTTTAGGTAGTTTCAGTAGACAACATACGTTCATTTCAAAGGAATTTTAAGCTATTCTTGGTTAACATAAAACGTGGAGGAAACACCATTTTTCTTTGAGTTTCCATACCGTGAAGCAAAGGAGAAGAATAATACGTAAGAAGATGAACTCAAGCTCCTTCCATGGAGATTCCTCTTGGCACCAAAATGGAGCTCTTGAAGATTTGAAAGGACTAAGTCGAAGAGCTTGACGAAACTAAGAGATCGGTGGTCTCGGTTTTTGATTTGGACAAGTGAGCAAGAAGTTACAAGGATTTGAAGTTGTATGTTGGTGGTGTGCTGTTCGATCGTGAAAGAGAGGAAGGAAGAAGATGGCTACGTGAGATAGTAAGGAAATGAGAGAATGAATGATTGTAGTTGCTTTTAGAGATATTTAATTATGTAAAGCAAATAGTGCTTTTTCTTAAACTACTCACTTATTTGTTCAATCAGCAAGCAAGGGTGTCGACCCACTCCATGCAGAACCGACCCCCATTTAAATACAAGGGATTAATTAGTCTTTATTGCCCAATTAAATTACATATTTTAACATATGTTACAAACTAGTTTATTTTAGTTACTATTCATAATAACAAGGCACTTTGAAGCGAAATTCTTGATTTCCCATTGATTTAAACTTCCAAATGTAATACTAATTAATACACATATTGATTAAAGAGTATTGATGGTCATTTAGCCATTCAAAACTCATTTACAAGACAATTTTCCGAAAACGTGCTTTACGACTCATTAAAGCACATTTTGTGTTTTAACTTGTTTTCAAGCTCAGTTTTCTTTGGTAATTGATTTAATAAGCTCATTAATATATATATAAGGTCTTGGTTAGTTTATCAAGTCTTAATCAAGACTATCACAAGCTTAGAGCATATTTTTGCCCATATTGCCCTTTTAGGCAATTAATTGTATTTACTATTTATTAAATTATTTACTAATGTTTCTGAGACTCTTTTTAGTCTTAATAATTTATTATTTAATATTTAAACAACTTATTAAGGTTTGGGGTATTTCAATCTACCCCCCTTAAAAGAACTTTGTCCCCAAAGTTCATACTTCCCTCATACTTCCCACATATCTTAAATTCTAAAACATGAGAATCACTTATGACACAATACTTCCATAACAACATCAATAACATACTCCCATAATATCGGACACAAGGTCCTAACAACATAACATCACTCAGACACAACGGTCTGTAACATAACAATATCACAACATGACATAAACAACAACATAGACAATGTATTCAACATGCATGCCGTACACTCATAACTGAAACGGCTCTACCCCCCTTAAAAAGGGGTACGCCCCGTACCCTATACATATAAACACTAAGAAGTAAACAACAACGGGTACTTCGCCTTCATCTTATCTTCCAGCTCCCAAGTGGCCTCCTCGACGTCCTGGTTAGACCAGAGGACCTTCACCAGTCGTACAGACTTATGGCGAGTGTCTCGAGTCTTAGTATCCAGAATCCGTACGGGAGTCTCCACTGATCGCATGGTCGGCTCTAAGGTTAGCCTCTCAGGCTGAAGTACATGAGACGGATGAGACATATATTCTTTAACTGGGACACATGAAATACATCATGTACCTTGCCCAGCTCAAGGTAAATCAAGTCTATAAGCTACTGGTCCTATCCGCTCCGTCACAACATAAGGCCCCACATACTTTGGGCTCAACTTGCCTTTCTGGCCAAAACGAAACACTCCCTTCATGGGGGATACTCTAAGGAACACCTGATCGCCCACGCGAACTCCAGGTCACGTCTGCGCACATCAGCGTACGACTTCTGTCTATCCTGAGCTGCTTTCATGTTAGCCCGGATCTGGCGAACTTCTGCCTGAACTGTTCCAGATACTCTGGTCCTATAATGACCGTCTCACTCGACTCATCCCAGCATAATGGCGTGCGGCATGGTCTACCGTACAAAGCCTGGAAGGAGACATCTTGATCGAAGCATGGTAACTGTTGTTGTAACTAAACTCGATCAGATGTAACTTATCAATCCAGCTGGTCTGAAAGTCAAGTGCACATGCACGTAACATATCCTCAAGTGTCTGGATAGTGCGCTCACTCTGACCATCTGTCTGTGGGTGAAACGCCGTACTCAATTTCAGTTCAGTACCCAGTGCTTCTCTTGTGGATCTCCAATACTCGATAAGAATCTTGTATCCCTGTCAGATACAATCGTTTTCGGTACCCCATGATGTCTAACAATCTCTCTGTCAAAGAGCTCTGCAAGTCTTGCCACTTTCCAGGTGTCCTTCATCGGTATGAATCGGGCCACCTTGGTCAGTCGGTCAACAACAACCCAAATCATATTCAGACCTCCCCTTGTAGGCGGAAGCCCTACTACAAAGTCCATAGAAATGTCATGGAACTTCCACTCAGGCACTGGCATTGGCTGCACCATACCACCAGGCCGTCGGTGCTCAAACTTGACTTTCTGACAAGTGAGACACCTCAACACATAATCATTCACATCCTTTTTCATGCCAGCCCACCAAAAATAACGTTTCATACCCTTATACATCTTTGAAGCTCCGGGGTGAATCGATGTCGTAGAACAATGGGATTCACTTAGTATGCGCTCCTTCAGCTCAGCGCTACTCCTCGGAATACACAGTCGGCCATTAAGCCTAATCAATTCATCGTCATGGAGTCTGAAGTCGTACTTCTGGCCCTCGAATGTCCCATCAATAAGTTTCTGTCTAATCTCCAACATATACTGATCCGTCATCTGAGCACTCCGCACCTCTTCAACCAAGCTAGTATGAGAGACCAGCGAATGGAGAGAGTGTGCTCGGCGACTCAGTGCGTCAGCTACCACATTTGCTTTCCCCTCTTTGTACTGCAAGTTAATGTCATAATCGTTTAAGAACTCAACCCACCTTCTTTGTCTCATGTTCAACTCCTTCTGAGTGAACAAGTACTTTAAACTCTTGTGGTCAGAATAGATCGTTACACTTACCCCATACAAATGATGTCGCCATATCTTCAGTGCGAAGACAATGGCACCCAATTCTAAATCGTGGGTAGGGTAGTTCTCTTCGTGTTTCTTCAGCTGTCGGGAGGCGTATGCTACGACCTTCCCGTGTTGCATCAACACACAACCCATACCCTTACCTGATGCGTCGCAATAGACCTCAAAACCATCTGGACCGTCTGGTATAGTCAGGACTGGTGCAGATGTCAGAGCATCTTTAAGCTTCTGAAAAGAAATCTCACAGTCTTCTGTCCACTCGAATGGTGCATCCTTCTTCATCAAGGAAGTCATCGGCTTCGAGACACTGGAGAAGTCTCTCACAAATCTCCTATAATATCCTGCCAGACCGAGGAAGCTCCGAATGTCGGTAACTGTCTTCGGCCTAGGCCAGGTGCGTACTGCATCTATCTTTGCCGGATCAACAGCGATCCCGGCCTCAGAAATCACATGGCCAAGAAAAGAAACTTGGTCCAACCAAAATTCACACTTAGAAAATTTTGCATACAACTGATTCTTCCTCAGTATCTGTAACACATTTCTCAGGTGGGTTTCATGCTCACCTCTCGATTTCGAATACACAAGTATGTCATCGATGAAGACTACCACTGACTTGTCCAACTGATCTTGGAACAAGCGGTTCATTAGGTCCATGAACTTAGCTGGTGCATTGGATAAACCAAACGGCATAACCGTAAACTCATAATGTCCATATCTGGTTCTGAACGCTGTCTTCTCAATATCACTGTCCTTAACTGCAATCTGATGATAACCTGATCGTAATCTATCTTGGAGAACACTGATGCTCCTCTCAACTGATCAAATAAGTCGTCGATGCGTGGTAAAGGATAACGGTTCTTCACCGTAACTGCATTCAGCTCTCGATAGTCAATACAAAGGCGGAGGCTACCATCCTTCTTCTTCACGAAGAGGACCGGCGCTCCCCATGGTGAAACGCTAGGGCGAATAAATCCCTTGTCAAGTAGGTCTCTTAGCTGCTCCTTGAGCTCAATCATCTCTGCTGGAGCCATACGATAGGGCGCCTTCGCTATTGGTCCGGTGCCCGGAACCAAATCAATCTCAAACTCAACTTCCCGTGCTGGCGGCATGCCCGGCAGTTCCTTAGGAAATACATCAGGAAACTCCGACACTACCGGTACATCTGGGCTAAACTCTGGGTCTCTCTCTATGTCCTGGACATAGCAGAGGTATACATCATTCCCTCGTCGTAGTTCACGATACATAGCCATGGCGGTGATGATCTGAGTCGAAGGCTCCCTGGGCCTCTGGCGGTATGATATAGTAACCCCAGACGGACTCCGAAGAAGCAGTCGATGCTCGGCACATAGGATTCTGCCCTTGTACCGCTCCAACCAGTTCATCCCGATAATCACATCAAAACCAAGTCCATCGAACTCTATCAAGTCGATTGGAAACTCCTCATCTCTGATTCGTATAACAACACCTCGGTGGTAGCGGGCACACCTGATCCGCTCTTTCGACGGGAGAGTGACTAGAAAGTCAGGCATCTCTTCACCGTCTAACCCCAGCCTCTTCGCAAAAGACAGCGAAATAAATGTGTGTGAGGCTCCGGAGTCGAACAAGATCGATGCATCCACGCCATTAACTGGGAAGGTACCGGTGAGGATTGTGCCGCTTTTGCCGGCTTCTGCTTCACTGCAGACACTCAGTACTCCTCCCGTTCCGAGTGCACAGCCTGATTATTGGCAAACTCATAAGTATATAGTAACAGCACGGTTCACATATTTCAAAACAACTCCACTTATTTATTAACATTCTCTTCACTTCATAAGTTGGTTTACACTGCTGACACAATTAACACATAATACATCCCCAACATTCACTGGTTTAAACATTACAATATTACACAGGGCTAAAACTGTCTGAAGGTCAAATTCAAACGTCCAGGTTTCATGTGTGTGGCATTGATCACTGTCGAAGGTGCGGTATTCAGTTTGATCTTCTTGATACCGTGGTATAACATCCTTGACTGCCCACCCATGATTAACACATCTCCTGATTTCAGTATCAGCTTCTTTGCGAGGTCACCACGCTTCTGCTCGCCGTACATAAAAACTGCGGTATCACCAATGGACCAAGACACCACGGGTACTCCCTTACGTAGAGACTCGGGTGACTCGTCCTTATCTTGGTGTAAACCTAAGCGTCCTCCTTTTTGGTAGAAGTTCACAACACATAAATCTGCTTTCACACTTGGTATTGAATCAGATTCAACTTGCTGAGCAATTCCCACGGCGTGGTTAACGACCGCGAGGAACTCCTCAGGTATACTTGGTACAGTTGCTCCATCCTCAGCTCGCTTGTTTTGATATGACTTGGTGTAAGGATTCCAGTCCTTACCCATGCACATCATCTTTAATTTCATTTTTGACCCACTCGGGTATTCGGGTGTGTAGAAACCTCCTGGTGCTGTTCCCAGTTCGTCGCATCGTCGGATGATGTGGATTTGTGCTTCCGGTGTCAGGTATCCATTTAAAAGTATCATACCTGGCTGGATGACCTGACATTGCTCCATTGGAAAGTCGGTGATGTTGATGGCGGTTTCTTCAGGGCTTGGTGTGGGCGGGATTGGATAGCAAATATTGAAGGTTCCTAGATTTAAATTACCTAGTTTAGGTGACTTTCACATCATACTTTAAATTTTTACTCACATGGTAATACACTTAGACTCACTAACACGCATGTATGTAATGCGGTACACAGTCACTCATTTCATTTAATGGTTTAGGCGGTACCTGGTCTAGAAGAGGGTTCTGCTGCCTCAGACCGGTCCACCACATTCAGGGCGGCCTTGTTGGATCCCGATCCCTTCCCCTTCTGGGCATCAGTATACCTCTGGTCGGTAGGTGGCTGATTAGCCGGCTTTGGGCCTTCGGTAATCGCAACAGCCTTACCCTTCCACTGTCCCCTAGGCTTGTAATTTCTACCATTCGGGTTCTGGAAGCACTCGTAGTCACGATGCCCCATCTTCTTGCAGAATCTGCACTGCACATCATTTCCCTTGCAGTCCTTGCCGGGGTGGTCACCGTTGCACCACTTACAGTAATAGTGGCGCTCCGGTCCAGAGCCCGTGCTAGCTGCTAACACATCACACATTCAGTACACACTTTTTATTATAACATCACACACTTAAACTCATTGTTCAGATTTAACTAGTTACCCTTGAATGGCTGAGAGCGCAGGGGCTTAGCCGCATAGGCATAAGTGGTGAGCTGCAATGGCTCCTCAGTAGTGGTGGTCTGGGCCTGGCCCTTGCCACCCTGTTGCTGTCCTTTCTGGGGTTGAGGGTATGGCTTTTTCTTCTTTCCACCCCCAAACCCTTGCGTGCTTTGACCCTCGCTCGTGGCCTTGCGCTTAAGCGCATTTTCCTCGTCCCTAAGACGGACGGTGATCTCAACTATTGCAGCGGCATGATAGCACTCCTATCATTTAGGGTGTTAGTTATGCCCCGCAAAAATAACTCACAATCACGTTAACACATTGTACATACTTATTCACATCACACTGTTGTTCTATTACCTGCAATGTAGTATATCCACTTGGCCCCATGCCATAGCGTAGGCGGTAGCTCAACCCGTTGTAGAAACGGTTCACTAGGATTCGGTCTGAGTAACCCAGATCCGGTAACAGGTGGATAAGTCCGATGAAGGCTGAGTAGTACTCATCTACCGACATCTTATCCCCTTGCCTCAGATTGTCCAGCTCTAGGCGTTTAGCCTCTTGCACATGTATCGGGTAGTACTTCGCTCGCAGCAGAGCCGTGTACTCCCTCCACTGAAAGGTCGGGTCAGCAACTCTGCCTTCCCTTACTAGCTTCCACCAGGTCTGTGCCGAACCCTTCAGGTAGTAAGCGGCAAGACGAACCTTGACCTCCTCAGGCACATTCAAGGTCTCGTAGGCAGTCTCCAACTCAGAGATGTATGCCTCCAGCTTACTAGGGTCGGTCTCCCCTCCGAATGACGGCGGTCTCAAATCAGCCAACGCCTTGACCCAGTTGGTCTCTCTTGGCGGTGGCGGTGGTGGTGGTTGAACTCCGGGCTGTTGCCCCTGCTGCACCGCAGCTACTAACTGTGGGACCATCTGGGTTACGGCGGCCGCAACAGCATCGGCCATAACTTGCGCCGTAGGGTTTTCTCCCAGGTCCCCAGTTTCATCAGTACCGCGCCGCGTCCGGCCTCTACCACGTGGTCTACCTGCCATCTGAATTCACACGAACATTTATTAGCAATATGCTTACACACTTATCGGTCCAACGGTTGTAACGCTTTCCCGACTAAAAGGTATTTTCCACACTTAGTTAGTGTTTAACCTATCCATAACTGTTCACTTTAGTAACTATTGCTAGATTTCCTAACTCGGTATTTACCTAAGCTCGGTATTCTAGTATCGCTCTGATACCACTTTTTGTAACACCCCTACTACGTACTTAATAAATATTGGAATCGCAGCGGAATATGAACAACTAAACAGTAACTAAACGATTGGTGCTACAACGCCGTCAACCACCCACGTGGTTAACAAGGCTGAATAGATACAAGTGTACCGGTCTGATGATCAGACTCCCGAGCATAGAACTAAAACCATAAGTACATACACACATAACCGAGTATTTAGCTTACAACCCATAATTATACACTGTCACTGTAACCTTCCATTGTGCACTGTCGATAACTGAAATACATATTGCCACGGGAGCACAGGCGCATCCCGGGCCAACATCCAAAGGTACTCAAAAGTAAACTACATCCTGGGATCTAGAGCCACTCCGCTTCTTCGATCCTCATCCTGCAGTAAAAGAAATATGGATCCCCCGAGGGGGTCAGCAACCCTTGGCTGGTATGGCTAACGCGCAGCCCATCGGCTACCGGGATACGCGCAACCAATTGTCATGATGACATGGCATTCATTTTACACAATAACATCATATATACAATAGCATAGCAAGAATATCGCATAGCAAATAACTTCACAAATGACACACAAGAACGAATCCTTTTAGGAAACGAACCAACAATGTTAGATCACATTGAGAGCATAGAGGATGTTGCCATACTCATACTAAGCTCGTTACATAACTCATCACCGTCATTTAGAACTGAACGGATAACTTAAACACCAGGCGTGTCGGATATAGTGATCCCAAGCACACCGAATAAACATAGTATGCCCCTGTGGCCCGACGTGAGTCAGTAAAATAGCCTTGGATAAGCTAAAGGGAAGATTGAAACCAAATTGGAAAACAACCTAAACATACAAAGAGAATCGAACCGGTGAATGACATCGACTCCCATACTCACACGCGTGGCCGGAACTACCGGACTCCTCACTTCCCCGTTAGCACTTGTTAGTAGTACAACATTGCAACACAATACACAGATCACAATCAAGTGTTTAAGTCTTGTTAGACACACACAAGGGAAATGAGTCGTATCTCAACAACATAATAATATAACAACTGTAAACTCATTACATGACTTAAGTCTTACAAAGTCATAAACACACAGAAAACAAACAACACACAAGCCGGTGTAAACCGGTAGGCAACAGACTGCAAGAAAACCATACCTCGGTCCCTGCCTCGACTGGTTCCCACCTTGAGAGAATCCTAAACACATTTAGTAACGTCGGTCAATTAACGTACTAGTCCATATTAACATTTCTAGTTATTTCATTTCCACATTTTGTTCCAACTTTTCATCTTTTAAAATGTCATTATAACACTCCTAACATGTCTTGAACAACCTTATAATATCATTACTAACTTATACCCATCATTAGACATTGTTTATCAACCTAGAAACCAAGTTTTATAGTGGTCCGGGACTTGCTCCCTAACTTAGGTCCCGGACCTATACTTAGCAAACCTCTCGGTCTCTTTTATTGGGGTGGTCCGGGACTTCACCCAGGTCCTAAGTCCCGGACCATTCTATGCAATTTCTCTCGGTTGATTTTAAGGGCTGGTCCGGGTCCTTGTACAAGACCCAAGTCCCGGACCCATCTCTATGTACAACTCACGGCCTATTTTGATATATGGTCCGGGATGTCATCCACACCCCAAGTCCCGGACCGAAGCTACTGGATTGACATAATCGCATTTTTCATGTCCTGCTGCGTAAGTTATTTACACCCATCACTTGTATAAACTTCCCAGTACACTCTTATACTCAAAACTTCACCAAATATACACCACATAACAACATAGTGCACAATTTAAATTTGCATAGCACTTAGGCTCTTAAAATGCAATAATCTTAAACACTGAATTTCCACAATATATTTGCCTTTCACCTGCAAATACAAACAGCAGTACGTATGTCTTTTACTAACCTCTCTGAGAGCATTTTTCTAAGTCATTTACCATTGGCTCTTTAGGTAGTTTCAGTAGACAACGTACGTTCATTTCAAAGGAATTTTAAGCTATTCTTGGTTAACATAAAACGTGGAGGAAACACCATTTTTCTTTGAGTTTCCATACCTTGAAGCAAAGGAGAAGAATAATACGTAAGAAGATGAACTCAAGCTCCTTCCATGGAGATTCCTCTTGGCACCAAAATGGAGCTCTTGAAGATTTGAAAGGACTAAGTCGAAGAGCTTGATGAAACTAAGAGATCGGTGGTCTCGGTTTTTGATTTGGACAAGTGAGCAAGAAGTTACAAGGATTTGAAGTTGTATGTTGGTGGTGTGCTGTTCGATCGTGAAAGAGAGAAGGAAGAAGATGGCTACGTGAGATAGTAAGAAATGAGAGAATGAATGATTGTAGTTGCTTTTAGAGATATTAATTACGTAAAGCAAATAGTGTTTTTTCTTAAACTACTCACTTATTTGTTCAATCAGCAAGCAAGGGTGTCGACCCACTCCATGCAGAACCGACCCCCATTTAAATACAAGGGATTAATTAGTCTTTATTGCCCAATTAAATTACATATGTTAACATATGTTACAAACTAGCTTATTTTAGTTACTATTCATAATAACAAGGCACTTTGAAGCGAAATTCTTGATTTCCCATTGATTTAAACTTCCAAATGTATACTAATAATACACATATTAATTAAAGAGTATTGATGGTCATTTAGCCATTCAAAACTCATTTACAAGACAATTTTCCGAAAACGTGCTTTACGACTCATTAAAGCACATTTTGTGTTTTAACTTGTTTTCAAGCTCAGTTTTCTTTGGTAATTGATTTAATAAGCTCATTAATATATATATATAAGGTCTTGGTTAGTTTATCAAGTCTTAATCAAGACTATCACAAGCTTAGAGCATATTTTTGCCCATATTGCCCTTTTAGGCAATTAATTGTATTTACTATTTATTAAATTATTTACTAATGTTTCTGAGACTCTTTTTAGTCTTAATAATTTATTATTTAATATTTAAACAACTTATTAAGGTTTGGGGTATTTCATTATAACATGTTATATAAATCATATAATATAACATTTTTAACTTATAAAATGGTATAACCTATGGTTATATTTTTTGTAAATTCCGAACAGACCTTGTTCTGTTTTATAATTGCCATTTGGCCCTATTTATAACATATAGCTTTATTATATCATTAAAACTATATATTATACATATATCTTATTATATACTCTTATATAATTCTAAAAATCATCAATTTTCACCAAAGGGTTATAATTACCCTTATTAACCCATATATTTTCGGTATTTGCTATACCACCACATATATTTCTCCAAAGTGTCATAATGACATAATAACTATATATTATACATATATAGTTTATCTTAATTCCAAAACCAACCAAATAAATTCCTAAAAATTGCTAATAGCCCATGGGTGTTTATAATACCATTATACACCCTTTATTTTCGGTAATAACATATTTACCACATATGTTATAAAATTTGTTACAATAAAATACTTATCTTATTATAAAACCTTAAATAAGTTATCTAACTTATTTAATTTGGTCAAAACCTACCATATGGTCAAGGTTGACCACCTTAATATTTCCTTGACCATCAATAACCATATATTACGGTTTATACCCTTATTTTTTAGAAATTACCATTTAACCCCAAAACTTTATATAATCTTATATTTTTATATAAACTCATTTAAACCTCCAATTTTCGGCTATATCCTTTTATAGCCCCCAATTTTAATTTAATTTCACCTAAGACCCCAATTCCTTGCGGTAATAATTATATATCACCTAAACTTAAATAAGAGCTTATAAATGCATAAATAAAATGGCCTAAAGTACATGGCCTTATTACAAACATTAGCTTATAAAATAAATTACACATAAATGCCCATAAAAGCCTTAAACTCTCGGCCCTTACACATATATTTTCTTTATTTACCAATTTTCCACATAATGTCTTAAATTTGACAATTATGCTAATTAATTAGTTATAAAATTTATTAAACCATTCCTTAATCACCTAAGGTCAAAATAAGACCTTAAATACCTTGTTCACTCACGGCACATATTATACAAATATGTATAAGCACATATTAATATACCAAGTGAAGGTTTAAGTGATTTATACCTTGTTTTTGCCTAGTTAAGGCCTTGTTTGGCCACGGCTTTTAATACCCCGGATCTAAAAATGGTGATTAAATTATTCTAATACGATTATTGAAGGCCTAGTAGTGCCTAGAGAGTATTGGTAAAGAGAATAAAACCTAAAGAAAAGAGAAAATGCGTAAAACGCGAAAAACGCTAAAACACGCATTAAATGAGTATAAGAGATATATGATCTCGTTAGGGTCCGAGATGGATCCCTAAGGCTTAGTTAGGCCTAATTAGTATACGGGAGTGATTCCCAAAGATAACGAATCCAAATAATGGATTAAAACGCTAATAGAGTTTTAAAGCACGTTTTTTCGAGAAAACCCGAAAACGTGAATTTAAGTGGTCAAACGAACCCGTAAAAATTATGGTTGACTATAAAACTATAATTAAGCATTAATGGAAGCTTAATAACCATTAAAAATAAAGAAACGAGAAAAATCCGAAAAACGGGTCCGGTTAGTGAATAGTGCCAAACCGGGTAAAATAACAAGCGTTTTCTGTAAAAGACGAAAAACGCTCCCAACTTGTATTATATATGGGCCGGTTTTAATTAGTGTGTACACAAACACATTAATAAGCTTGCTAGCTAATTAGTAATAAGATGACAAGTAAATAAGTAAAGCAAAAAGTGAAATAGTAAAAAGTAGTGTAAGTACTCTCTCTCACCTTTCTTTCCTTATTTCACGTTTTTGCCCAGCTCTATGTTATCTACTTCTTCCTCCTCTGTAAGCTAGCCGACTCCAAATCAGCACACAACCTCCATCTTCTCCTTCCATTAACTTGCTCATTTCTCCACCAAATCACACAAAAATTATACCGCTAGATTCCTCTCGGTGAGAGCTTCGTTTTCCACCCAACAAAATCTTGATTCTTCCATCTTCACTTCCATGGATGTTGGGCCTTTTGAAGCTTGAAGGGCCGATTTTAACTCTCCTTCACCTCCTTAATGCCTTAAGGTAATATTAAGCAAGAGTCTTGCTCATTCCTAGCTAGTTTTTGCAAGTTTGGAAAATTTTCCCCACGTTGAAAATTTTCTCCCGTTTCAGCCGGTTCTCCATGCTCTTATGGATTGTTGGAAACTCCTCCAATTGATTGCCAAGCTATCCATTTGGTTAATCTAAGGTAATATCTAAGTTAAGCTTTGAAAACTAGCTCCTTAAAAATATTAGGTTGTGTGGGAAAAATTGAATTATTGTTGTTATGTGTGTGATGGGATATGGTTGTAGCTAGCAATCCATAATCCTCTGTGTGGTGTGGGAACAAGAAGAGAAAGAGGGAGCAAGAGAAAGAGGAAGAAGAGAAAGAAAACCGAAAACAAACAAGGTAATAAGCTCACCTTGAGTTGGTTTTATTTGGCTTGCAAACAGATGTTAGTGTTGAATTAATAACCTTGAATTGGTGTAGTCATGATACTACAATATAGTTTGTTGAACGAGGGAGCTTTAATGTTGTTTGGGTGTGTGAAATAAACCTAGAAACTAAGCTAGTAAATATGTGTTAACAATGTGGAAATCATTGTGTTGTTATAGTAAGTGTTATAGTTGTTGATGTCCAAACCAAATAGGGGTGAAGAACTGATTGTGAACATACTTAGTGTGGTGAAAATGCTTTGAAAGTAGACAAGTGCTGTCAAAATTAGCCTAGGTATGTATAGACTTGAGTGTTTAATGAGAAGAGAAGAACAAGGTGTGTTTTGGATTTATCATGAGTATCTAATTGCCCTGGAAACAAGAGTTGAGAGGGTTGTA
The DNA here is from genome assembly GCA_023374045.1 of Limonium bicolor. Taxonomy (NCBI): domain Eukaryota; kingdom Viridiplantae; phylum Streptophyta; class Magnoliopsida; order Caryophyllales; family Plumbaginaceae; genus Limonium; species Limonium bicolor. The sequence continues at coordinate 299,507,618 of CM041779.1, forward strand.
TGGTGGAGTAGAATCTAGGATGAGCATAATGCAAGAGGCATAATGGTAAAGCTCTAACAGAAACAAATCTGTAGCACAAGTGTGCAAAATGCAACAGAGGGAATGGAAGTTTGAGGATTTGAGCAAGAATTTGAGTAGGGATTTAAACCTATGTCTAGAAGTGGGTTAGAGCGTGTTTTAAGATGATTAAACGAGTGGGAAACATGTGGAATGGTTAGGGAATGATTAGAGGTGATTTAGGGGTTGAAAACTGCTCAAAAACAGACAATTTAAACACCTACAGACATGGTCTGGGTTTGTAAACAAGTACACAACCCGGACCACATCAAAAACGCACCAGAAAGCCATCCCAGGGGGTGGTCCGGGTTTGTAAACCAGGACACAAACCAGGACCACATGTAAAACTGTCCAGAAACCTTAAACCGTGTCTGGTCCGGGTTTATAAACCAGGACACAAACCCGGACCAGTGTAAAAATGTACCAGAATGTGTTTTAAGGTGTCCTAATGATGGGGAAGTGAGTGGTAATGGTTTTAGATGATGTTTAGGCCTTGTTTGGTGACTAGTAAAGGTCCAAAGAAGTGTAAACAAGTGCTAGGAGTGAATGAGGAAGATGTGAGTTAAAGACACATAAGTAAAACAAAGTATACCGGGATAACGGGGTAAGTACGGGAGTAGCATTTAATTATGTACCGTATGAGCTTAGTATTAATAATAATGTTTGGAACGTTATCAGAGGATCGTGTGTAAGCCGAGCATGGTGAGATGACACGGTAAAAGTAAAAACCCCGGTGAAAGGTATGATTTTCTCATACTCCGTGTGCTAACCGAGTTACGTTGATTTGTGTGTTTGTGTGCCGGCTTAAGCAAGACTAAAGCATGAAAATAATCCCTTGTTTGATTATGTATGTCAAGTTGTATGTTGAATGAGCTAACATACTTGTATGCCGGTGTGGTCTAACATAGTGTAAAGACCGACACAGAGTGAGTAACGTTTGGCTAGAGACCCATAGATCGGGTCGATGCTTATGATAACGAAAACGTGCAAACACACAAACTATCCGTTAAAGTATAACGATAACGCAAACATATGAACTCCCTAGAATGTGAGGAGATGTGCGGGTTGAGTAATTACCTGATAACGGTTAGTAAACCATAATGACACAATCCATGAAACAAATGAGAGTGGAAAGATAAGTGAACCTCCTTCAAGAGGATTAAAGATAGTTCGAAGATGTGAACTAGTAAAGAAGGTAAAAGAGACCTAAGGGATTAGTAACTCCCTTGAGACATGGTCTACCTCCTTTATGAGGATTTTACCCGATATAAGAAAATAACCGAAAGTATGAGTAAGTGAAATGCATGGGTAACTCTTAAAACCTAAGATTAACTGAACTTAAGTAATGTTCCCAAAGTCATTAGAAACATCGAGAGTGATGCTTCTAGAATAATATACATAATATTATTATAACTCCGAGAGAGGAGTGTATGGGAATGTGAGTAGTCCGAGAGTAGTCGGACCTAAGTAAAAGAGATAGGAACTAAGAGAGAGTTCCGTGAGCTAGTTGAACCTTCCCACCATGCTAGACCCAGAGTAGGGTCGAAACCGGGGAAGTAAGACTATGCTTGAGAGCCATGAGTTTTGGCTTAGGTATGTATTAAGAGTATTAAGCGTGACGTAGGAGACCTGTAGTGTCTCGAGAATCTACAAGAGCTTGAGTATAATTAACCCAAGAGTGTGGGTGAGATAATGAGTATAATTAACCCAAGTGTGTGGGTGAGATAATGAGTATAAATAACCCAAGAGTGTGGGTGAGATAATGAGTGCAAGTAACCCGAGAGAATGGGTGAGTATAGTACGAGTAGCCCAAGAGAATGGGCGGAAATAAGAATAAGTAACCCGAGAGAGCGAGTGAGCTATTAAATGAGTAACCAAGGCATAGTGAGGTATAACCCTCATGGCCTAAGAGTAAATCGATACAACTAACAACCTTGTTATGTTAGTTAGGGATTGTATCCCATGATTGATTGTCGAATCCTTGTGCAGTGTACATATATAATGTATTACTATATGCATGTTGGTTGAATTAAAATGAACTCCATGCTCTCGACAAAAGTAGTCGGCGTACCCCGGTTAGCGCTCGGGGTATGCGAATTTCATATGCAGCGTTAAGCTGAGCCCCTAGGGGCAACGTTTTTATTTTTCAGGTACACCGAAGATGTTACCGTTCGAGAGTAGGACGGGTTCGGTGGTTTGCATGGGTAGTTAGATTTAATTACTTATGTATTGAAAGAGGTGTAAGACCGAATATGTTGTCGGCATCCATATATTGTAGACTCGGTATCGTAAAGAAATTATTTGAGTATTGTATATGTATTGTGTACTCGGTTGTTCTAGTTCATCAGACCGTTACGGTATGTAAGAAAGGCCTGGTTAGCCATGTGGGTGGCTAACGGCGTTGTTTCACCCCTCGTTGTAATTAGAGTTCCGCTACGTGAGTAAGAGCATTTAGTGACATTTTAAGAGGTAATGACGAGCTTAACGGTTGGGGTGTTACAAAAATGGTATCAGAGCGAAGTATCGCTCTGATGACTGGAAATACCGAGCTTAGGAGATACCGAGTTAGGAATTAGAGACTTAGGGCTAAGGGTTGAGTGGTAGCGTGAGAGATGCGCCAGTTAGGAACTTCCAGTATGACCTGGATACCTATAATACCAAACCCGCCCTCCACAACCCCCGTATTAAAAGGCTCGGGAAGGAATGCCAGAGAGACGGGAAAACCCAATCTGGCAGTTGTTAAATATTTCATTATGAACCAGAACCTGTCATGCGGCAGATCCCGGGAACCGGAAATCCCGGAGACGGACCCCGCTGGAACGACAATAACCGCACTTAATGGCGGGAGATCGAGAAATCCTAATCCAAGGAGACCGGAATCTGTGGCAGCATGGGGCGACGTGCCTAGCAGTCGCGAGAACCCGGCTGGCCAAGCAGCAGCAAGAATGAAAGCACCAACCGTGCAACAAGGCGGAATAGATGAAATAACGAAAACCGAGACATGTGTCCACGGACCGCCATAGCTAAGTAATACCACTGAAGGTATACTAACTGACTAAGAATCTAGTCAAGAGTAGATACACCCACCCTGCCACACCCGAAGAGGTCGGAATACCTAACGGGTATACCTTAGACAGCTACGAGCACAACTACGGGATATGCCCGAATAGGACTACAGAAGTAGTGCCTAAATGACTTAAACCTCGGTAACCACAGTAAAGACGTGGAAACGAGCAACGAGGTAGAACATAGAACTAAGTAATTAAGGAACTCCGACAGTGGAGAAGCACCTAAATGGATGATAGTCATGTCCAGATGAATGAAAAATAGCTCCGAGGAGTAGTGATCCAACCAAAGGATCAAAGGAAGTGCCAACAAGGCTACCAAATACAATGGGAACAATACCGTGACCAGTATGAGTTAACCTAAAAACCGCCTGTACCGCACACTTGCCACGGCAAGTGCAGTAGTAACAGGACTGTTAAGAGGAACTTTGACAAGTGACAAGTACTTAGCAAGTACCAAGACGGCAAGAGAAGCCAATATAGCACCACAAACCCTAAGAATTCTGAAACGAAACCTTGGAAAGGCCTAACGGCCTGACAACTGTATAAAGAACATACCAGTCTGCGGGAAGCTAGACTTGGTAAGAAGCAACCGGCATTGAAATGCCATGGAGAATTTACTTTCAAAACTCAAATTTTTCTTTCAAAACATAAAATTTTCCAAAAACCCCCAAATTTTGAAACCAAACCAGAAAACCACGGAAGGCTATCATAAGACGATATAAGAGGAGTTGGCAACAGAATACTTCGCCTAGGCATGTGACCGACACTACAGTGTACTAAACGAGACGTGGAACGACCGCACTCCGAAGGAGCTTGCGGGCCTGACAGACCAATTATGAGTTAGTCGGGTAAGTGGTAACGTATCAATAAGATACTCCATGTAAGTATACAAGTAGAGTACGGAACACGCGAAGTAGCCACTCCATACTACGGATGAAAGAGCCAATTCAAACCAAGATAGTTGGACACCTCGAATGACCGAAGAACACAGAGAAGCTTAAAATGCGAAAGGAGTCAAGAACCCGTATCAAATGGGTGACTAAGAGTCGAAAGTGCGAGAAGCACCGAGTATTAAATATAGACATTGGATATGTCTCATAAATTATGATGGAAATATATAAGGTAACTGGGATGAATACCCAGCGCAAAACAATACGGCGCATGCCTAAAATGAACATATTAATGTTCGATAAACGGGATAGAATTCCCATAGTATACTTCACTGAAGAGATTGAAGACTTGACCAAGAAGGTAAAGGGAAAGTACCTAGGATCTACCCAATAATGGGAGACATTACAACCCTAAACGGGATAGTTCGAACTATATATAACCCCAATGCGGGTAAGGAACTGAACATACCCATGAGTTCAAGCCCGATGTAATGGCATGACTCAGTAACACCTAGGAGCAATCCGTGAAGGGTACCAGAATCAATAATAGTTGAACGAAACATCGTGTTGAGAACACAAGTGTTTAAGCGAACACTCGGGTAGAACCCGAAGGGATCCCACGTAACACGGGATACCCTAAACTGCCAGAGGGCATGAATTAATATCAAGATACTTAAAGGGCCATCCAGGTACGGATGTGTGATGAGACAACCATGTCAAAGAGCCAGTAATACCTCCAAACCATAGAATGGTGTACGGAGAAGTAGAAACTTGTATAAACAGCCGCACATAACATGGCTCGAGGCAAAGTGGCTTGTAAGCCAGAAAAACCAATTACCGTTCGTAAATTTAAACGTACAAAACCTATGCATAAAGGCATAAAAAGGAATTGTGGAGAACGAACCACTACCTTAGAATGGGGACACCACTAGTTATTGTGGAGCCTAGGGAGCGACAATTGCGTGAATCCTCCAGAGAAAGGCTACCACCCAAGAATGTAATGTGAAACCGCTACAACGGTGTAGTGAAACTTGAGCATGTGTTTTTGCCAAGGAGTACATAAAGCAGAGACAGTATATAGAAAGGCTTTGATAGCAGTGGAAGGAAACCGAGAGACTAATCGGATGAGTAGCAAACACTGTAAGTGTGCAATATGAATTACAGAGTAAACAATACGCAAGAAGCGCAGAGAAGGTTAAGATAACAGTGTATTCTATTGAGCCAAGTGAATGGCGAGCCATAATATAAATGGCGGGAGCACATGAGCGGAAGCTAAAGTAGTAGCGGATGCCATAGGAATGAATAAGAACATGGTACGCAGCAAAGCGACCATTGTAAGAGTATTAGCCAGACCTCCATGTGATGTTGATCAGAAAAGGATAGTAAAAGGAGACATATTCATTCCTATCACACAAGAGATTTACTGCCAAGGGTTTACGCTTCTGCACTCTGTATGACTGAGTGTTTTGGTATTGCACTTGTGCGGTAATGATCGAGTGGGAGAGCTAGGAATTGAGAGATGTCAACGAAGCCTGTTCAGCGAGAATCTAGAGAAATAACCGTGCGGCTGTTGGCCAAAGATGCACGAAGAATGTGGACTATAACCCACAGGTCCCAGGACCGATGGATGGTAAATGCAAGTGTTTGGATGAAGAATTCTTGTACAGAAACAAATAAACAAATATGATTCAGGAGTCATTATTAAATGAGAAAGCACTACATGCTTAGTAGTAGGTTGACCTCAACCGACAACAAGTCGGGAAAAGTAAGTGAATAATCACGAGGTATACGGTGCTATACAAAATAGATTTCCAGAGAATTGGAGAGAAAATTTTTAACTCATCGAATTCGCATACGGTTAGAGATACCAAGACGATAAAGAAACCTTTATTCCCAACACACAAAGGGATAGAAGGGAGTAAATAATACATTGGTAATACCAAAGGGCGAGTTAAGCTCTAGTTATCAGGTCACGCAGCAGAAGCTTGTGGACCGTAATTCAAAGGTTAAGTATACCTAGCAATTGTGAGTAATTGGCTAATCTTAACGCCTTGAAGCCTTAGAGGCCAGAACCGAACCCAGGTATGAATTAAATAACCGCATCGAAGTTAAAGTACTTCATGATGCCCTTATTAGTGAACCAATGTTCAGTGATAACATATGGTCGATTACGCGGGCGTAACCCCTTTTAAGGGGGTAGGGCGAGAAACCGCTTAGAATATGTTTTACGTATAGGTGCGTAAACTAATATGTGCATAGCACAAAAGAAATTGCTTTGATGATTGAACTTATGTTACATAAACATATGTACCCATTCATTGTGTAATTATGATTATTGTGCATGAGAGATGCAAGTAACGAGCATATAATATTTATGAAAGAGGAGTAGAGAGACTCCTGGGGAATGAGAACCCTATAGTATATGTCTAGTGAGATTAGACATGAGATATTACGAGTATGAATTGGTAGGAAACCGGTGTGTAACCTAGTAGGAAGTGAGTTTCCCTAGGTAAGTTTATTTGAGAATGATTGATGGATGAGTTCCATCCTTTGGAGTTGTATGTTTGTATGTTTTAATTGAGCAACAATTTGAGGAAAGGAGGTCAGGAGTTGCTTAGGTAAAGTAAGCAAGAAAATTGATAATGACGGATGACCTAAGTTCTAGGAATTTGAGATAAGTTAAAATGGATTGTTTTATGAATATGACTAGAAAGAGTAAAAGATAGAAAACGAAAATGTTTGACTATCTGCTTGTTTGAAACTGACGTGGGAGGTGGAACTTGATCTGCTAGCGATCAAGGGAAACCGAACACAAATTGGAGTAGAAAGATAGTTCAACACTGATGCTGATCACATCAGGGTTGGATGATTCTTGAAGCTCCCTATAAGTGGTCACAAGTAATCACGCTAAGAAAAGAGGCAGCTACCATAAATTGGACTTGGAGTTGTGTGATGTTTTAAAAAGAATTTTCAAATGGAATTTACAAAAGAATTTTCTTCAAGTATGAAGGTGGAAATGAAAATTGGTTTCGAAACCGCTATCACCCGCCGATAGCTGTGGCCTTAAGTCTTGATGACCGGTAGAACGGTGAGCGTGTATTAGTTTTAAAACCATTGCACCGTACGTGCGGCGGTCCTAAGTGAGCGGTTGGGGGGTGACAGTGTGGGATTTTTCCAAAGGCAGCGGGACGGGGAGAGTACCCTGAGACGATCCTGTGTTGAGTGAGTCAACCAGAGTGCTTGAGGATATGTATATGTGTAACGTTTTAATCAGAACCGAAGGGACCGTGGGCCAGAGAGAGTAAGTGCCCATTTGTCAAGAAACGGCTGTGGACCAGAGAGCGTAAGTGTCCAACATGACCGGTGCAGACGTTAAAATCTGAGTGGTTTAAGTGGTGTAATTAAAATTAAAGAAAAGAAATTAAAACCCAAAATAAACGTCGGGCTGCAAACAAATCCCGGTCGCGTAGTAGTATAGTGAAAATGTAAGCGACCGGATATCGAACCACGGGACTAATGTACATATTAAAGTACCTAAGCGTGTCACAGGAGGAGGGGATTAATTGACTTGTTTATATAAATAAAAGGAAAGATTAAATGACTAAATTAACAGATAAACTAAACGGGACTCTGGTTCACATTAATATAATATCTGTTCTTTCATGCTAGGTCTACTGGTTTAATTATAACTGTTTGGCAAGATTCCTGATATTTCTTAAGGTCCGATGAAAACTCATAAGAACTCGTTCACCTGTAAAGCAAGGTCCGATGAAAACTCAAGCAAAAGCCTGCGAACGGCAGAGGAGTGTTGAGGGATTACATTTGCAACTGAGTACTAACTTAAACGATGAAAATAAGTTTCCCCCAGTTTTACGGCTTAATCAACCCATCTGTTTCCAACCGATGAAATCAAAAACAGACTTAGTAAAGCATTTTAATAAATTCATGAGGTTTATTAAAAAGATGGCGAGAAAACCTTTAACCGTAACAAACTTTATTAAAATTAAAACCAGTAAAACATATTGCATAATTAATACAGAAACATAATAATTATTCCCAGAGTATACATAAACTAGCCTAACATATTAAATAGATAGACAGAGACAAGAGTAATAGAAATCATCCGTAATCACTCCGGCTCACTCTGCTATTTTGTATACGTAGGCTAGAGGTGGATTTAGTGGAATGTAAAATAAATAAAATGGAGAAGGCGGAAGGAGAGAAATGAGATGGTGTGTGAATTGGAACTCCAGAGGAAACACGGAAGGAGCCTCCGGAAGGACACCGGATAAGGAGGAATGAAGCTCGTATTTATAGAGGAAGAAGAATAGAGCAGCAGCTCATCAGCTCACTGATTGAGCTCGTTGATTGCAGCTCCCCATTGATTGCAGCTATTGATTGCGCAGGGGACAGGGCTGAATCGCGTGCGTGATTTCTGGTAGGCGCCGGCTCAAGTTGAAGAGCGAGTTGGGTAGAAGATAACCCGTTAATTTCCTACACATTTACACGTGTCCACTAGATAAGTAGCGGTACTCTCTATTCTTGTCCGCCTGTTTATGTGGCGGTCTCCTCTGTCTCAACCGCCTCGCGGTCGCATTAGAGTTGTCCGCCTCTTAAGTGGCGGTACTCTCTATGTTGTCCACCCCTAATGAGGCGGTCTTCTGTCTCTTGTCCGCCTCGCGGTTGGTGGTGTGGTGTCCGCCCCAAGACCAGGCGGTTGCATGCAAATATGCATGCGTATTCCTGTCCACGTGACCTTATTTAATCCCTTATAAAACATAGGTATGTTTTAGGTATTTTTCCTACAATTTAACACATATAATACATCAGTTAATATAACAACATAATTATAGGAAAAACCCTAGATAAGTGCGAAACATTACTAAAAATGCTGCAACTAATAAGGTGATTAAACCTTAAAAAGTCTATATGTTTTGCACTTATCAACCGGTACCTGAGGGATCAGTAGTGTATTACTCAATATGGATTCGAGGACTGTAGTGCCTTCTTGTCTTCTGACCGATTCCATGGAGAGAGTATAAAGAGTATTTTTGATTGCTATACATGATGCGATATGTGTGGTATGTGTAGTGTGAAATGAGACTAACTTGTGGAGTCTGTAAGGTTATACATGTATTATAACCTTGGCATAGCGTGCCCATGAGAGTAACGATATAAGATTCACCAACTTTGAGGACAAAGTTCCTAAGGGGGGTAGATTTTAATACCCCGGATCTAAAAATGGTGATTAAATTATTCTAATATGATTATTGAAGGCCTAGTAGTGCCTAGAGAGTATTGGTAAAGAGAATAAAACCTAAAGAAAAGAGAAAATGCGTAAAACGCGAAAAACGCTAAAACGCGCATTAAATGAGTATAAGAGATATATGATCTCGTTAGGGTCCGAGATGGATCCCTAAGGCTTAGTTAGGCCTAATTAGTATACGGGAGTGATTCCCAAAGATAACGAATCCAAATAATGGATTAAAACGCTAACGGAGTTTTAAAGCATTTTTCGAGAAAACCCGAAAATGTGAATTTAAGTGGTCAAACGAACCCGTAAAAATTATGGTTGACTATAAAACTATAATTAAGCATTAATGGAAGCTTAATAACCATTAAAAATAAAGAAACGAGAAAAATCCGAAAAACGGGCTCGGTTAGTGAATAGTGCCAAACCGGGTAAAATAACAAGCGTTTTCTGTAAAAGACGAAAAACGCTCCCAGCTTGTAATATATATGGGCCGGTTTTAATTAGTGTGTACACACACACATTAATAAGCTTGCTAGCTAATTAGTAATAAGATGACAAGTAAATAAGTAAAGCAAAAAGTGAAATAGTAAAAAGTAGTTTAAGTACTCTCTCTCACCTTTCTTTCCTTATTTCACGTTTTGCCCAGCTCTATGTTATCTACTTCTTCCTCCTCTGTAAGCTAGCCGACTCCAAAGCAGCACACAACCTCCATCTTCTCCTTCCATTAACTTGCTCATTTCTCCACCAAATCACACAAAAATTATTCCGCTAGATTCCTCTCGGTGAGAGCTTCGTTTTCCACCCAACAGAATCTTGATTCTTCCATCTTCACTTCCATGGATTTTGGGCCTTTTGAAGCTTGAAGGGCCGATTTTAACTCTCCTTCACCTCCTTGATGCCTTAAGGTAATATTAAGCAAGAGTCTTGCTCATTCCTAGCTAGTTTTTGCAAGTTTGGAAAATTTTCCCCATGTTGAAAATTTTCTCCCGTTTCAGCCGGTTCTCCATGCTCTTGTGGATTGTTGGAAACTCCTCCAATTGATTGCCAAGCTATCCATTTGGTTAATCTAAGGTAATATCCAAGTTAAGCTTTGAAAACTAGCTCCTTAAAAATATTAGGTTGTGTGGGAAAAATTGAATTGAATTGTTGTTATGTGTGTGATGGGATATGGTTGTAGCTAGCAATCCATAATCCTCTGTGTGGTGTGGGAACAAGAAGAGAAAGAGGGAGCAAGAGAAAGAGGAAGAAGAGAAAGAAAACCGAAAACAAACAAGGTAATAAGCTCACCTTGAGTTGGTTTCATTTGGCTTGCAAAACAGATGTTAGTGTTAAATTAATAACCTTGAATTGGTGTAGTCATGATACTACAATATAGTTTGTTTAATGAGGGAGCTTTAATGTTGTTTGGGTGTGTGAAATAAACCTAGAAACTAAGCTAGTAAATATGTGTTAACAATGTGGAAATCATTGTGTTGTTATAGTAAGTGTTATAGTTGTTGATGTCCAAACCAAATAGGGGTGAAGAAATGATTGTGAACATACTTAGTGTGGTGAAAATGCTTTGAAAGTAGACAAGTGCTGTCAAAATTAGCTTAGGTATGTATAGACTTGAGTGTTTAATGAGAAGAGAAGAACAAGGTGTGTTTTGGATTTATCATGAGTATCTAATTGCCCTGGAAACAAGAGTTGAGAGGGTTGTATGGTGGAGTAGAATCTAGGATGAGCATAATGCAAGAGGCATAATGGTAAAGCTCCAACAGAAACAAATCTGTAGCACAAGTGTGCAAAATGCAACAGAGGGAATGGAAGTTTGAGGATTTGAGCAAGAATTTGAGTAGGGATTTAAACCTATGTCTAGAAGTGGGTTAGAGCGTGTTTTAAGATGATTAAACAAGTGGGAAACATGTGGAATGGTTAGGGAATGATTAGAGGTGATTTAGGGGTTGAAAACTGCTCAAAAACAGACAATTTAAACACCTACAGACATGGTCCGGGTTTGTAAACAAGTACACAAACCCGGACCACATCAAAAACGCACTAGAAAGCCATCCCAGGGGGTGGTCCGGGTTTGTAAACCAGGACACAAACCAGGACCACATGTAAAACTGTCCAGAAACCTTAACCGTGTCTGGTGGTTTGCAAACCAGGACACAAACCCGGACCAGTGTAAAAATGTACCAGAATGTGTTTTAAGGTGTCCTAATGATGGGGAAGTGAGTGGTAATGGTTTTAGATGATGTTTAGGCCTTGTTTGGTGACTAGTAAAGGTCCTAAGAAGTGTAAACAAGTGCTAGGAGTGAATGAGGAAGATGTGAGTTAAAGAACACATAAGTAAAACAAAGTATACCGGGATAACGGGGTAAGTACGGGAGTAGCATTTAATTATGTACGTATAGCTATGAGCTTAGTATTAATAATAATGTTTGGAACGTTATCAGAGGATCGTGTGTAAGCCGAGCATGGTGAGATGACACGGTAAAAGTAAAAACCCCGGTGAAAGGTATGATTTTCTCATACTCCGCGTGCTAACCGAGTTACGTTGATTTGTGTGTTTGTGTGCCGGCTTAAGCAAGACTAAAGCATGAAAATAATCCCTTGTTTGATTATGTATGTCAAGTTGTATGTTGAATGAGCTAACATACTTGTATGCCGGTGTGGTCTAACATAGTGTAAAGACCGACACAGAGTGAGTAACGTTTGGCTAGAGACCCATAGATCGGGTCGATGCTTATGATAACGAAAACGTGCAAACACACAAACTATCCGTTAAAGTATAACGATAACGCAAACATATGAACTCCCTAGAATGTGAGGAGATGTGCGGGTTGAGTAATTACCTGATAACGGTTAGTAAATCATAATGACACAATCCACGAAACAAATGAGAGTGGAAAGATAAGTGAACCTCCTTCAAGAGGATTAAAGATAGTTCGAAGATGTGAACTAGTAAAGAAGGTAAAAGAGACCTAAGGGATTAGTAACTCCCTTGAGACATGGTCGACCTCCTTTATGAGGATTTTACCCGATATAAGAAAATAACCGAAAGTATGAGTAAGTGAAATGCATGGGTAACTCTTAAAACCTAAGATTAAACGAACTTAAGTAATGTTCCCAAAGTCATTAGAAACATCGAGAGTGATGCTTCTAGACTAATATACATAATATTATTATAACTCCGAGAGAGGAGTGTATGGGAATGTGAGTAGTCCGAGAGTAGTCGGACCTAAGTAAAAGAGATAGGAACTAAGAGAGAGTTCCGTGAGCTAGTTGAACCTTCCCACCATGCTAGACCCAGAGTAGGGTCGAAACCGGGGAAGTAAGACTATGCTTGAGAGCCATGAGTTTCGGCTTAGGTATGTATTAAGAGTAACAAGCGTGACGTAGGAGACCTGTAGTGTCTCGAGAATCTACAAGAGCTTGAGTATAATTAACCCAAGAGTGTGGGTGAGATAATGAGTATAATTAGCCCAAGATGTGGGTGAGATGGTGGTGTGGTGAGATTAATGAGTATAAATAACCCAAGAGTATGGGTGAGATAATGAGTGCAAGTAACCCGGAGAGAATGGGTGAGTATAGTACGAGTAGCCCAAGAGAATGGGCGGAAGGAAATAAGAATAATAAACATGAGGAGAGCGAGTTGAGCTATTAAATGAGTAACCAAGGCATAGTGGTATAACCCTAGGACCTAAGAGTAAATCGATACAACTAACAACCTTGTTTGTAGTTTAGGGATGTATCCCATGATTGATTGTCGAATCCTTGTGCAGTTGTACATATATAATGTTATTACTATATGCATGTTGGTTGAATTAAAATGAACTCCATGCTCTCGACAAAAGTAGTCGGCGTACCCAGGGTTAGCGCTGGGGTATGCGAATTTCATATGCAGCGTTAAGCGAGCCTAGGGCAACGTTTTATTTTTCAGGTACACCGAAGATGTTACCGTTCGAGAGTGAGTAGGACGGGTTCGGTGGTTTGCATGGGTAGTTAGATTTAATTACTTATGTATTGAAAGAGGTGTAAGACCGAATATGTTGTCGGCATCCATATATTGTAGACTCGGTATCGTAAAGAAATGATTTGAGTATTGTATATGTATTGTGTACTCGGTTGTTCTAGTTCATCAGACCGTTACGGTATGTAAGAAAGGCCTGGTTAGCCATGTGGGTGGCTAACGGCGTTGTTTCACCCCTCGTTGTAATTAGAGTTCCGCTACGTGAGTAAGAGCATTTAGTGACAGTTTAAGAGGTAATGACGAGCTTAACGGTTGGGGTGTTACAAAAATGGTATCAGAGCGAAGTATCGCTCTGATGACTGGAAATACCGAGCTTAGGAGATACCGAGTTAGGAATTAGAGACTTAGGGCTAAGGGTTGAGTGGTAGCGTGAGAGATGCGCCAGTTAGGAACTTCCAGTATGACCTGGATACCTATAATACCAAACCCGCCCTCCACAACCCCCGTATTAAAAGGCTCGGGAAGGAACGCCAGAGAGACGGGAAAACCCAATCTGGCAGTTGTTAAATATTTCATTATGAACCAGAACCTGTCATGCGGCAGATCCCGGGAACCGGAAATCCCGAGACGGACGACCCCGCTGGAACGACAATAACCGCACTTAATGGCGGGAGATCGAGAAATCCTAATCCAAGGAGACCGGAATCTGTGGCAGCATGGGGCGACGTGCCTAGCAGTCGCGAGAACCCGGCTGGCCAAGCAGCAGCAAGAATGAAAGCACCAACCGTGCAACAAGGCGGAATAGATGAAATAACGAAAACCGAGACATGTGTCCACGGACCGCCATAGCTAAGTAATACCACTGAAGGTATACTAACTGACTAAGAATCTAGTCAAGAGTAGATACACCCACCCTGCCACACCCGAAGAGGTCGGAATACCTAACGGGTATACCTTAGACAGCTACGAGCACAACTACGGGATATGCCCGAATAGGACTACAGAAGTAGTGCCTAAATGACTTAAACCTCGGTAACCACAGTAAAGACGTGGAAACGAGCAACGAGGTAGAACATAGAACTAAGTAATTAAGGAACTCCGACAGTGGAGAAGCACCTAAATGGATGATAGTCATGTCCAGATGAATGAAAAAGCTCCGAGGAGTAGTGATCCAACCAAAGGATCAAAGGAAGTGCCAACAAGGCTACCAAATACAATGGGAACAATACCGTGACCGTATGAGTTAACCTAAAAACCGCCTGTACCGCACTTGCCACGGCAAGTGCAGTAGTAACAGGACTGTTAAGAGGAACTTTGACAAGTGACAAGTACTTAGCAAGTACCAAGACGGCAAGAGAAGCCAATATAGCACCACAAACCCTAAGAATTCTGAAACGAAACCTTGGAAAGGCCTAACGGCCTGACAACTGTATAAAGAACATACCAGTCTGCGGGAAGCTAGACTTGGTAAGAAGCAACCGGCATTGAAATGCCATGGAGAATTTACTTTCAAAACTCAAATTTTTCTTTCAAAACATAAAATTTTCCAAAAACCCCCAAATTTTAAACCAAACCAGAAAACCACGGAAGGTTATCATAAGACGATATAAGAGGAGTTGGCAACAGAATACTTCGCCTAGGCATGTGACCGACACTACAGTGTACTAAACGAGACGTGGAACGACCGCACTCCGAAGGAGCTTGCGGGCCTGACAGACCAATTATGAGTTAGTCGGGTAAGTGGTAACGTATCAATAAGATACTCCATGTAAGTATACAAGTAGAGTACGGAACACGCGAAGTAGCCACTCCATACTACGGATGAAAGAGCCAATTCAAACCAAGATAGTTGGACACCTCGAATGACCGAAGAACACAGAGAAGCTTAAAATGCGAAAGGAGTCAAGAACCCGTATCAAATGGGTGACTAAGAGTCGAAAGTGCGAGAAGCACCGAGTATTAAATATAGACATTGGATATGTCTCATAAATTATGATGGAAATATATAAGGTAACTGGGATGAATACCCAGCGCAAAACAATACGGCGCATGCCTAAAATGAACATATTAATGTTCGATAAACGGGATAGAATTCCCATAGTATACTTCACTGAAGAGATTGAAGACTTGACCAAGAAGGTAAAGGGAAAGTACCTAGGATCTACCCAATAATGGGAGACATTACAACCCTAAACGGGATAGTTCGAACTATATATAACCCCAATGCGGGTAAGGAACTGAACATACCCATGAGTTCAAGCCCGATGTAATGGCATGACTCAGTAACACCTAGGAGCAATCCGTGAAGGGTACCAGAATCAATAATAGTTGAACGAAACATCGTGTTGAGAACACAAGTGTTTAAGCGAACACTCGGGTAGAACCCGAAGGGATCCCACGTAACACGGGATACCCTAAACTGCCAGAGGGCATGAATTAATATCAAGATACTTAAAGGGCCATCCAGGTACGGATGTGTGATGAGACAACCATGTCAAAGAGCCAGTAATACCTCCAAACCATAGAATGGTGTACGGAGAAGTAGAAACTTGTATAAACAGCCGCACATAACATGGCTCGAGGCAAAGTGGCTTGTAAGCCAGAAAAACCAATTACCGTTCGTAAATTTAAACGTACAAAACCTATGCATAAAGGCATAAAAAGGAATTGTGGAGAACGAACCACTACCTTAGAATGGGGACACCACTAGTTATTGTGGAGCCTAGGGAGCGACAATTGCGTGAATCCTCCAGAGAAAGGCTACCACCCAAGAATGTAATGTGAAACCGCTACAACGGTGTAGTGAAACTTGAGCATGTGTTTATTGCCAAGGAGTACATAAAGCAGAGACAGTATATAGAAAGGCTTTGATAGCAGTGGAAGGAAACCGAGAGACTAATCGGATGAGTAGCAAACACTGTAAGTGTGCAATATGAATTACAGAGTAAACAATACGCAAGAAGCGCAGAGAAGGTTAAGATAACAGTGTATTCTATTGAGCCAAGTGAATGGCGAGCCATAATATAAATGGCGGGAGCACATGAGCGGAAGCTAAAGTAGTAGCGGATGCCATAGGAATGAATAAGAACATGGTACGCAGCAAGCGACCATTGTAAGAGTATTAGCCAGACCTCCATGTGATGTTGATCAGAAAAGGATAGTAAAAGGAGACATATTCATTCCTATCACACAAGAGATTTACTGCCAAGGGTTTACGCTTCTGCACTCTGTATGACTGAGTGTTTTGGTATTGCACTTGTGCGGTAATGATCGAGTGGGAGAGCTAGGAATTGAGAGATGTCAACGAAGCCTGTTCAGCGAGAATCTAGAGAAATAACCGTGCGGCTGTTGGCCAAAGATGCACGAAGAATGTGGACTATAACCCACAGGTCCCAGGACCGATGGATGGTAAATGCAAGTGTTTGGATGAAGAATTCTTGTACAGAAACAAATAAACAAATATGATTCAGGAGTCATTATTAAATGAGAAAGCACTACATGCTTAGTAGTAGGTTGACCTCAACCGACAACAAGTCGGGAAAAGTAAGTGAATAATCACGAGGTATACGGTGCTATACAAAATAGATTTCCAGAGAATTGGAGAGAAAATTTTTAACTCATCGAATTCGCATACGGTTAGAGATACCAAGCGACGATAAAGAAACCTTTATTCCCAACACACAAAGGGATAGAAGGGAGTAAATAATACATTGGTAATACCAAAGGGCGAGTTAAGCTCTAGTTATCAGGTCACGCAGCAGAAGCTTGTGGACCGTAATTCAAAGGTTAAGTATACCTAGCAATTGTGAATAATTGGCTAATCTTAAACGCCTTGAAGCCTTAGAGGCCAGAACCGAACCCAGGTATGAATTAAATAACCGCATCGAAGTTAAAGTACTTCATGATGCCCTTATTAGTGAACCAATGTTCAGTGATAACATATGGTCGATTACGCGGGCGTAACCCCTTTTAAGGGGGGTAGGGCGAGAAACCGCTTAGAATATGTTTTACGTATAGGTGCGTAAACTAATATGTGCATAGCACAAAAGAAATTGCTTTGATGATTGGAACTTATGTTACATAAACATATGTACCCATTCATTGTGTAATTATGATTATTGTGCATGAGAGATGCAAGTAACGAGCATATAATATTTATGAAAAGAGGAGTAGAGAGACTCCTGGGGAATGAGAATCCCTATAGTATATGTCTAGTGAGATTAGACATGAGATATTACGAGTATGAATTGGTAGGAAACCGGTGTGTAACCTAGTAGGAAGTGAGTTTCCCTAGGTAAGTTTATTTGAGAATGATTGATGGAGTGAGTTCCATCCTTTGGAGTTGTATGTTTGTATGTTTTTAATTGAGCAACAATTTGAGGAAAGGAGGTCAGGAGTTGCTTAGGTAAAGTAAGCAAAGAAAATTGATAATGACGGATGACCTAAGTTCTAGGAATTTGAGATAAGTTAAAATGGATTGTTTTATGAATATGACTAGAAAGAGTAAAAGATAGAAAACGAAAATGTTTGACTATCTGCTTGTTTGAAACTGACGTGGGAGGTGGAACTTGATCTGCTAGCGATCAAGGGAAACCGAACACAAATTGGAGTAGAAAGATAGTTCAACACTGATGCTGATCACATCAGGGTTGGATGATTCTTGAAGCTCCCTATAAGTGGTCACAAGTAATCACGCTAAGAAAAGAGGCAGCTACCATAAATTGGACTTGGAGTTGTGTGATGTTTTAAAAAGAATTTTCAAATGGAATTTACAAAAGAATTTTCTTCAAGTATGAAGGTGGAAATGAAAATTGGTTTCGAAACCGCTATCACCCGCCGATAGCTGTGGCCTTAAGTCTTGATGACCGGTAGAACGGTGAGCGTGTATTAGTTTTAAAACCATTGCACCGTACGTGCGGCGGTCCTAAGTGAGCGGTTGGGGCGGTGACAGTGTGGGATTTTTCCAAAGGCAGCGGGACGGGGAGAGTACCCTGAGACGATCCTGTGTTGAGTGAGTCAACCAGAGTGCTTGAGGATATGTATATGTGTAACGTTTTAATCAGAACCGAAGGGACCGTGGGCCAGAGAGAGTAAGTGCCCATTTGTCAAGAAACGGCTGTGGACCAGAGAGCGTAAGTGTCCAACATGACCGGTGCAGACGTTAAAATCTGAGTGGTTTAAGTGGTGTAATTAAAATTAAAAAAAAGAAATTAAAACCCAAAATAAACGTCGGGCTGCAAACAAATCCCGGTCGCAGTAGTATAGTGAAAATGTAAGCGACCGGATATCGAACCACGGGACTAATGTACATATTAAAGTACCTAAGCGTGTCACAGGAGGAGGGGATTAATTGACTTGTTTATATAAATAAAAGGAAAGATTAAATGACTAAATTAACAGATAAACTAAACGGGACTCTGGTTCACATTAATATAATATTTGTTCTTTCATGCTAGGTCTACTGGTTTAATTATAACTGTTTGGCAAGATTCCTGATATTTTCTTAAGGTCCGATGAAAACTCATAAGAACTCGTTCACCTGTAAAGCAAGGTCCGATGAAAACTCAAGCAAAAGCCTGCGAACGGCAGAGGAGTGTTGAGGGATTACATTTGCAACTGAGTACTAACTTAAACGATGAAAATAAGTTTCCCCCAGTTTTACGGCTTAATCAACCCATCTGTTTCCAACCGATGAAATCAAAAACAGACTTAGTAAAGCATTTTAATAAATTCATGAGGTTTATTAAAAAGATGGCGAGAAAACCTTTAACCGTAACAAACTTTATTAAAATTAAAAACCAGTAAAACATATTGCATAATTAATACAGAAACATAATAATTATTCCCAGAGTATACATAAACTAGCCTAACATATTAAATAGATAGACAGAGACAAGAGTAATAGAAATCATCCGTAATCACTCCGGCTCACTCTGCTATTTTGTATACGTAGGCTAGAGGTGGATTTAGTGGAATGTAAAATAAATAAAATGGAGAAGCGGAAGGAGAGAATGAGAGAAATGAGATGTGTGTGAATTGGAACTCCAGAGGAAACACGGAAGGAGCCTCCGGAAGGACACCGGATAAGGAGGAATGAAGCTCGTATTTATAGAGGAAGAAGAATAGAGCAGCAGCTCATCAGCTCACTGATTGAGCTCGTTGATTGCAGCTCCCCATTGATTGCAGCTATTGATTGCGCAGGGGACAGGGCTGAATCGCGTGCGTGATTTCTGGTAGGCGCCGGCTCAAGTTGAAGAGCGAGTTGGGTAGAAGATAACCCGTTAATTTCCTACACATTTACACGTGTCCACTAGATAAGTAGCGGTACTCTCTATTCTTGTCCGCCTGTTTATGTGGCGGTCTCCTCTGTCTCAACCGCCTCGCGGTCGCATTAGAGTTGTCCGCCTCTTAAGTGGCGGTACTCTCTATGTTGTCCCCTAATGAGGCGGTCTTCTGTCTCTTGTCCGCCTCGCGGTTGGTGGTGTGGTGTCCGCCCAAGACCAGGCGGTTGCATGCAAATATGCATGCGTATTCCTGTCCACGTGACCTTATTTAATCCCTTATAAAACATAGGTATGTTTTAGGTATTTTTCCTACAATTTAACACATATAATACATCAGTTAATATAACAACATAATTATAGGAAAAACCCTAGATAAGTGCGAAACATTACTAAAAATGCTGCAACTAATAAGGTGATTAAACCTTAAAAAGTCTATATGTTTTGCACTTATCAACCGGTACCTGAGGGATCAGTAGTGTATTACTCAATATGGATTCGAGGACTGTAGTGCCTTCTTGTCTTCTGACCGATTCCATGGAGAGAGTATAAAGAGTATTTTTGATTGCTATACATGATGCGATATGTGTGTGGTATGTGTAGTGTGAAATGAGACTAACTTGTGGAGTCTGTAAGGTTATACATGTATTATAACCTTGGCATAGCGTGCCCATGAGAGTAACGATATAAGATTCACCAACTTTGAGGACAAAGTTCCTAAGGGGGGTAGATTTTAATACCCCGGATCTAAAAATGGTGATTAAATTATTCTAATATGATTATTGAAGGCCTAGTAGTGCCTAGAGAGTATTGGTAAAGAGAATAAAACCTAAAGAAAAGAGAAAATGCGTAAAACGCGAAAAACGCTAAAACGCGCATTAAATGAGTATAAGAGATATGATCTCGTTAGGGTCCGAGATGGATCCCTAAGGCTTAGTTAGGCCTAATTAGTATACGGGAGTGATTCCCAAAGATAACGAATCCAAATAATGGATTAAAACGCTAACGGAGTTTTAAAGCACGTTTTTTCGAGAAAACCCGAAAATGTGAATTTAAGTGGTCAAACGAACCCGTAAAAATTATGGTTGACTATAAAACTATAATTAAGCATTAATGGAAGCTTAATAACCATTAAAAATAAAGAAACGAGAAAAATCCGAAAAACGGGCTCGGTTAGTGAATAGTGCCAAACCGGGTAAAATAACAAGCGTTTTCTGTAAAAGACGAAAAACGCTCCCAGCTTGTAATATATATGGGCCGGTTTTAATTAGTGTGTACACACACACATTAATAAGCTTGCTAGCTAATTAGTAATAAGATGACAAGTAAATAAGTAAAGCAAAAAGTGAAATAGTAAAAAGTAGTTTAAGTACTCTCTCTCACCTTTCTTTCCTTATTTCACGTTTTGCCCAGCTCTATGTTATCTACTTCTTCCTCCTCTGTAAGCTAGCCGACTCCAAAGCAGCACACAACCTCCATCTTCTCCTTCCATTAACTTGCTCATTTCTCCACCAAATCACACAAAAATTATTCCGCTAGATTCCTCTCGGTGAGAGCTTCGTTTTCCACCCAACAGAATCTTGATTCTTCCATCTTCACTTCCATGGATTTTGGGCCTTTTGAAGCTTGAAGGGCCGATTTTAACTCTCCTTCACCTCCTTGATGCCTTAAGGTAATATTAAGCAAGAGTCTTGCTCATTCCTAGCTAGTTTTTGCAAGTTTGGAAAATTTTCCCCGTTGAAAATTTTCTCCCGTTTCAGCCGGTTCTCCATGCTCTTGTGGATTGTTGGAAACTCCTCCAATTGATTGCCAAGCTATCCATTTGGTTAATCTAAGGTAATATCCAAGTTAAGCTTTGAAAACTAGCTCCTTAAAAATATTAGGTTGTGTGGGAAAAATTGAATTGAATTGTTGTTATGTGTGTGATGGGATATGGTTGTAGCTAGCAATCCATAATCCTCTGTGTGGTGTGGGAACAAGAAGAGAAAGAGGGAGCAAGAGAAAGAGGAAGAAGAGAAAGAAAACCGAAAACAAACAAGGTAATAAGCTCACCTTGAGTTGGTTTCATTTGGCTTGCAAAACAGATGTTAGTGTTAAATTAATAACCTTGAATTGGTGTAGTCATGATACTACAATATAGTTTGTTTAATGAGGGAGCTTTAATGTTGTTTGGGTGTGTGAAATAAACCTAGAAACTAAGCTAGTAAATATGTGTTAACAATGTGGAAATCATTGTGTTGTTATAGTAAGTGTTATAGTTGTTGATGTCCAAACCAAATAGGGGTGAAGAAATGATTGTGAACATACTTAGTGTGGTGAAAATGCTTTGAAAGTAGACAAGTGCTGTCAAAATTAGCTTTAGGTATGTATAGACTTGAGTGTTTAATGAGAAGAGAAGAACAAGGTGTGTTTTGGATTTATCATGAGTATCTAATTGCCCTGGAAACAAGAGTTGAGAGGGTTGTATGGTGGAGTAGAATCTAGGATGAGCATAATGCAAGAGGCATAATGGTAAAGCTCCAACAGAAACAAATCTGTAGCACAAGTGTGCAAAATGCAACAGAGGGAATGGAAGTTTGAGGATTTGAGCAAGAATTTGAGTAGGGATTTAAACCTATGTCTAGAAGTGGGTTAGAGCGTGTTTTAAGATGATTAAACAAGTGGGAAACATGTGGAATGGTTAGGGAATGATTAGAGGTGATTTAGGGGTTGAAAACTGCTCAAAAACAGACAATTTAAACACCTACAGACATGGTCCGGGTTTGTAAACAAGTACACAAACCCGGACCACATCAAAAACGCACTAGAAAGCCATCCCAGGGGGTGGTCCGGGTTTGTAAACCAGGACACAAACCAGGACCACATGTAAAACTGTCCAGAAACCTTAACCGTGTCTGGTCCGGGTTTGCAAACCAGGACACAAACCCGGACCAGTGTAAAAATGTACCAGAATGTGTTTTAAGGTGTCCTAATGATGGGGAAGTGAGTGGTAATGGTTTTAGATGATGTTTAGGCCTTGTTTGGTGACTAGTAAAGGTCCTAAGAAGTGTAAACAAGTGCTAGGAGTGAATGAGGAAGATGTGAGTTAAAGAACACATAAGTAAAACAAAGTATACCGGGATAACGGGGTAAGTACGGGAGTAGCATTTAATTATGTACCGTATGAGCTTAGTATTAATAATAATGTTTGGAACGTTATCAGAGGATCGTGTGTAAGCCGAGCATGGTGAGATGACACGGTAAAAGTAAAAACCCCGGTGAAAGGTATGATTTTCTCATACTCCGCGTGCTAACCGAGTTACGTTGATTTGTGTGTTTGTGTGCCGGCTTAAGCAAGACTAAAGCATGAAAATAATCCCTTGTTTGATTATGTATGTCAAGTTGTATGTTGAATGAGCTAACATACTTGTATGCCGGTGTGGTCTAACATAGTGTAAAGACCGACACAGAGTGAGTAACGTTTGGCTAGAGACCCATAGATCGGGTCGATGCTTATGATAACGAAAACGTGCAAACACACAAACTATCCGTTAAAGTATAACGATAACGCAAACATATGAACTCCCTAGAATGTGAGGAGATGTGCGGGTTGAGTAATTACCTGATAACGGTTAGTAAATCATAATGACACAATCCACGAAACAAATGAGAGTGGAAAGATAAGTGAACCTCCTTCAAGAGGATTAAAGATAGTTCGAAGATGTGAACTAGTAAAGAAGGTAAAAGAGACCTAAGGGATTAGTAACTCCCTTGAGACATGGTCGACCTCCTTTATGAGGATTTTACCCGATATAAGAAAATAACCGAAAGTATGAGTAAGTGAAATGCATGGGTAACTCTTAAAACCTAAGATTAAACGAACTTAAGTAATGTTCCCAAAGTCATTAGAAACATCGAGAGTGATGCTTCTAGACTAATATACATAATATTATTATAACTCCGAGAGAGGAGTGTATGGGAATGTGAGTAGTCCGAGAGTAGTCGGACCTAAGTAAAAGAGAAGGAACTAAGAGAGAGTTCCGTGAGCTAGTTGAACCTTCCCACCATGCTAGACCCAGAGTAGGGTCGAAACCGGGGAAGTAAGACTATGCTTGAGAGCCATGAGTTTCGGCTTAGGTATGTATTAAGAGTAACAAGCGTGACGTAGGAGACCTGTAGTGTCTCGAGAATCTACAAGAGCTTGAGTATAATTAACCCAAGAGTGTGGGTGAGATAATGAGTATAATTAGCCCAAGAGTGTGGGTGAGATAATGAGTATAAATAACCCAAGAGTGGGTGAGATAATGAGTGCAAGTAACCCGAGAGAATGGGTGAGTATAGTACGAGTAGCCCAAGAGAATGGGCGGAAATAAGAATAAGTAACCTGAGAGAGCGAGTGAGCTATTAAATGAGTAACCAAGGCATAGTGAGGTATAACCCTCATGGCCTAAGAGTAAATCGATACAACTAACAACCTTGTTATGTTAGTTAGGGATTGTATCCCATGATTGATTGTCGAATCCTTGTGCAGTGTACATATATAATGTATTACTATATGCATGTTGGTTGAATTAAAATGAACTCCATGCTCTCGACAAAAGTAGTCGGCGTACCCTGGTTAGCGCTCGGGGTATGCAAATTTCATATGCAGCGTTAAGCTGAGCCCCTAGGGGCAACGTTTTTATTTTTCAGGTACACCGAAGATGTTACCGTTCGAGAGTAGGACGGGTTCGGTGGTTTGCATGGGTAGTTAGATTTAATTACTTATGTTTTGAAAGAGGTGTAAGACCGAATATGTTGTCGGCATCCATATATTGTAGACTCGGTATCGTAAAGAAATGATTTGAGTATTGTATATGTATTGTGTACTCGGTTGTTCCAGTTCATCAGACCGTTACGGTATGTAAGAAAGGCCTGGTTAGCCATGTGGGTGGCTAACGGCGTTGTTTCACCCCTCGTTGTAATTAGAGTTCCGCTGCGTGAGTAAGAGCATTTAGTGACAGTTTAAGAGGTAATGACGAGCTTAACGGTTGGGGTGTTACACGGCTGATTGGAGATAATATTTCCACAACATTAGTTACATGTTTTCAAACAGCAATTAAGGCATGATTAGTCTCCAAACAAGATCTAACCATAAGAAGTGTTTAATGTCAATTTTCAAGGTAAAATTTACCTTAGAATACCAAGGCAAATACAAGTGTCTTCGGCCTGTTTTTACAGTAGGCAAAGAGTGTCAAAAGAGCTACTAAAACCAAGCTTTAAACTGGTGTAACTCAGACTAGAAGATAGCTAATCTTTACCTTGTTTAAAATGCCTAAAATGGTGTTTTAGGCTTGGATCTGGCTATACCTTGAATCTCTTGATATACAACTGAATAAGTATGTTAAGATGAAGATAATAAGGCTAGGAACAAAGTTTCACAGCCGAATTTGAAGGGAATCAAAAGATATGTGCTTAAAGCACATTTTTATACCTTAAGAACAAGATTAGCTTTCTCCACCTTCTTCCCTTGTTAATGCCGAGATATACCCTCCATTTAACCTCCAAAAAAACCTAAGAACATTGATGGAAGTGGTTGATGCTTAGCTCCATGGAAAGAGGAAGAAATTGTGAAGAAAATGAACATTTAAAGGCTTAACTAGCTTACCAAGGTATCAAGGTGTTCTTCTATGTTCTTGGTGTGTTAGCCACGGTTTGGAGAAGCCAAAGAGAGGTTTTGGAGAGCTGCTGTCGGCAGGGGTGAAGGCAAATGAAGAAAGGTGAGCTAATATGCTTTTAAGTTAAGTTTATGTTAATTAATTGTAATAGTAAATGGTGAATCACCAAATTGATTAGATATTTAGAGTTAATGCAGAATGATCTGTCCTCCATGCTCCCTTGGATGCCGACCTCATATAGGTAAGGATGGTCAATTAATTGACAATTGACCAAACTTAGTCAATTCAGCTTAAAAATGCACTATTTGGGTTACTATTCATACTAAATTGCCCATTTTGATTTTTAATTTTCAAACTTTGATTTAGACTTTAAAATATAGTCTATCATGTCACATTAATATTATAAATGATATACTCCAGTCTTTAAAATGACAAAAAGTCATTATCTTAGAGCTCATACACAAAAAACGTGCTTTAAGGAATTTTAGTGCACATTTTGAGTCGCAGGGTGTTTCTGAGCTCAGTTTTCTTTGAGAACAGTTTTGTTGTGTTCCTTACATGATATTTGATCATGGTATCCAATTTTATATCATTTAGAGGTCATTAGACCTTTAAGGTTTTCTTAGAGCACATTTTTGCCCTACTTGACCTTGAAGCATGAAAATGCTCGATCTTTGTGTTGGAGTGTTGTCCAACGATTGTAATATGTTTAATTATGTGTTAATATGCTTAGGACAAATTTTTAGGTCCTAAGAAGTTCATTTGGGTATTTATTTACCCTAAACAGTCAAAGGGTGCAATATCTTGCTTTGTGTTGACCACTGTTGTTCCCAGTTGACTTTTAAGGCATGTTTAGGCCTTAATTAATGTGATTAGATATTTAATCCATGTTTTATTAGTTTGGAGTATTTCAAATGGTGTTAGAACTTAATACACCATTAACGGAGCTTTGAAGCTCTAAGGAATTAACTATCAAATGGAGAAGAAAAGAGAGAGCTTGAAGACTTACATAATTCGGTTGAATGAAGGCAAGGAGGGAATGAAGGCTCACGTAGGAAAATAAGGTAAGAATGGAAGAAATTTTTCTTTTGATAATTTAATGTCAAATTTGACTAATCTTTTCCTTTGTTTATTAATTGTTTGTTTGGCTCAATAAATGCCCATGTTTCAAGCACACTTTCAGCTGATTGGCAAGGGAATAAGAAGTCCTTGTTTGACAATTTGAAAGAAGAAGACAAGACAAGGTGGGTACATGTCTTCTTTTGATTTTTCTAAGGCAATTAACATGCCTTATTCTCTTTGTATCTTACGGTAATGAATGTATGAGTAGGCAGTTGATTTTCTTTGTCTTTTGAAACATGATCACATGCTTAGGTTGGTAGATATAGCTTGATTTTAATAAGGGAAATCAACCTTCTTTCTTCTTGTTTTCAATCGGCAATAGTGTTGTACAAGACATTTGATTTTGTCATCTTAGACATAGGAAACTAGCTTAATTATGTAGTTGTTTTATTTGACTATAATTCATCAATCGAGCTCCCCTTTTTCCTTATCAAACTCGGAAGCCACATGCCATGGGTATGGGTAGATTTCATTGTTTATAGCCTTGTGCAAAAGGGCTAGATCTAGTACTTTACTTTTAGTATTTTAATCTCATTACTTTTGTTTAACTTATTCCTTGTCGTTGTCTTGCAGGTCATACGGTAATGGTGGCCTTAATTGACTGAGTTACATGATACATTATCATATAGTATAGGTAGGGATGGTCATCATCCAATAAGACATGATTTTTAAGCTAAACTATCTAAACTGTACCTAAAATGGCGCCCACGCTTGTGAGGTCAAAATGGACTGATTTTTAATTTGATTCCTATCGCACTATATTTTATTAAGACCATATTTAACATGTAATAGGTTTCCATCATTTAATTGGTACATTTATATCATGGTAAAAGATGAAAGTTCTAAGGTAAAAATGCTCATTTAGGTACCTTTTTGATCTTAAAATCGCCCCTGTTTGTGCTATGAGTTTTAGCAATGGCATTAATTTATTTTAGATGTTCAATTTATCCCCTTTTTAAGATTATCAACTCGTGGCTCCTCAAAAGCTTCAGAGACAATTGCGAAGACGCATTTTTGTGACACCCAAAGGTGAGTTTTTTGTGCTTTAAGGATTTTCTGGAAAATAATTAGTCGATATGAGTTACACAGTTTTATAAACATTTTTATAGTCAATAATAATATGATAAGGTGTTACATTGAGTTATATAGGGTTATATCAACTCATTACTCAATTTCTGGGCTACCGGGACACTCCCGGGGCAAAAAGGAGTGTTAAGAAATTCGTCCGAGCACTTTGTTTATTCTTGAGAAAGTAGCTAGAGAATTCTCTTTAGAATGATGAATATTAGTGATAGGAACTCTAAGAATGATTTATATTAGAGTTTGTGCCACCTCAGCACCTCTCCGGGGCATTCCCGGGTGTTTATGGGGCCCCCATCGGGAACTTCCGAGCACTTTGTATTTAACTGATAATTTATCCTGAGTACTTCATCATATATGTTTAGTAAAGTGTTGTTGTGCATTTTGAATGAAGTTTAATGCTTTATTTTATTTTATAAGGTATTTCCAGGACTTTCGGGCCTTGAGGGCCTTTAAGGCAACTCCCAGGCATATTGTATTTTTACTCAGTTCTAACTGAGGACTTGTGTTTTAAAAGTCATAAAATGATCCTTGGTTACCTTCATATGAGGTTTATAGCTTATATAACTTGTTTAGCTTAAGGTCGGGCTTTAACGCTCGTTTATGACCTTAAGGAGTTTAGGCGCGTTTCTAACGCCCAACTGTTTATATACTTTTCTCAGGGTTTAATAATCCCCCAGATAATATTTAGTTACCATTATTTAATTATTTAAAGGTTAGGGGTATTTCAGTCTACCCTCCTTAAAAGGACTTCGTCCCGAAGTCATAACTTCTACTTACATATCCTATGAAATCAAGTTCCTCATATCTATTCCCTGTATACTTATCATTCTTGGGTGTCAATACTATATTGACACCTCTACATTCCATCTGTAATCCAAGTGTATGCAATTCATACACATATATCCTTACTCATGGCAAACAATGTAATCATAGCATAAGTAACTTGATAAATACTGTAAAGCAAATAAGTGTCCCAACTTCCTAGCTATCCCACTAGGTCATCACTGCACAAGTGTAATACCAAAACACTATGTCCTACAGAGTGCAGAGGCGTAGACCCTTGACAATAAATCTCTTGTGTGATTGTAGGAATGAATATACTACAAAGTAAATAAGTGTACTTTTATTAACCATCCAAGTGTTACATAGAATACTTCAATAGCCATCCAAGTGTCACATAGGACACACCAATAACCATTCAAGTGTCACATAGGACACAACAATAACCAACCAAGTGTCACATAGGACATATCAATAACCAAGTGTTACATAGAACACATCCATAACCATTCAACCAATTACACACATGCGCAACAATCAAACACAATCAACCAAATGCAAAACTAGTATAGACTGCAGATATGCAAGTCGCATGTGGTGCTCTACCCCCCTTAAAAAGGGTTACGCCCACGTACCCCCCACAAGTATACACAAAACTAAGAGAAAAGTGCTAGATACTTGTCTCGCATGGAGTCTTCTAACTCCCATGTCGTCTCCTCAATGTCGTGGTTTGACCAAAGAACCTTGACCATTCTAATGGTCTTGTTCCTGGTCTCTCTAGTTTTGGAGTCTAAAATGCGAACTGGGGTCTCCTCATATCTAAGTGTAGGATCTAGCTCGAGTGTCTCAGGCTCTAAGATATGTGACGGGTGAGGCACATTGTGCACTCTCCCAAGCTCAACAGGTAAATCTAATCTTTAGGCTAATGGGCGCACTCGCTCCGTAATAAGGTACGGTCCTACATACTTCGGGCTAAGCTTGCCCGTCCACCCAAATCTGAAAACTCCCTTCATAGGTGAAACTCTAAGGAAGACTCGATCGCCTACTGCGAACTCTAGGTCTCTCCTACGGACATCAGCATATGACTTCTGTCCGTTTACGAGGTATCGTCCCCAAGAATCTATGCATTCACTGACATGTTCCGTAGTGCATTAGTATGCTTTTATATTGAATTCCGTGTGTATGGGTGAAGGTGATCTACCATCTTGTACGTTGTCGATATTATCTCATGGCTTGTTTAAACTATCATGTGTAACACACTTCTATTAATCGCCTCTTGTAGTTGCAATCGTCGGCGCTCGGTCTTGTATTAATATTGGGGCATACTTAAAATTCTTCTCCTTGATCTTCAGGTCATCATCTTGTGATTCTGATATTTGAGTTTACTGTCACCAAATTCGGTTTTCATTTTCAATGTAAAGTTTGAGTTATGGTCGAGCCGTGCATCTTATGTATAATATAGAAAGACTTCTTGATATTATTGACTCACCAATTGTCGGTAGTATATACACGATTACTATCGTCTGTTCATCAGGTATACCACAGTAGGGTTCCCGCTAAGGTTTCTAACAAGGTACAATTTTCTCTCAATTGAACATGTTCTTGCAATTTTGAATCAACTCATGTGAGTATTAGTATAATGTTTCTACTCTTTATATTACCATGCTTATAGGTAGGTTCCCATTTAATATATTGAGTTTGGATTTATAAAGAAAGACATGGAAGTCGATCTTTCCTTCTAGATGGCAATATGGCCATAACTTAGAAGGTAGCTTGAGAATACTTTTATTATAGGTAAATGTCTCTTGATCTGATTTTTAACTTATTAATATGGCTCATGTATAATAACAGTTATTATTCCCTTCACAGTTGACTATCTTTACGACATACGCGGAGTCATTTTAGCTATTTAATCTCTTTAGGATAACGTGGACAACTTAATTCCTAACTTACACCTTCTATAACTCATATACTTCATTAATCAAATTTTTATTGAAAATTAAGAATAAGTATTTACTTATCACAGAGATATTTGTGACCACTTGTAGGAGTCTCAGGAATCATCCAACCCTGACAGGGTCAACGTCAATGTTGAACTATCCTTCCACTCCATTTTGTGTTTGGTTTAACCTTGATCTGACCAAGATCAAGTTCGACCTCCCACGTCAAATATCAAACAATCACATAATTTTCATTTTCCAAATTTTATCTTATCAAACTTTGTGACATGGTGAGTACTACATTTTCTCTTGACCACTATACAACTAATCCAATATCTGTTATAACCTATACTTGAATCTTGTGTATTACCAAATCCCCGAAACCATATTCCTTTGATCAAATCATCAAGCGGGGAAGCCAGTTTTTCCTCTTGGCATAAAAGGTAAATTCTTATAAAAACATCTAGGCGCACACTATCTAATAATTATATTCATCAATCATTTTAACTCTTAAATCCATCATACAAGTAATAAAATCAGTTATGGACTTGGATACCTTAGTATACCCTCTTCTCTTTAAAAGGCTCATCTAGTATTTAACTCACCAGGGCTTGATTATTGCCTATACTTTGGTTATCATTACATGGAACAAAGACAGTCACAATTAGACTTCAAGGAAAAATTTTCATAACTCGATCAGCAATTACAGTTCCATAAAGTATTATTTCCTCCGCCTTAAAGCTTGGCCTTTTCTTTTTCCATTTAAACTCCATGAATCAGGTGAGCCATATGTTCAGCCTAGGTTAAGTATCTCTTAATATTAGTACCATCTCAAACTAAGGGTTTCCAGCTTGAATCCTACGGTTTGGTAACAGGACAATCAAAGCTTATTGTTTGTTTCTATCTCTTAGAAACGTGGTTAATCCACAAACTCAATGGCTTCCAAAAATAGGTCGATTAGGTGTATCAAATAGAGGATTTAGAATAACAGGGATTAGTATATAACGTTAGGAAGGTTTACGTGTAAACAATTGTTACAAGCCAAGGGGTTTGTTTTCCTACTTTTAAATTTAATTTCCACACACTTTTAGTGTATATATTAATTCAAACTCTTAATGTAACTTACGCTGCCTTCATTGCAAGTGTCAAGGAGAGTTATTCGTTACCATGTTTATATTACATAGGGGGTTAACCTTATTTGATTTCTTGCGCTCTTTATTCACATTCATAACTTGAGCTGTCATAGAAGACATATGCTAGTATAGAACCATAAGGATAGTGTAGGACGTGAGCCTAAAAATAGGGTAGGTATATTTAATGATACTTAGCCCTCTAAAATGTATCAATACTTCTCAACGTTTTAGGTTTATAACCTCCAAATTATATGTACATATGTAGCATTTGGTATTGCTAATTAGGTAGTTCTCCTGACTTCAGAAAATATTGATTCAAAGTTTGTTCTCTTCCCTTTATTAATTAGGATTCCAGCACTGTCACTATATTGATACTAGCTGAGACCCTTGGTATTTTCTCAGGTATTTAAAACCCGTGCTTATCCATGATGGATGTTTAGTTATTTTTTTTTGAGATTCTATTTCTCTATTGTCATATTTCAAGGTTTCGCACCATCTTCTCGCGAAGTTAACAAGAGATTGTTAGATTTTCTAGTCCCACACTGGCGGTAAGCTCGGTGCCTGGGTATCCCATAAAATTCAGTGTTTGCTCTTCACGTGCAGGTCTTCAACAAACCCTTTTTACAATTCATGTAGTCTTAAGTATTTTTTATTAATTAATGTATTCCTTTTCATGACATCTACACGTCATTTACAGGCCCATAATTTGTAGTTACTGTAAGTTTGGACAGTTGATAACGCCCTTCGGCGGTCCAAGCAAAACTAACTTAATATTCCTCACTGTACTATCTCACATCCTGTATCCCAAGGCTAATCTCTGTTTGTATTCGGTTTAATACTCTTAATCCTATGGTACATTAATCTGGATTCTCCACTATATATCAACGCGTCTCCTGACTTCAAAATAATCTTGTTCGCCTTATTCATCCTCTTCTTATCACCGTATAAAAACTCAGTATCATCTCTTATGGAGAATGATACAACTGGTATCCTAGGGACTCGTGCTCCATCTACCTTTCTTACTTCACTATATAACCTAGCCTGTGGATCCCAATCCTTACCCATACACATCATATATAATGTAAGTTTTGATCCACTACCATATTTGTAACACCCCTACCATTAATACAATCATTACCGTCCTATCTCCTCATGCTTCCGAGTCACGCAGCGGATACTTACTTACATACAGTGGGTGATACAATACCGTTAGTCACCCACGTGACTAACAAGGCTACTACTTCTACATACAACATCGGTCTGATGGACCGGAATATCCGAGTGCTACACAAATACAAGCTTCACTACAATTACCAATTAGGTATTACAACTTCCCATTCAATACAATACTCCATAAGTTCAATACATGTTAATATACCGAGTTTACTAAGATCCTTATACAAGTAGAATACCTCTTTCAATTCCATACATGCTCATTAAGAGTCTAACTACTACCCATTCCTCACAAACTACTTGCTCCCTAGGTGTAGGGGGGTGTGCTACTTAGTACACCTTTATATTCTACTACTAACTATCCAAATGTAGTCACTGGTCTCGTGCCTTGACCATATCCTCTTCGGGTACTTGCACACTAAAAACGTTCCCCCGAGGGGGTCAGCTTTCGCTGAGCATGATAACCGCATACCCCGCGTACTAGTGAGGGTACGCCGACCACTTGGTCGAATACATGCGATTGATTTCATTCAACATACATGCATACATGCTCTTATACATAATATTACAATACATTACGCAAGGAATACATACATGCACATCAATACACACACTTCAATACATACATGGTAACCCATACAAGCCATCAGATACATTCTTACCTTTCCGAGGTCTGCAATACCCAATTCATACACATACATACACAATACTTACACAATGCACCATCCTTGTTAGCTCATGTTGTTCCACCCGGGTTAATCGGGTGGAGATTACTCTTTTACTCGTTCCACAGTACTTACGCATACATACTCATACTCATACATACTTACTTCCTTACTCTTACTCATGTTAAGTCGTCGGGACCTCCGGCCCGGGGACTACTCCATCCCACCACCGGGATTTACTTGACTCACCAATCCGGGATGCTACCCATTTAAGGGGTTTGGGCCACGGACCAGTTTAAGAGTCAGGAATCGGATCCAACCTCTTGTGTCTCCTCATCCTCACGCGTGGCCGAAGCTATATCGGACTTCTACTCATTCCAATTTATTCCTTACTTATGTTAGGAGTTAGGTAGTTAGGAATTAGCAGAATTCATTCATTCAAGCCACATACACAATACATTGTACATATACACATCCATACAAAATCCATTACAATATACAAGTACACTACGAAATACAATACACTCCATCATCATTCATATATTTCATGAATTATACAAACTATTGTTCAAGACAATATCAAGAACAATGTAACAAGCACAAGTAAGTGCAATATAGTCCGATTCATGCATTTATCTTATTAGGTGGTCAAATAAGCACACAAATCGGGGTAACCAGATTAGGATACAGGGCATGAAAAAATCATACCGTTCACCGTTGTACTTGTATCCGACGTTCCTCCGGTGTTCACAATTCAAATCCTATGATATACATACAATCGAGTGATTAATCTAACTATCATTAACTTAACTCGATTACTCTCACGTTTCCTAACTCATACTTACTAAGTCTTTGAAGTTCTTATACTTACACATTGTTTACTTTCTGTAAGTTTATTTCCTTACTTAACATTGGTATACTTACATAAATATGGACATATTTATATGTGGGTATACATATATATACATATTGTTATAATTTAATTTAATTTTTTTTTGTATGACTCGACCGACCTTATAAGTCCGGTCCCAAGGTCGGTCGAAGTCAGTAGGACAATACGCTGGGAAAGTTTCAGGCCCGACCGACCTTGCAAGTCCGGTCCCAAGGTCGGTCCATTCCAGTGTTACACGACGGAGAATTTTGGCCTGACCGACCTTGCAAGTCCGGTCGCAAGGTCGGTCCATTCTAGTAAGTTTCATGACGGAAAAATTTTGAGTCGACCGACCTTGCAAGTCCGGTCGCAAGGTCGGTCCATTCCAGAAGGTTTCCGTCCTTTGTAAATCTGGGCTCGACCGACCTTGCAAGTCCGGTCCCAAGGTCGGTCCGGCCTAGTATCTCAGTTTTGAATTCTGTTTTCAGTTCTATATTTTGCCCATTGTTTCTCCAATCTTCCTACATGTAATCCCACATGTTTAAACACTACCTAGGCCCTCCAAATTGCCTTAGTTCATCCACCAAATCCCTTACTAAATCCATCAATCAACTTACACAATTTCATCACTTCCCTTCCACACTTACAACCGTTTTTCATCCTTCAATGCTACAGATTTTTGTTCCAACTTCTAACACTCAATACTCCTACCACCAATACCATTATTAGCATCCCAAATGCCTCATCTTACCACGCCAATTCATTTCCAAGCAATTGCACCATTTATACCCAAGTCCAACCCTCATTTTACCAAGTCTTATACTCTAGTTCTTCCTAGTTTCTCCAAGGCAATCCAATACCTCTTGCTACAGTTTTTATATCCTTTCATTCTCTTACCACTACTACTACTCCATAGTTACTAAACATCTCTACTAACTCTAATACACACCTTGGTTTCCCCATTCACCAAGTCATCCACACATGTACATATTCCTACCAAAATTTTGCCATAGTTCATCTACTTTTCCTACTTATCCACACATCTCCTTTCTCATCAATTCATCCCTATTCTAGCCAAACCACTAGGGTTCTACCAACACACATACAAATATAAATTCCTCAATACTTTCTCCATCCACAATTCCAATACACATACACATCACATTTGGCTCCAAAGCCTACAATTCAAATACTTGCTCTTAAGTACTCAAACTTCACAATCCTTAATACTAGTACAAGGTTTTGGGTTCTTTAAATATTTTACCCATTCCCATTACTCTAATGCAATAGAATTTAACATTAGGAAGAAGCTCTTACCTTGAGCTTATACTTCCTTCTTTCTTCCTCATTTTTCCTCCTTCTTCCTTTCTTGCCTTAAAATCGGTTATGTGGGGAATGGAGTTGCCAAACTCCATTCCCATCACCCAATGAACACAAAACAATTACAATTAAACTACTAACCCTTTTCAACCTTTAAAGCTTAATGTAAGTTTTAGGGTTTAGAAATTTCATTACCTTGCAAGGGTGTAGGTAATGCTTGGAATAGCTCAAGAACAATATTTCTCACCCTCCAAGAGTGCCAAAATAGGCTAGAGTACAAAGGAACCAAACAAGAGTTTAGTCTAAATTTCGTTTTGCCCACAAGGGCTAGAAAAAGGTAAGTTTTCAAGAACATTTTTACCTCAAAATGACAAGGAGAAGGAGGTGGTTCTAATGGTGGTCTTGAAGCTCCAAATGCTACACACCCATGGAGATGAAGATGCTCTTTTCGGATTTTGAAAAGAGGAGTATGCTCTCCTTGGTGAGAGGAAGACAATGGTGTAATTTATAATTTTGGAGAAGGTTTAAGGGAGTAATAAGAGGAGAGAAGTGAGGTTTTTGTGTGGGTTTGCTTGCTCCTCCATGGCCGGCTGGTTGAGGAAGAAGGCAACCAGAGAAAGAAAAGAGAGTGAGGGAGGGGGTCTGTACGAGAGTGTGAGAAATGTGAGGGTAGGAGAGAGAGTGGTGAGTTAAAGTGAGTTTATTTGCTTTTTATTGTTTTGTCTTGTAGTGCATTAGCACAATTTAATAAGGGAGTGTGAGGGAGTGTGAGGGGGCTTAAAATCGGACCCCCACTGCACACACAGATTCCACATTTTTATTTTCAAAAGTGGACACATAAGTTTGAGTTATTTATATTTCTACCCCACAACTTCCCGTTTTTGACAGTTTTTACTATTTTCTTGTTTCTATTGATTTTATTGGTTCTAAAGTTTCACTAATGTTTATTAATGACTATTTAGTTGACCAAAATTGTTACGAGTCTATTTGACCCGCTTAAAGATGCGTTTTCCCGGTTACCTCGAAAAACGTGCTTTAATGTTCATTAGTGTTTTTAATCCATTTTAAGGATCCGTTTTCTTTGGGATTTGTTCCATACTATTTATTTAGAATTAATTAAGCCTTTAGAATCCTTATAATACGCTAACCGAGGTTTCATACCTCCTATGGTTATTTAACGCTTATTTAGCATTTTTCGCTTTTTAAGCGTTTCTTTATTTCTTTTGGATTTATTTTTCCTCACCAATATTTCTTAATCATTATTAGGCTCTTAAATACCTATTAGGATAATTTAATCGCCATATTTAAGGTCGGGGTACTTCAATATCCTAGGGTGTAAAATCCTCCAAGGTCTATTCCCAATGTTCTACACTCATTTACAATGGTTATTTGTTCATCTATAGTTAAGTATTTCTTGAGTGGGATCATGCCGGGTCAAGTACTTGGCATTATGCCTCTGGATATTCCCGACCTTCGCACATAGGCTCAGGTGACCTCGGTCTCATAGATAAGGGAAAACAAATGTCGAAGTATCCTATTAGGTGAGATGTTACCAAGGTTTGGTCTCTCTAAATTTTTGATACTTACTAACACATACAAGTCTCATCGACTGATAATTATAAACACACATTCATGCATCATGCATTTGGTTTAAATTCTAGGCTTACCGGTTTCACGCTGAGCGCTAGCCTTAGCGCCTGAAGTTCCCACTGAGTACAGGGTATTTCTTCATGGAACTATCTCCTTTCCCTTCCGACTCCCGGATGAGGATGGTTGTCCTGCCGGTCCTCTAGTATAGGTGTTGTGTTCTGCGGCGCCTGGCCCTCTTGGTCCGCCCGCCTCAATAGCTGGTGTTCTCTGTGAACCTCTAGATCCCTTGTATACTTGGCTCGTTGGGTTGGAAAAACATTCATACTCCCTGTGAACTTCTTTCTTGCAATAGCGACGTTCCACCTTCCTGCCTGCGCAGTCTACGCCTGGGTGATCATTTCCACAGCGTTTATAATAGTAGTGACGCTGGGGTGGCTTATTGCCCTTAGGTGGTGCTGATCTTAGTGGCTGTGCATCAATGGTTGGGCCGGTCAGACGAGGGACCTGCTCTTTCGTCTTCTGACCATAGAAATCCTTTCGCCCCTTCCTTTTATCAAAGAATTTCTTCCCTTCCTATAGTAACCGCCAGAGGTTGCTCCCCCATCTTCTCCTTCAGTATTCTTCCTCTTCTTTCCTTGGGCCTCTTCCCTGGACTGAAGCATTAGTTCTGTTACCGATGTGGCGCATCATAACATTCTGAATAGTAGCGAAATGTATTGCTCCCATGGCGCCCTGGATGCGAAATTGCAAACGTCCCCTAAAATTTTGAATCTTCACGGTGCCGGAGTAGTCGACCCCTGGTATGTAATCTAGCAGGCTGATAAATCGCGCGTAGTACTGGTCGATTGTTTGACTCCCTTGGATTAAGGTCTCGAACTCTCGCCACTTCCTCTGCTTTAGGTGTTCGGGGTAGTACTTCTCCCGTAACACTCCTACAAACGCTGTCCATCCAAAGTCTGGTGTAGCTCTATGGTGGCCCTCCACGACCGCCACCAAATATCAGCTGTGTCCTTCAGGTTATACGCCGCGATGTCGACCTTCTGGTCCTCTGGAACTCGAACAGCTTCGAAGGCCTTCTGGTGCTCCACTATGAATTTCTCCAGTGCGGCGGGATCTGGTTCTCCTGAATAAGTCGGTACTCTCGCGTGCAATGCTCTTAACCAGTTGGTTTCCCTGGGCTGCGGCGGGTGGGGTATGGCTCCCATAAGTTGAGCTCCTAGCTGCTGCGCGAAGGTTGCCATGGCCGCTGCTAGGCCTGGTACTTCTGGAACATCTGCCGGTGTCTCGCCACCGCGTCCACTGCTGCCTACATGGTCTTCCTCTTGTCGACATCTATAATATAGTACCCCTATTATTTCTACTCGGTTGCTACACCGTTTTACATACACAATCACAACATGTAAGAAGGCAAACTACTTAGTAAGTAAAGATATCCCTAGAATATCTAGGTCACGAATCCTCACAGACGTTTCCCGTTTCCCAATATTCCTATGCTCATGTTCTTGACTCAGTATCCTTCATCTTACGCTCTGATACCACTTTTTGTAACACCCCTAATCTAAACCTGTAATAATGTCGCAAGTCGTAGCATAATAAATAATAATTCGCAGTGAAAATAAAACTATCTACCTTGGTGTTACACGCCGTTATTCTCCCTTGTGAGTAACTAGGCATCCTTACTCCTTCCAACACTTCAACTCCTTACGTTGTGATGAATAGATACTGAGCACTCTATTTATTACAAACCAAATCCAAACTAAACGAGCAACTAACTGAATACATCAATCTCCTTAATACGATACAAAATAAAACTCAGAGGTTCTTTATTAAAAACCCATCAGCTACCCTGTGCCCCGCACTCCGGCTTGAGTCTTCAATCAATAACCTGAAATGTTTTGCCCGTTTTTGACAGTTTTACTAGTCGGTACCCATTTTTCGGAATTTTCTCGTTTAATTAATTTTTATTGGTTCTAGACCTTCATTAATATTTATTAATGACTATTTAATTAATTATACTTATTACGAGTCTATTTAACCCGGTTAATATCGCGTTTTCTCGGTTTCCTCGAAAAGCGCGTTTAGGATTCTTTGTGTTTTTAATCCGTTTTGAGGATCGGTTTTTCTTCGGGATTGGTTCCCTAATATTTATTTAGACTTAATTAAGCCTTTAGAATCCTTATATTACGCTAACCGAGGTCTTATGCCTCCTATGGTTGTTTAACGCTTATTTAGCATTTTACGCTTTTTAAGCGTTCTTTATTTCTTTGGATTTATTTTTCCTTACCAATATTGCTTAATCATTATTAGGCTCTTAATACCCATTAGGATAATTTAATCACCATATTTAAGGTCGGGGTATTTCAAACAAAACCTTGCAAAGGCCTAACGGCCTGATCATTGTATAAAGAACATACCAGTCAGCGAGAAGCTAGACTCGGTAAGGAGCAGCCGGCATTGAAATGCCATGAAGAATTTACCTTCAAAACCTAATTTTCTTTCAAAACTCAAAATTTTCCAAAAACCCCCAAATTTTAAAACCAAACCAGAGAACCACGGTAAGTTGTCATAGGACGATATAAAGGGAGTTGGCAACAGAATACATCACCTAGGCGTGTAACCGACACTACAAGTGTACACAAACGAGACAGGAACGACCGCACTCCGAAGGAGCTTGCGGGCCTGACAAACCAGTTATGAGTTAGTCGGGTAGTTAGTCGGGTAAGTGGTAACGTATCAATAAGATACTCCATGTATGTATACAAGTAGAGTACGGAACAAAGGAAGTAGCCCACTCCATACTACGGACGAAAGAGCCAATTCAAACCAAGACAGTTGGACACCTCGAAGACGAAGAACACAGAGAAGCTTGCCAAGCTAAAGGAGTCAAGAATCCAGTAAGATGACGGACCTAAGGATATGGCGTTAAGAAGTGCGGGAAGCATAGAGTATTAAGTATAGACATTGGATATGTCTCAGGAAATACATAATAACTGGAATGAATACCAGCGTAAGCAATATGGCTAACGCCTGAAATGAACATATCAACGTTTGATGAACGGGATAGAATTTCCATAGCATACCTCACTGAAGAGATTAATGACCCGACCAAGATGGTAAAGGAAAGGAGAAAGAAACAATGATCTACCCAATAACGGGAGACGCCACAACTCAAAATGGGATAGTTCAAATATATATAACCGCAAGGCGGGGTAAGGAACCGAACATACCATGAGTTCAAGCCAGATGTAATGGCGCAACTCAGTAACACCCAGGAGCATCCGTGAAGGGTACCAGAGTCAACGTAGTTGAATGAAAACTCGTGTGAGAACATCAGTGTAAACTGAACACTCGGGTAGAACCGAAAGGATCAACGTAACACGGGATACCTAGATGCCAGAGGGGCATGAATTAATTAAGTTATTTAAAGGGGCCTTCCATGTACGGAAGTGTGACGAGACAACCATATCAAAGAGCCCAGAAATACCTCCAAACCATTTAATGGCATACGGAGAAGAAGAAACCTATATAAACAGCCGCAAAGAGCATGGCTCGAGCAAGGTGGCTTGAGCCGGGGGGTAAAACCAACTACCATTCATGATGTTTAAACATTGCAAAACTTATGCATAAAGGCATAAAAAGGAAGTGTGGAGAACGAACCACTACCTTAGAGTGGGGGATACCACTTGTTATTGTGGGGCCTAGGGAGCGGCAATTGCGTGAATCCTCCAGAGAAAAGCTACCACCTAAGAATGTAATGTGAAACCGCTAGAGCGGTGTAGTGAAACTTGAGCATGTGTTTATTGCCAAGGAGTAAATAGAACAAAGATAGCATGTAGAAAGACTTTGATAACAATGGAAGGAAACCGGGAGAGCAATCGGTTGAGTAGTAAACACTGTATGTGTGCGATATGAATTGCAGAGTAAGCAACGCGTAGTAAGCGTAGAGAATTTGGAATCGTATATCCTATTTAGCCAAGTGAATGGCGCTCCATAGTATAAATGGCTGGAACAAATGAGCGGAAGCTAAAGTAGTAGCCGATGCCATGAGAATGAGTAAGAAAATGGTATGCAGTAAGCGACCATTGTAAGAGTATGGTCAGATAATGATATGAAGCTGATGAGAAAAGATAGTAAAGGAGACATGTTCATTCCTATCTCATGGGTGATTTACTGCCAAGCGTTTACGCTTCTGCACTCTGTATGACTGAGTGTTTTGGTATTGCATTTGTGTGGTAATGATCTTATGGGATGGCTAGGAACTTGAGAATTGTCAACGGAACCTGTTGAGCGAGAATCTAGAGACGTAACCGTGCGGCCCGGCCAAAGATGCACGAAGAATGTGGGCTGTAACCCACAGGTCCCAGGACCGAAGGATGGTAAATGCAAAGTATATGAATGAGGAATTCTTGTACAGAAACAAGTAAACAAATATCATTGTGAAGCACTATTAAACGAGGAAGCACTACATACTAAGTAGTAGCTTGACCTCAACCGACAATAAGTCGGGAAAAGTATGTGAATAATCACGAAGGTATACAGAGTTATACGAATTAGATTTCCAGAAAACAGGAGAGAAAATCTATAACTCATCGAATTTGCATACGGTAAGAGTTACCTAGCGACGATTGAGAACCTTTATTTCCAAGACACAAAGGGTAAAAGGGAGTGGATTAATACATTGAGAATAAAAAGGGCGAATTAAGCTCTAGTTATCAGGTCACGCAGCAGAAGCTTGTGGACCGTAATGCAAAGGTTAAGAATACCTGGCAAATGCGAGTAAATGGCTTATCATAAACGCCTTGAAGCCTTAGAGGCTAGAACCAAAACAGGTTATGAGTTAATTAACCGCATTGAAGTTAAAACACTTCATGATACTCGAATTAGTGAACCAATGTTCCGTGATAACATATGGTCGATTACGCGGGTGTAACCCCTTTTAAGGGGGGTAGGGCGAGAAGCCGCTTAGAGTATGTTCTACGTATAGGTGCGTAAACTACTATGTGCATAACACAAAAGGAATTGTTTTGATGTTTGGAACTCATGTTACATAAACATGTGTACCCATTCATTGTGTAATTATGATTATCGTGCATGAGAGATGCAAGTAACGAGTATATAATATTTATGAAAAGAGGAGTAGAGAGACTACTAGGGAATGAGAATCCCCATAGCATATGTCTATTGAGATTAGACATGAGATATGATGAGTATGAATCGGTATGAAACCGGTGTATAACCTAGTAGGAAGTGAGTTTCCCTAGGTAATTTTATTTGAGAATGATTGATGGAGTGAGTTCCATCCTTTGGAGTTGCATGTTGTGTGTTTTATTTGAGTAATCATTTGACTAATGACGCCATGAGTACTGAGTACCTAGGTAAAGGAAGTGAAATAAATTGGGAATTATGGATGACTTTAGTTCCATATCTAAGAGATAAATTAAAATGGATTGTTTGATGAGTATGACTAGAAATAGTAAAAGATAGAAAACGAAAATGTTTGACTATCTGATTGTTTGAAACTGACGTGGGAGGTGGAACTTGATCTACTAGTGATCAAGGGAAACTGAACACAAATTGGAGTGGAAGGATAGTTCAACACTGATGCTGATCACATCAGGGTTGGATGATTCTTGAAGCTCCCTATAAGTGGTCACAAGTAATCACGCTAAGAAAAGATACAACTACCATAAACCGGATTTGGAGTTGTGTGATGTTTTAAAAGAATTTACAAACAGTTTTTGAAAAAGGATTTTCTTCAAGTATGAAGATGGAAGCGGAAACTGGTTTTGAAACCGCTATCACCCGCCGATGGCCGTGGCCTTAAGTCTTGATGACCGGTAGAATGGTGGGTGTGTATTAGTTTTGAAACCATTGCACCGTACGTGCGGCGGTCCTAAGTGACCGATTGGGGCGGTGACAGTGTGTGATTTTTCCAAAGGCAGCGGGACGGGGAGAGTACCCTGAGATGATCCTGTGTTGAGTGAGTCAACCAGTGTGCGTGAGGATATTTATATGTGAAACGTTTTGATCAGAACTGAAGGGACCGTGGGCCTGAGAGAGTAAGTGCCCATTTGTCATGAAACGGCCGTGAACCAGAAAGCGTAAGTGTTCAACGTGACCGGTACCTGAGGGATCAGTAGTATATTACTCAATATGGATTCGAGGACTGTAGTGCCTTCTTGTCTTCGGACCGATTCCATGGAGAGAGTAAAAAGAGTATTTTTGATTGCTATACATGCTGTGATATGTGTGTGGTATGTGT
Source organism: Limonium bicolor (assembly GCA_023374045.1). Taxonomy (NCBI): domain Eukaryota; kingdom Viridiplantae; phylum Streptophyta; class Magnoliopsida; order Caryophyllales; family Plumbaginaceae; genus Limonium; species Limonium bicolor. The sequence continues at coordinate 299,550,698 of CM041779.1, forward strand.
AGTGTGAAATGAGACTGGCTTGTGGAGTCTGTAAGGCTATACATGTATTATAACCTTGGCATAGCGTGCCCATGAGAGTAACGATATAAGATTCACCAACTTTGAGGACAACGTTCCTAAGGGGGGTAGATTTTAATACCCTGGATCTAAAAATGGTGATTAAATTACTATAATATGATTATTAAGGGCCTAATGGTGTCTAGAGAGTATTGGTAAAAAGAATAAAACCAAAAGAAAAGAGAGAATGCATAAAACGTGAAAAACGCTAAGACGCGCATTAAATAAGTATAAGAGATATATGATCTCGTTAGGGTCCGAGATGGATTCCTAAGGCTTAGTTAGGCCTAATTAGTATACAGGAGTGATTCTCGAAGAAAACGGATCCAAATAATGGATTAAAACGCTAACGGAGTTTTAAAGCACGTTTTTCGAGAAAACCCGAAAACGTGACTTTAAGTGGTCAAACGGACCCGTAAAAAAATATGGTTGACTATATAACTATAATTAAGTATTAATGGAAGCTTAATAACAATTAAAAATAAAGAAACGAGAAAAATCCGAAAAACGGGCCCGGTTAGTGAATAGTGCCAAACCGGGTAAAATAACGAGCGTTTTCTGTCAGAAACCGAAAAACGCTCCAGCTTAATAATGTAGTGGGGGCCGGTTTTTAGTAGCCTCTCACACACACTCACACAAAAATAAAGAAAGAAAGAAAAAGAAAAGAGAGGGAAAAGCAAAAGTTAAAAGTTAAAAGCATTTTCCTCCCTCTCTCTTCTCCATTTTCCTTTCTTCTTCCTCTCTTTCCTCTTCCATCGATTTCCTTCCTCCCTCTCTGTGTTGAACGACATGGAAGCTCCAAACATGGCTTCTCCACCTTCTCCCCCATGCCCAAGCTTCATCCTTGTTCCGAATTCAAAAATAAGTACATATTTGTGACCCTCTCATCAATCTCCACACTTCCCTCTTTTAAAAATTTGAAAAGGATGATGGTTCATTTGATGGGTGTTGGCCATTTGAGGAGAAAAGCACACCATTTTGTAGCTTGAAGCTTCCTCTTTCATCCAAGGTAATAATATCCAAAGAAAATTGCATTTTTCTTCACCTCTTCTTGTTGGCCGATTTTGGACACATTGTAATGCCTTGCCTTTCCATGTTTTGAGCTATTCTCCAAGTCTCCAATGGTGGGTTGGAGCTCCTCCTTTGATTCTTGGCAAATCAGTTCTAGGGTTTCCAAAGTAATGTTCAAATTAATACCTTGAGCCCTCATCTTGAATTCATGAGTATTTTCATAGTTAGGAGAACTAATTAGTACTCCTTAATCCATTGGTATTAGGTCTAGAGAATTGGGGCAAGAGATTGCCTTGACCGATTTTGGGTGAAGAGGAAAAGGAGAGAGGAAACACACATTCAAAAGGAACTTAAGAGAATTTAAGGTAAGAAACCAACTCTAATATATTCTACATGTATTAGAATTTGGGATGGGTTAATAAATGAATGAACCCCACTTGAGTTGTGGTGATAATGTGCTTTGCTTAGAAATAATGCAAGTGAGAAAACATTTGCGTCTTAGTGTTTGATTTAAGAGCAATGCATTTATGAATTATGTATTGTGTTGCATTTGGAGAATTTGATGAGTCTTGTGGTTTATGTGTGCTGATAGAACCTTGTGGTTTGGCTAGTTTTAGGATGAATTAAATGAGGAGGAAATGAGTTTTGGGCAAGGTTAGAAAAAGTAGCCAAGTTATGGCAAAATTGTGTAGAAATCTAAGTGGATTAAAGGGTTGTTTTGAGTGAAGAATAACCTAGGAGTGGCTAGGTTTCAATGGGGGTTGAGTTGGGTTAGTAAACCACTTGGGAATACTAGTTTAAAGAGAGGAAATTGATGCTAAAATCTGAAGCAAAAGAGTGGTTTAGTGCCTTTAGGAGTTTTTACAAAACAAAGAAGATTAAGGCTTTAAGGGTGAGTCTTGGAACTTGGTATGAGGTGTGCATAATGTTGGAAGTTTTGGAATGGTCAAATTAAGTGAGAACAAAAATGCAAAGTGCCAGAGGAGGAGTTAGAAAATGCACAAGTGTGCATAGTGCAAAAATGGAATGCAAAATTTGTGATTTTGGGCAAGAAAGAAATTGAGTAAGGGTTTAACCCATGATTTGAAGAGGTTTAGAGCATGTTAAAGGTGATCAACATGTGGAAACTTGTGTAACGGTTAGGGAAAGATTAAGGGTGGTTTAAGGATTGATTTGGAGTGGAAAAAACTGCACTGTAACAGGTTTTTGCAGGGTCCGGAACCTAGTCTGGACAAAGTTCCGGACCACCCCATTAAATTCACGCTGAGAATTTATCCCAGTACCTGGTCGGGACTTGGGAGATGGGACCAAGGTCACGGACCAGCCCATGAAAATGAGCCGAGAGTTAGAACAGTGCTTGGTCCGGGACTTGACCTAGGTACAAGTCTCGGACCACTTGTTAAATTCACCCGAGAGTTGAAACCAGCATTGGTCTGGGATTAGGGTAAGTACCAAGTCGGACCACCCCCAAAATCCTACAGAAAGGTTTTAAAGGTTTCTAATGATGGGGGTGTGAATGTTAATGATGTTATAAGATGTTAAGGCCTTGTTTGGTGACATGTAAAGGCCCTAGGAAGTGTAAGAAAGTGTTAGAAGGATTGAAAGTGAGAACTCAAATTAACAAGAGTAAAACCGTGGGATAACGGGATAACGGGGTAAGTACGGGAGTAGCATTTTATTAGTACCGTATGAGCCTAGTATTATAATAATGTTTGAAACATACCAGAGAATCGTGCGTGACCCGAGCATGGTGAGATGAACACGGTTAAAAGTAAAAACCCGGTGGAAAGGTATGATTTTCTCATACTCCGCGTGCTAACCGAGTTACGTTGATTTGTGTGTTTGTGTGCCGGCTTAATCAAGACTAAAGCATGAAAATTGTAACACCCCAACCGTTAATCCTATGCTTACCGTCTAATCGCCCTGTTAATTCAATGAGTTCGCAGCGGAATATTACTACCTACTACGGCGGGTGAAACAATGCCGCTAACCGCCCATACGGCTAACTAGGCTACTAATGCTTACAGTCACGGTCTGATGAACACATGTACCGAGCTACTAAATAACACTTAGCCATTTACAAAATACCATACGCTTACATCCAAGGATTACCGAGTATTTAGAGTATATCAAATTACATTCCCATTTCTAAGCTTCCAAAAAGAGTGAGTTTAGTCCTACTCATCTATACCAATGCCATCCATTCACAATATCCCAAAAAGGTGTACCCCATGGTACACCGGCTATTCAAAATCTAAGCCATGTACTACTCAGTACACCGATCATAATTCACAGTTTACATCAAAAAGAAGACAGAAATAAAACTAAGTCTTCAGCAGCTTCATCCCTCTCTAGCACCTGCATTCATATTAAAAATGGTGCCCCAAGGGGCTCAGCAAATTGCTGCGCATAAACTCCGCATATACCGATTGCTAGCAAGGGTACGCCGACTAATTGGCGACCGCTAAACATGCTTGTTCATTACTCATACATACATGCTTTGCATACAAACATACATACATTACAATACATCATTCACTCCAAGGCAACAATACAATAGAGTTCACAATACTTACCTTCACAAAGTTAGCCAGATTGTGCATCCGGGTTAATCGGAATGCATATTACTCTTTTACTCATTCATCATACTTATACTTACACTTACTTACTTTCCTTTACTTACTTACTCATTCTTACTTTCTTGCTTGTACTCAAGTTAAGTCGTCGGGACCTCCGGCCTTGGGGACTACTCCGTCCCACATCCGGGATTTACTTGACTCACTAATCCGGGATGCTACCCACTTAAGGGATTTGGGCCGCGGACCAGTTTAAGAGTCAGGAATTGGAGCCAACCTCTCGTGACTCCGCATCCTCACGCGTGGCCGAAACTATATCGGACTTCTACTCATTCCAATTTAATTACCATTTTAAGTTAGGATGGTTAGATTGTTAGGAACAAGTTAGAAGTCCTAATCACAAATAAATCGGTCACAGTACCTTGCAACATTCATACAAGCATTCATATTCATCCATACATTTCATGAATTATACAAACTAAGGTTCAAAGAAATATACACATCATACAACACTACATTTACGCAAGTATGCATATTAACTCCGATTCGTGCATTTATCTTAATTGGTGATCAATTAGCACACAACACACAAATCAGAGTAGCCATGATAGCATTCGGGGCATGAGGAATCCATACCGTTCACCGTCGTACGTGATTCCAAACGTTCTTCGATGTCACAAATCAAGTCCTAAGATATACATACAAATGAATGATTAACTAACTACAATTACTTTACTTGTACTCTTACTATGTTCCCTAACTCATACTTACTAAGTCTTTACATTTCCTATACTTACATTTTATTTACTTACTCTCATTTACTTACCATGGTTCACTTCCTTACACATATACATATACATATGTATTGGTGGTATACATATATATACACATATATACTAGTTATAATCATTTAGTTTTTTTTTTTTTTTTTTGTAAGTTATGGGTCGACCGACCCACCGACCGACCCAAAACCCTGGGTCGGTCCATTGCCGAAAGTTTTCGTCTTTGAAATTTCTCCCGACCGACCCAGAACCATTCCGACCGACCCATACACCTCTGGGTCGGTCCATTGCCGAGAGTTTTGGGTCTTTTGTCCAAGCTCCGACCGACCCACCGACCGACCCACTCCTGGGTCGGTCGAAGTGCGAAACTTCGACAACCGAAACTTTGAGTCCGACCGACCCACGTCCGACCCACGGCTCCTGGGTCGGTCCCTTGCCGAGAGTTTTATTTTCGTTTCTTAAGCTCCGACCGACCCACGGTCCGACCCAGACCTGGGTCGGTCGGTAGCAGAATTTGCTACAGACCTTGTTTTTCTTCCCATTTTCACCCATTGTTTCCCCAATCTTCCTACATACCTTCTAACATGTTTTTACACAATTTAAACACTCTAATCATACTAATTCATTTCCTAATTCATCACACAAATCTTTACTAGCTTATACACATAATTCTCTAAGTTTTTATTCAACACTCACACTAGTTTTCTCCACTTACCATATTATGCTACAGATTTTAACCTAACTCTCTCCAACTACAACTCCCTCTTCTATTGTCATTCCTAACACCTCTAATACCTTACAACTACATTAACTATCTCTCCCCATCTTCCCTCAATCTAACTATCTCAAAATCTGTTACACTTACATCATTCACCTAGTTAATATTCACTAAGTGTTCCAATTCTAATTAAATTTTGCCATAGTCTCTCTTGTATTTCTACACACTCACCACATTGTTTTGCACACAAATATATAACCATCTCACCTGTTCCAATAGCATTTATACACATAGCTCCCATACTCAAATACTAATACTAAACAACACTACAAAAATTCCTGCACTCAACACCAAATTCCCAACCTGTTTTGAATGAGTTTTACAATGTTTTCAAAGACTTCAAAATGCTTATCTCCTCTTACTCTTTATACTACTAATGCATTATATTTGTAACACACATTCTCATTCTAAAAATCTGTTACACATACTTATACAAAACTACACAAAAGTGAGCATTCCTTACCTTGTCTTTCCTTCTAGGTTCCTTTCTCTTCTTCCTTCTTCTCTCTTTCGGTTTGCAAACTCAACAAATCTAACACTACAACCCATACACAAACATATTTCAATGCACCATTCAATGCTAAATACTAACCCTAACCATTAATTAAGTTTTAATCTAGGTTTTAGGGTTTAGAAAATTTATTACCTTCCAAGAGCTCAAGAGTTGTTTGGGTTAGCTCAAGAACAAGATTTCTCACACCACCACAATGCCAAAATCGGCTGGAGCAAGAGAGACCAAACAAGGGTTTAGTCACCAAATTCGTTTTGCCTTTTTAAGCTAGAAAAAGATGGAGTTTTAAAGAGATCTTTACCTCAAAAGAACAAGGAGACCAAGGTGGCTCTAATGGCGGTGCTGAAACTTCAAATGGGGTATACCCTCAAAATCGAAAATGCTTGTTTTTGGATTTTGGAAAGATGAAAATGTTGCTCTTGGAGAGAGGAACACAATGGTGGTGTTTTTACAATTTTTGGAAGAGTGTAGAGGGAGATACAAAGGAGAGAAGGTGAGTTTTGTAGTGGTTCTCTATTTCCACCATGGAAATCGCATGAGGAAGAAGAAAGGAGAATAGAGAGAGCTGGGTGGGGGCTTCCTTACGTGAGAGAAGAGAATGTGAGGAGGAGAGAGATTATGTGTGAGTGGGAAATAAGTAATAAAGTAAGGTGTTATTGTTTTGTTTGTTTGTGAGTAAAAAGGAGTTAAGTGTGTGTGTGTGTGAGACCAAAATCGGACAGCACACTGAACCCATGTGGGTTTTGAAAATTTATTTGCAATATTGGACACACTAGTTTGTGTTATTTATACTTCTACCCCACAACTTCCCGTTATTGACAGTTTTTACTAATCTCTCGTTTTATTGATTTTATTGGTTCTAACACTTCACTAATATTTATAATTGAATATTTAGTTGACCAAAATTGTTACGAGTCTATTTGACCCGCTTAAAGACACGTTTTCCCGGTTACCTCGAAAAACGCGCTTTAAGGTTCGTTAGTGATTTTAATCCATTTTAAGGATCCGTTTTCTTCGGGATTTGTTCCCTAATATTTATTTATACCTAATTAAGCCTCTAAATTACTTATTAGCCTAATTAATCGCTATTTTTAAATACGGGGTATTTCAATCTACCCCCCTTAAGAAACTTTGCCCTCAAAGTTGCTCAAGGTTAATAGTTTTAAGTATTCTACTCATTAGGCAAACCAATTGTCCTAATGTGTCTTACTACACCTATGAGGTGTTTATTTCATTCCACATTACAAGCATACACAATTCACGTACAATGCACAATTCATAATTCACATACACAATACATCATTTCCATTCATACCATACCACAATACACAATACATCATTACCATCCACAATACACATTACACCAATACACCATACATTGCACATACACATCATTCATTACACATTACACATTACACATACATACACATCCATACTAGTTCACTTGCACTACATGTGCCATACAAAATGCAATGCTTACCCCGAAGCAATGCTAAAGCAAAGGGTTCTACCCCCCTTAAAAGGGGTACGACCCGTACCCGTATATTACAAGCTAGACTAACTAGTCTATGAACAACTGTGGGTACTTAGCCTTCATGGCATCTTCCAACTCCCATGTCGCTTCTTCGACATCATGGTTAGACCATAGGACCTTCACCATTCGAATAGACTTATGGCGAGTGTCTCTGGTCTTCCTATCCAAGATTCTCACTGGGGTTTCCACATATCTCATGTTTGGCTCAATAGATAATCTCTCTGGCTCTAAGACATGAGAAGGATCAGCCATATACTTCTTGAGTTGTGACACATGGAATACATCATGGACACGTCCCAAGTCCTCAGGTAGTGCTAACCTGTAGGCTACTGAACCAACTCTTTCGGTGATAGTGTATGGCCCTACAAATTTTGGGCTTAGCTTGCCCTTCTGACCAAAACGGAAGACACCCTTCATAGGTGAAACTCGCAAGAACACTTGGTCGCCCACGGCGAACTCAAGGTCGCGTCGTCTCACATCCGCATAGGATTTTTGTCTATCTTGGGCTGCCTTCATGTTAGCTCTAATTTGTTGCACTTCGGCTTGTACTTGCTCAAGGTACTCCGGTCCTATGATGACCGCTTCGCTTGACTCATCCCAACATAAGGGTGTACGGCAAGGTCTACCGTATAGAGCTTGGAAAGGCGACATCTTAATCGAAGCATGGTAGCTATTATTGTAAGAAAATTCGATAAGATGAAGCTTGTCTAACCAACTCCCCTGAAAGTCCAAGGCACATGCCCGAAGCATGTCCTCCAATGTCTGGATGGTCCTTTCTGTCTGACCGTCGGTCTGAGGATGGAAGGCGGTACTCAGCTTCAATTCTGTACCCAGCGCTTCCCTTGTAGCTCTCCAGTATCTCGAAAGAAATCTGGTGTCGCGGTCAGATACTATAGTCTTAGGGACTCCGTGGTGCCTGATAATCTCCTTATCAAATAGCTCAGCTAGCTTCACAACCTTCCAGGTGTCCTTCATCGGTATGAATCTGGCAACCTTGGTAAGGCGATCAACTACAACCCAGATCATGTTGAGTCCTCCCCTAGCAGGTGGGAGTCCTACAACAAAATCCATGGAGATATCATGAAATTTCCACTCCGGAACTGGCATCGATTGTACCATTCCGCCCGGTCTACGATGTTCGAATTTTACCTTCTGGCATGTTAAGCATCTTAGCACAAATTCTGTCACGTCTGACTTCATTCCAGACCACCAGAAGTACCTCTTCATGTCTTTGTACATCTTGGAGGCTCCCGGATGGACTGATAATGTAGAACTATGTGACTCTCGCAGGATGCGATCCCTTAGCTCTGCATTGCTTCGGGGGACGCATAGCCTGCCATTCAACCGAATCAAACCATCTTCATGTAGCTTGAAATCATACTTTTTCTTCTCAAATGTACCGTTCTCTATCTTGTGTCTGATTTCGGTTAGGTAAGGGTCGCTCAACTGAGCGTCTCGCACCTCGTCAACCAAGCTAGAAGAAGCGAGTAGCGAATGGAGCGAGTGTGCTCGACGGCTCAGGGCGTCGGCCACGATGTTTGCCTTCCCTTCCTTATACTGCAGGTTGATGTCGTAGTCTGAGAGAAACTCCATCCACCTTCTCTGTCTCAAGTTGAGTTCTTTCTGAGTGAATACATACTGTAAGCTCTTATGATCGGAGTAGATGGTGATGCTTACCCCATAGAGATAGTGTCGCCATATCTTCAAGGCGAAGACAATGGCTCCTAACTCTAAGTCGTGAGTCGGGTAATTCTCCTCATGTTTCTTCAGCTGGCGGGAGGCATAAGCAACAACCTTGCCATGCTGCATGAGTACGCATCCCATTCCTTTGCCTGATGCATCACAGTATACCTCAAATCCCTCTGTGCCCTCTGGAAGAGTAAGGATGGGCGCTGAGGTCAATGAGTCCTTAAGGCTCTGGAATGATACTTCGCACTCGTCTGTCCATACAAACGGTGCATCCTTTTTCATCAGTGTAGTCATGGGCTTAGCGACTTTTGAGAAGTCCTTTACGAATCTCCGGTAGTAACCGGCTAGACCAAGAAAGCTCCGAATGTCGGTAACAGTCTTAGGTCTAGGCCATGATCGTACAGCTTCTATCTTAGAAGGGTCAACTGAGATACCTGCGCTCGAGATGACATGTCCGAGGAATGATACCTGATCAAGCCAAAACTCGCATTTGGAGAACTTCGCATACAGCTGGTTCTCGCGCAGTGTCTCAAGCACTTTCCTCAAGTGGGTTTCATGTTCCTCTGGTGATTTAGAATATACAAGGATGTCGTCGATGAAGACCACAACCGAAGTGTCCAACTGCTCACTGAATAGACGATTCATGAGGTCCATGAATTTTGCCGGTGCGTTTGACAAACCGAATGGCATCACGGTGAATTCGTAGTGGCCATATCTGGTACGGAATGCCGTTTTCTCGATGTCTTGCTCTTTGATTGCAATCTGATGATACCCAGAACGGAGGTCAATCTTGGAAAAGACCGATGCTCCTTTCAACTGGTCAAATAAGTCGTCGATGCGTGGCAATGGGTATTTGTTTTTGACTGTGACCGCATTCAGCTCGCGGTAGTCAATACAAAGGCGGAGACTACCGTCCTTCTTCTTCACGAAGAGGACCGGTGCTCCCCAGGGTGATACGCTCGGGCGTATAAACCCTTTGTCTAGAAGATCTCTCAATTGTTCTTTCAGTTCGGTCATTTCAGCAGGTGCCATGCGGTACGGTGCCCTAGCAATGGGACCGGTACCTGGCAATAAATCAATCTCAAATTCCACTGCTCTCGGTGGTGGCATGCCGGGTAGCTCCTTAGGGAATACATCAGGATACTCGGATACAATAGGTACATCGTCACTGAACTCTGGATCTCTCTCCAGATCTTGCACATAACAAAGGTACACTTCTTGGCCCTTTCTGAGCTCCCGGTACATAGCCATAGCAGATATAAGGGTGGTCGAAGGCTCTCTCGGTCTCTGGCGGTAAGATACGGTAACCCCAGAAGGACTCTTGAGCAGCAATCGATGCTCGGCGCAGAGGATTCTACCCTTGTGCCGCTCCAACCAATTCATTCCAATGATAAGGTCGAATCCCAATCCATTGAATTCGATGAAGGAAATGGGAAACGCCTCGTTTTTATTTCATGGTGGCTGATTGATAGTATTTGGTACACTTTACTCGCTCCTTCGATGGGAGAGTAACCATGAAATTCGGTAGCTCATCCGCATCTAGCTTCAACCTCTTCACAAAGGATGGTGATACGAAGGTGTGAGAGGCGCCGGAGTCGAATAACACATTGGCATCAATGCCATTTACTGGGAAGGTTCCAGTTAGATGGTGCCGCTTCTGCCGGCTTGTGCTTCGGTGAGGATGCTCAGGTTACCTTCGGTACCGAGTCCACAACCTATTGAATCACAATTGGATAAGTATTGATGGTGGACACAAGTGGAATTAAATCAACACTGCTCTTTATTGATAAACCAACCATCATACAAACCGTGTCTCTAATACACGTTACTAATAGATTACATGATACTATGAATTTAATACTTCCTAAAGGTAAGGTTCAGGCGTCCTGGTTTCATGTGTGTGGCATTGATTATTGCCGGGGTGCCGTATTCAACTTGATCTTGTTGATCCGTGATACAGCATCCTGAGTTTCCACCCATGATTAGGACATCTCCTGATCTCAATACCAATTTCTGCAGGTCCACACGCTTCTGCTCGCTATACAAATACGGCGTCATCACCAATGGACCAAGACACTACGGGCACTCCTTGTTCAGAGATTCCGCTGTCTCGTCCTTGTCTTGGTGTAACCCAAGTCGTCCTTCTTTCTCATAGAAGTTGACGATACAAAGGTCCGCTTCAAGTGCGGGGATTGGTTCATGTTCACATTGTGCAAGTTCTACTGCTTGCGTGACGAGTGTCTGAAATTCTGGTGGTATTGTCGGTGGCGTTGCTCCGTCATGTTGTCGTGTCTTCTGGTATGCCTTGGTATAAGGATTCCAGTCCTTTCCCAAGCACATCATCTTCAGCTTCATCTTCGCTCCACCGGGGAATACGGGTGTGTAAAATCCTCCTTGACCCGTTCCTAGCTCGTTGCATCGTCGATGATTGAGATTTGCTTCGGGTGTCAGGTATCCCTTAATAAGATCATACCTGGGCGGATGACCTGACACTGTTTGTTGGTGTAGTCGTTGTTGATGATGTCGATCTCCTCTTGATTCAAGGTTACCGGTATTGGGTAACAGATACTAAAGTTTCCTATGGTTACAAATTTCATCTACGGTGAGTACTAGTTTCAACTACTTCATTTCATGCTCAATACACTTCATTCATTCATTACTCATGCATTCACTCATACAATTACTCTACTACTAGGCATGCTATTTCAAGGATTAAAGGTTTAGGTGATTACCTTGGCCGGATTTCGAACCGGGCCCATCGCGGTCAATCACATGCAGAACAGGCTGCCTCTGAGGTGCGCCTCTCTGAGGGCCCCGGGATCCCTGTCCCTGAGGTGCCTGCTGGGCCGGTGCATCGCCGGATGCCACCTCCTTGCCCTCTCTCTGCTTGTTTTGGAAGTTTCCTTTGGGCTTCCCATCTCCGGGCATCGTTAGCGGTGTCCCAGCTTCTGACAGTTGTAACTTGATCTCCCTCCCAGCAATCCTTACCAGGATGGTCCTGGTTGCACTTCTGCACACATAGGTGCGGCCGTCGAGAAGGTTTTGGCGGCTCCGGAGCTAGAACCTGAGGTTAGAGGGTTAGCACATGTGTGCGTGGGTATACTAGAAATGATACTTATATGAATACGAATCGGAAGTAGAATTTACCCTTAGGAGGGTGTGATCTCAGTGGCTTAGCTGCCACCGGTGCAGAATAACCAAGCTGAAGGATCTCAGCTGGTTTGCCCTGCTCAGCATGGGCACTGCTCTCACTTGGGGACTTCTTCTGAGAAAAGAAGTTCCCTTTCTTCTTCTTCCAGCTTTTACCCTGGTTCTGCTCCTCGGTGCTGGTGTTTTTGTTGTTAGCCTTGCGCTTCAGCGCGGTTTCCTCATCCCGAAGTTGGCAAGTGATCTCAACGCGAGAAGCCGCGTGATAACACTCCTGAAATTTCAGGTATTAGCCGGGATGATGTTTAAGAAGGATAAGGTGAAGATTCAAGGAATTCAAGGAATTGAATTGAATTGATACTAAGGGTTAACCGATATTTACCTGAAGGGAGGTAAACCTGGTATAGCCCATACCGTACCGAAGGCGATGGCTCAGACCGCCATAGAAGCGATCGACCAACACCTGGCCGGTGTATCCAAGATCGGGGAGAACGGAGAATGGAGGTGAAGGTGCGGTAGTACTCATCCACAGACATCTTGTCTGTCATCTTTAGAGCGTCAAGTTCAAGTCTCTTCTTTTTTTGACATGCTCTGGGTAGTACTTAGATCGGAGAAGGGATGCAAAAGAATCCCAGTCGAAGGTGGGGTCGCTTACATGCTCGTGCTTCACCAATTTCCACCAATCCATGGCCGCATCCTTCAAGTAGTAGGCGGCTACTCTGACTCGAACTCCAGCAGGAGCTTCGAGTGTTTCAAATGCCGTCTCCATTTCGGAGATGTAGGCTTCCAGCTTAGCCGGATCACTCTCGCCCCTAAAGCAAGGAGGGCGGAGTTCCGCTACAGCTTTCACCCAATTGGCTTCTCTGGGAGGAGGGGGAGGGATTGGCCCCGCTTGAGTTTGGTTCTGCTGTGTTTGTTGTACAGCTTGGATTACTTGCGGTAGCATTTGTGCTACCGTGGCGGCGACGATCTCAGCTATCGTCTGCGCGCCAGTTCCATCTGAGGCTTCGCCTCTAGGTCGGCCTCGGCCTCTTCCTGACATCTGAATATATAACAGTTACATTAGGCTCCGCAAGAATGACTCAAAGGTCTTGGAATTAAAACATGGTATCGTTCTTAAGAACGTCAAGGATATCCGTTGGTAACAACGGTAGTTCCTAGTTAGGTTTCTAAGTATCCGTCTTAAGACGGTTGAAATCCTAACTCGGTATTTCCCTATGCTCGGTACTTTGGACATCAGAGCGTAACTACGCTCTGATACCACTTTTTGTAACACCCCAACCGTTAATCCTATGCTTACCGTCTAATCGTCCTGTTAATTCAATGAGTTCGCAGCGGAATATTACTACCTACTACGGCGGGTGAAACAATGCCGCTAACCGCCCATACGGCTAACTAGGCTACTAATGCTTACAGTCACGGTCTGATGAACACATGTACCGAGCTACTAAATAACACTTAGCCATTTACAAAATACCATACGCTTACATCCAAGGATTACCGAGTATTTAGAGTATATCAAATTACATTCCCATTTCTAAGCTTCCAAAAAGAGTGAGTTTAATCCTACTCATCTATACCAATGCCATCCATTCACAATATCCCAAAAAGGTGTACCCCATGGTACACCGGCTATTCAAAATCTAAGCCATGTACTACTCAGTACACCGATCATAATTCACAGTTTACATCAAAAAGAAGACAGAAAAAAACTAAGTCTTCAGCAGCTTCATCCCTCTCGCACCTGCATTCATATTAAAAATGGTGCCCCAAGGGGCTCAGCAAATTGCTGCGCATAAACTCCGCATATACCGATTGCTAGCAAGGGTACGCCGACTAATTGGCGACCGCTAAACATGCTTGTTCATTACTCATACATACATGCTTTGCATACAAACATACATACATTACAATACATCATTCACTCCAAGGCAACAATACAATAGAGTTCACAATACTTACCTTCACAAGTTAGCCAGATTGTGCATCCGGGTTAATCGGAATGCATATTACTCTTTTACTCATTCATCATACTTACTTATACTTACACTTACTTACTTTCCTTTACTTACTTACTCATTCTTACTTTCTTGCTTATACTCAAGTTAAGTCGTCGGGACCTCCGGCCTTGGGGACTACTCCGTCCCACATCCGGGATTTACTTGACTCACTAATCCGGGATGCTACCCACTTAAGGGATTTGGGCCGCGGACCAGTTTAAGAGTCAGGAATTGGAGCCAACCTCTCGTGACTCCGCATCCTCACGCGTGGCCGAAACTATATCGGACTTCTACTCATTCCAATTTAATTACCATTTTAAGTTAGGATGGTTAGATTGTTAGGAACAAGTTAGAAGTCCAATCACAAATAAATCGGTCACAGTACCTTGCAACATTCATACAAGCATTCATATTCATCCATACATTTCATGAATTATACAAACTAAGGTTCAAAGAAATATACACATCATACAACACTACATTTACACAAGTATGCATATTAACTCCGATTCGTGCATTTATCTTAATTGGTGATCAATTAGCACACAACACACAAATCAGAGTAGCCATGATAGCATTCGGGGCATGAGGAATCCATACCGTTCACCGTCGTACGTGATTCCAAACGTTCTTCGATGTCACAAATCAAGTCCTAAGATATACATACAAATGAATGATTAACTAACTACAATTACTTTACTTGTACTCTTACTATGTTCCCTAACTCATACTTACTAAGTCTTTACATTTCCTATACTTACATTTTATTTACTTACTCTTATTTACTTACCATGGTTCACTTCCTTACACATATACATACATGTATTGGTGGTATACATATATATACACATATATACTAGTTATAATCATTTAGTTTTTTTTTTTTTTTTTTGTAAGTTATGGGTCGACCGACCCACCGACCGACCCAAAACCCTGGGTCGGTCCATTGCCGAAAGTTTTCGTCTTTGAAATTTCTCCCGACCGACCCAGAACCATTCCGACCGACCCATACACTCTGGGTCGGTCCATTGCCGAGAGTTTTGGGTCTTTTGTCCAAGCTCCGACCGACCCACCGACCGACCCACTCTGGGTCGGTCGAAGTGCGAAACTTCGACAACCGAAACTTTGAGTCCGACCGACCCACGTCCGACCCACGGCTCCTGGGTCGGTCCCTTGCCGAGAGTTTTATTTTCGTTTCTTAAGCTCCGACCGACCCACGGTCCGACCCAGACCTGGGTCGGTCGGTAGCAGAATTTGCTACAGACCTTGTTTTTCTTCCATTTTCACCCATTGTTTCCCCAATCTTCCTACATACCTTCTAACATGTTTTTACACAATTTAAACACTCTAATCATACTAATTCATTTCCTAATTCATCACACAATCTTTACTAGCTTATACACATAATTCTCTAAGTTTTTATTCAACACTCACACTAGTTTTCTCCCCATTATTATATGCTACAGATTTTAACCTAACTCTCTCCAACTACAACTCCCTCTTCTATTGTCATTCCTAACACCTCTAATACCTTACAACTACATTAACTATCTCTCCCCATCTTCCCTCAATCTAACTATCTCAAAATCTGTTACACTTACATCATTCACCTAGTTAATTCACTAAGTGTTCCAATTCTAATTAAATTTTGCCATAGTCTCTCTTGTATTTCTACACACTCACCACATTGTTTTGCACACAAATATATAACCATCTCACCTGTTTCAATAGCATTTATACACATAGCTCCCATACTCAAATACTAATACTAAACAACACTACAAAAATTCCTGCACTCAACACCAAATTCCCAACCTGTTTTGAATGAGTTTTACAATGTTTTCAAAGACTTCAAAATGCTTATCTCCTCTTACTCTTTATACTACTAATGCATTATATTTGTAACACATTCTCATTCTAAAAATCTGTTACACATACTTATACAAAACTACACAAAAGTGAGCATTCCTTACCTTGTCTTTCCTTCTAGGTTCCTTTCTCTTCTTCCTTCTTCTCTCTTTCGGTTTGCAAACTCAACAAATCTAACACTACAACCCATACACAAACATATTTCAATGCACCATTCAATGCTAAATACTAACCCTAACCATTAATTAAGTTTTAATCTAGGTTTTAGGGTTTAGAAAATTTATTACCTTCCAAGAGCTCAAGAGTTGTTTGGGTTAGCTCAAGAACAAGATTTCTCACACCACCACAATGCCAAAATCGGCTGGAGCAAGAGAGACCAAACAAGGGTTTAGTCACCAAATTCGTTTTGCCTTTTTAAGCTAGAAAAAGATGGAGTTTTAAAGAGATCTTTACCTCAAAAGAACAAGGAGACCAAGGTGGCTCTAATGGTGGTGCTGAAACTTCAAATGGGGTATACCCTCAAAATCGAAAATGCTTGTTTTTGGATTTTGGAAAGATGAAAATGTTGCTCTTGGAGAGAGGAACACAATGGTGGTGTTTTTACAATTTTTGGAAGAGTGTAGAGGGAGATACAAAGGAGAGAAGGTGAGTTTTGTAGTGGTTCTCTATTTCCACCATGGAAATCGCATGAGGAAGAAGAAAGGAGAATAGAGAGAGCTGGGTGGGGGCTTCCTTACGTGAGAGAGAGAATGTGAGGAGGAGAGAGATTATGTGTGAGTGGGAAATAAGTAATAAAGTAAGGTGTTATTGTTTTGTTTGTTTGTGAGTAAAAAGGAGTTAAGTGTGTGTGTGTGAGACCAAAATCGGACAGCACACTGAACCCATGTGGGTTTTGAAAATTTATTTGCAATATTGGACACACTAGTTTGTGTTATTTATACTTCTACCCCACAACTTCCCGTTATTGACAGTTTTTACTAATCTCTCGTTTTATTGATTTTATTGGTTCTAACACTTCACTAATATTTATAATTGAATATTTAGTTGACCAAAATTGTTACGAGTCTATTTGACCCGCTTAAAGACACGTTTTCCCGGTTACCTCGAAAAACGCGCTTTAAGGTTCGTTAGTGATTTTAATCCATTTTAAGGATCCGTTTTCTTCGGGATTTGTTCCCTAATATTTATTTATACCTAATTAAGCCTCTAAATTACTTAT
Source organism: Limonium bicolor (assembly GCA_023374045.1). NCBI lineage: Eukaryota > Viridiplantae > Streptophyta > Magnoliopsida > Caryophyllales > Plumbaginaceae > Limonium > Limonium bicolor. The sequence goes on from CM041779.1 coordinate 299,567,871, forward strand.
TAGCCTAATTAATCGCTATTTTTAAATACGGGGTATTTCAAAAATAATCCCTTGTTTGATTATGTATGTCTTGTTGTATGTTGAATGAGCTAACATACTTGTATGCCGGTGTGGTCTAACATAGAGTAAAGACCGACTCATAGTGAGTAACGTTTGGCTAGAGACCCATAGATCGGGTCGATGCTTATGATAACAAAAATGTGCAAACACACAAACTATCCGTTAAAGTATAACGATAACGCATACATATGAACTCCCTAGAATGTGAGGAGATGTGCGGGTTGAGTAATTACCCGATAACGGTTAGTAAACCATAATGACACAATCCACAAAACAAATAAGAGTGGAAAGATAAGTGAACCTCCTTCGAGAGGATTAAAGATAGTTCGAAGATGTGAACTAGTAAAGAAGGTAAAAGAGGCCTAAGGGATTAGTAGCTCCCTTGAGACATGGTCGACCTCCTATATGAGGATTTTACCCGATATAAGAAAATAACCGAAAGTATGAGTAAGTGAAATGTATGGGTAACTCTTAAAACCTAAGATTAACCGAACTTAAGTAATGTTCCTAAGGTCATTAGAAACATCAAGAGTGATGCTTCTAGACTAATATACATAATATTAATATAACTCCGAGAGAGGAGTGTATGGGAATGTAAGTAGCCCGAGAGTAGTCGGACCTAAGTAAAAAGAGATAGGAACTAAGAGAGAGTTTCGTGAGCTAGTTGAACCTTCCCACCATGCAAGACCCAGAGCAGGGTCGAAACCGGGGAAGTAAGACTATGCTTGAGAGCCATGAGTTTTGTCCTAAGTATGTATTAAGTGTAACAAGCGTGACGTAGGAGACCTGTAGTGTCTCGAGAATCTACAAGAGCTTGAGTATAATTACCCCAAAGTGTGGTGAATAATGAGTATAAATTAACCAAGAGTGTGGGTGAGATAATGAGTATAAGTAACCTGAGATAATGGGTGAGTATAGTTCGAGTAGCCCAAGAGAATGGGTGTGTATATGAATAAGTAACCCGAGAGAGCGGGTAAGTTATTGAATGAATAACCACGACATAGTGAGGTATAACCCTCATGGCCTAAGAGTAATTGACACGACTAACAACCTTGCTATGTTAGTTAGGGATTGTATCCCATGATTGATTGTTGAATCCTTGTGTAGTGTACATACATAATGTATTACTATATGCATGTTAGTTGAATTAAAATGAACTCCATGCTCTCGACAAAAGTAGCGAATTTCATATGCAGTGTTAAGCTGAGCCCCTAGAGGCAACGTTTTTATTTTTCAGGTACACCGAAGATGTTACCGTTCGAGAGTAGGACGGGGTCGGTGGTTTGCATGGGTAGTTAGATTTAATTACTTATGTATTGAAAGAGGTGTAAGACCGAATATGTTGTCGGCTTCTATATCTTGTAGACTCGGTATAGTAAAGAATTGATTTGAGTAAAGTATTTGTATTGTGTATTCGGTTGTTCCAGTTCATCAGACCGTTACGGTATGTAAGAAAGGCCTGGTTAGCCACATGGGTGGCTAACGGCATTGTTTCACCCCTCGTTGTAAATAGAGTTCCGCTGCGTGAGTAGGAGTAATTAGTAACGGTTTAAGAGGTAATGACGAGATTAACGGTTGGGGTGTTACACTACTTTTGAAACCCTCGAATGTCCTGCTGGAGTTCGAGTGAGACTAGCCGCCTACTACCTCAAGGATGCAGCCATGGATTGGTGGAAACTAATCAAGCACGACCATGTTGATGACCCTACCTTTGACTGGGAGTCTAACTACCCTTATACTGTCTCTTCATCGCCCTCCCATCCAAATACTATCCTGAACATGTCAAAACCCGAAAAAGACTTGAGCTAGATGCTTTGAAAATGACAGAGAAGATGTCTGTCGATGAGTACTACCGCACCTTCACCTCTCTTCTCCGTCTTCTACCCGATCTAGGGTACACCGGCCAGGTGTTGGTCGATCGCTTTTATGGCGGTCTGAGCCATCGCCTTCGGTACGGTATGGGCTATACCAGGTTTACCTCTCTTCAGGTAAATATCGGTTAAACCCTAGTACCATTGTAATTCCTTAAATCTTTTCCTTGTCTTCTTTTTAAATAAGAATCCCGGCTAATACCTGAAACTTCAGGAGTATGATCACGCGGCTTCTCGCGTTGAGATCACTTGCCAATTGAGGGATGAAGAAACCGCGCTTAAGCGCAAGGCCAACAACAAGAATACCAGTGCCGAGGAGCAGAACCAGGGTAAGAGCTGGAAAAAGAAGATGGGAAAGTTCTTTCAGCAAACCCAAAAGAACTTCCCAAGTGAGAGCAGTGCCCATGCTGAGAAGGGCAACCCGGTTGAGATTCTTCAGCTAGGTTCATCTGCACCGGTGGCTGCGAAGCCACAGAGATCACACCCACCTAAGGGTAAACTTCTATTCCTAATTCGTATTCGTACAAGTATCATATCTAGTATATCCATGCACACATGTGCTAACCCTCTAAACCTTAGGTTCTGGCTCCTGTTTCACCAAGAACTTCTCCGACGGCCGCACTTATGTGTGCAGAAAATGCAATCAAGACCATCCCGGCAAGGATTGCCAAGGGAGAGAAATCCGGTGCTACAATTGTCAGAAGCCCGGACACCGACCCAGCAGGCGTCACAGGGACAGGGATCCCGGGGTCCTCAGAGGGGCGCACCCCAGAGGCCGCCTGTCTTGCACGTGATTGACCGTGACGGGTCCGGTTCTAAGTCCGGCCCAGGTAATTAATCTAAACCTTGAATCCTTGAGAAGCATGTCTAAGTATTAGAGTAACTGTTTGAGTGAATGCATGAGTAAATGAATTGAAGTATGTATCGAGCATGAAATGAAGTAGTTGAAACTAGTACTCACCGTAGATGAAATTTACAACCATAGGAAGCTTTAGTATCTGTTATCCGATAACTTCAAAACCGAATCAAGAAGAGACCGACATCACCAATCACTACTACACCAACGAGCAGTGTCAGGTCATCCGACAATACCTCCAGAATTTCAGACACTTGCCATACAAGCAGTAGAACTTGCACAACAATGCGAACATGACCCGATTCCCGCACTTGAAGCGGACCTCTGTATCGTCAACTTCTATGAGAAAGAAGGATGACTTGGGTTACACCAAGACAAGGACGAGACAGCAGAATCTCTTGAACAAGGAGTGCCCGTAGTGTCTTGGTCCATTGGTGATGATGCCGTATTTATGTATAGCGAGCAGAAGCGTGTGGACCTCGCACAGAAACTGGTATTGAGATCAGGAGATGTCCTAATCATGGGTGGAAATTCTAGGTTACTGTATCACGGGATCAACAAGATCAAGTTGAATACGGCACCGCCGGCAATAATCAATGCCACACACATGAAACTAGGACGCCTGAACCTTACCTTTAGGAAGTATTAGATTCATAGTATCATGTAATGAATTAGTAACGTGTATTAGAGACACGATATGTATGATGGTTGGTTTATCAATAAAGAGCAGTGTTGATTTAATTCCACTTGTGTCCACCATCATTACTTAACCACTTGTGAATCCAATAGGTTGTGGACTCGGTACCGAAGGTATCTTGAGTATCCTCACCGAAGCACAAGTCGGCAAAAGCGGCACCATCCTAACGGGAACCTTCCCAGTGAACGGCATTGAAGCCATAGTGTTATTCGACTCCAGCGCCTCTCACACCTTCGTATCACCATCTTTTGTGACGAGGTTGGGGCTAGATGCGGATGAGCTACCGAATTTTCTGGTTACTCTCCCATCGAAGGAGCGAGTACAGTGTACCAAATACTATAAATCAGCCACGATCCAAATCAAAGGCGAAGCGTTTCCCATCTCCTCCATCGAGTTTAATGGATTGGGATTCGACTTAATAATCGGAATGAATTGGTTGGAGCGGCACAAGGGTGGAATCCTCTGCACCGAGCATCGATTGCTGCTCAAGAGTCCTTCTAGGGTTTCAGTGTCATACCGCCAGAGACCGAGAGAACCTTCGACCACAGTCATCTCCGCTATGGCTATGTACATGGAGCTCAGAAAGGGCAAAGAAGTGTATCTGTGTTATGTACAAGACCTGAAGAGGGATCCAGAGTTCAACCCCGAAGTACCAATTGTATCTGAATTCCCTGATGTATTCCCTAAGGAGCTACACGGCATGCCACCTCAGAGAGCGGTAGAATTTGAGATTGACCTCTTGCCAGGTACCGGTCCCATTGCTAGGGCACCGTACTGCATGGCACCTGCTGAAATGACATAACTGAAAGAACAGTTACGTGACCTTCTCGACAAAGGGTTTATATGCCCGAGCGTATCACCCTGGGGAGCACCGGTCCTCTTTGTGAAGAAGAAGGACGGTAGTCTCTGACTTTGTATTGACTACCGTGAGTTGAATGCGGTCACATTCAAAAATAAATACCCATTTCCACGCATCGACGACCTATTCGACCAGCTGAAAGGAGCCTTAGTCTTCTCCAAGATCGACCTCCGTTCTGGGTACCATCAGATTGCTATCAAAGAGCAAGACATCAAGAAAACGGCATTCCGTACCAGATATGGCCACTACAAATTCACCATCATGCCATTCGGTTTGTCAAACGCACCAGCTATATTCATGGATCTCATGAATCGACTATTCAGTGAGCAGTTGGACACTTCAGTTGTTGTCTTCATCGATGACATCCTTGTATACTCGAAATTAGCAGAAGAACATGAAATTCATTTGAGGAAAGTGCTTGAGACACTGCACGAGAACCAGTTGTATGTGAAGTTCTCCAAATGCGAGTTCTGGCTAGATCAGGTATCATTCCTCGGTCATGTCATCTCGAGCGCAGGTATCTCAGCTGACCCTTCTAAGATAGAAGTTGTACGATCATGGCCTAGACCCAAGACTTTTATCGACATTAGGAGCTTTCTTGGTCTAGCCGGTTACTACCGGAGATTTGTAAAGGACTTCTCGAAAGTCGCTAAGCCCATGACTACACTGATGAAGAAAGATGCACCGTTTGTATGGACAGACGAGTGCGAAGTATCATTCCATAGCCTAAAGGACTCATTGACCACAGCGCCCATCCTTACTCTTCCAGAGGGCACAGAGGGATTTGAGGTATATTGAGATGCATCAGGCAAGGGAATGGGATGCGTACTCATGCAGAATGGCAAGGTTGTAGCTTATGCCTCCCGCGAGCTGAAAAAGCATGAGGAGAATTACCCGACACATGACTTAGAGTTAGGAGCCATTTTCTTCGCCTTGAAGATATGACGACACTATCTCTATGGGGTAAGCATCACCATCTACCCCAACCACAAGAGCTTACAGTATGTATTCACACAGAAAAAATTGAACTTGAGACAGAGAAGGTGGATGGAGTTTCTCTCAGACTACGATATCGACCTACAGTATAAGGAAGGGAAGACAAACGTTGTAGCCAACGCCCTGAGCCGTCGAGCACACTCGCTCCATTCGCTACTCGCTTCTTCTAGCTTGGTTGACGAGGTGCGAGATGCTTAGTTGAGCGACCCTTACCTAACCGAAATCAGTCAAAAGATCGATAATGGTACATTTGAGAAGAAGAAGTATGATTTTAAGTTACATGAAGATGGTTTGATTCGGCTAAATGGCAGGCTATGCGTCCCCCGAAGCAATGCTGAGCTAAGGGATCGCATCCTGCGAGGGTCACACAGTTCCACGTTGTCAGTCCATCTAGGAGCCTCCAAGATGTACAAAGACGTGAAGAGGTACTTCTGGTGGTCTGGGATGAAATCGGATGTGACAGAGCATGTATTGAGATGCTTAACATGCCAGAAAGTGAAATTTGAACATCGTAGACAGGGCGGAATGGTACAATCGATGCCAGTTCCGGAGTGGAAATTTCACGATATCTCCATGGATTTTGTTGTTGAACTCCCACCTGCCAGGGGAGGACTCAACATGATCTGGGTTGTAGTCGATCGCCTCACCAAGGTGGCCAGATTCATACCGATGAAGGACACCTGGAAGGTAGTGAAGCTTGCAGAGCTATTCGTTAAGGAGATTATCAGACATCACGGAGTCCCGAAAACCATAGTATCTGACCGCGACACCAGATTTCTCTCGAGATACTGGAGAGCTACACGGGAAGCACTGGGTACAGAATTGAAGTTGAGTAACGCCTTCCATCCTCAGACCAATGGTCAGACAGAAAGGACCATCCAGACACTGGAGGACATGCTTCGGGCATGTGCCTTAGACTTTCAGGGGAGTTGGTTAGATAAGCTTCATCTTATCGAATTTTCATATAATAATAGATATCATGCTTCGATTAAGATGTCGCCTTTCCAAGCTCTATACGGTAGACCTTGTCGTACACCCTTGTGTTGGGATGAGTCAAGTGAAGAGGTCATCATAGGACCGGAGTATCTTGAGCAAGTACAAGCTGAAGTTCAGCAGATTCGAGCCAATATGAAGGCAGCCCAAGATAGACAGAAATCCTATGCGGATGTGCGACGACGCGACCTTGAGTTCGCCGTGGGCGACCAAGTGTTCTTGCGTGTTTCACCTATGAAGGGTGTCTTCCATTTTGGTAAGAAGGGCAAGCTAAGCCCAAAGTTTGTAGGGTCGTACACTATCACCGAAAGAGTTGGAGCTGTAGCCTACAGGTTAGCACTACCTGAGGACTTGGGACGTGTCCATGATGTATTTCATGTGTCACAACTCAAGAAGTATATTGCTGATCCTTCTCATGTCCTAGAGCCCGAGAGACTATCCATTGAGCCAAGCATGAGATATGTCGAAACCCCAGTGAGAATCCTTGATAGGAAGACCAGAGACACTCGCCATAAGTCGATACGAATGGTGAAGGTCCTATGGTCAAACCGTGATGTCGAAGAAGTGACATGGGAGTTGGAAGATGCCATGAAGGTGAAGTACCCACAGTTATTCATAGACTAGATAGTCTAGTGTTTTGTAGATACGGGTACGGGGTGTACCCCTTTTAAGGGGGGTAGAGCCTTTTGCTTTTGCATGGCTTCGGGTTAGCATTGCATAGTGTGTAGGTACTGTAGTATGTTTTGATGGCACATGTAGTGCAGAGTGTAGTTGGTATGTATGTGTATGAATGTGTAATGTGTAGTGTATGGATGTGTATGTGCAATGTATGGTGTAATGGTGTAATGTGTATTGTGAATTGCAGTGGTGTATTGTGTAATGTGGGTGTGATGGTATGTATGGAAATGGTGTATTGTGGATGTGAATTGCATATTGTGCTTGAATTGTGTATACTTGTAATGTAGTGGAAGTAAACACCTCATAGGTGGTAGAAAGACACATTATGGCAATTGGTTTGCCTAATGAGTAGAATTATTAAACTATTAACCATTGAGCAACTTTGAGGGCAAAGTTTCTTATGGGGGTTGATTGAAATACCCCGTAATTAAAAATAGTGATTAATTAGGCTAATAAGTAATTTAGAAGCTTAATCATGTCTAAATAATCATGAGGGAACAAATCCCGAAGAAAACGGATCCCTAAAACGGATTAAAAACACTAATGAACCTTAAAGCACGTTTTTCGAGGAAACCGGGAAAACGTGACTTTAAGCAAGTCAAATAGACTCGTAGCAATTTTGGTCAACTAAATAGTCATTAATAAATATTAGTGAAGCTTTAGAACCAATAGAATCAATAAAACGAGGAAATAGTAAAAACTGTCAAAAACGGGAAGTTGTAGGATAAAAGCATAAATAAATCAAACTAGTGTGTCCAATATTGTAAATAGAATTTTAAAACCCATAATGGGTGCTAGGTGCAGCTGATTTATGCCCCCCCCCACTCACACTCTTAATTCTCTTCTTATATACAAAAGGACAAAACAAATAAAAAGCAATAAAGTAACTCACTTTACCTCTCCACTCTCTCTCCTCTATTCTACTCTCTCACTCACGTACACCCCTCCTTCCTCCTCTCTATTTTCTTCTTCCTCAACCAATGGCAATGGTGATTTGAAGAACCCACCAAAAACACCCACTTCTCTCCTCTTGTTAAGTGTCCAAACCTTCACCAAAAATTACAAAAACTATACCATTGTGTTCCCCTCGCCAAGGAGAACATATTCCTCCTTTCAAAATTTGAAAACAAGAATATTCATCTCCATGGGTGTGTAGCATTTGGAGCTTCAAGACCACCATTAGAACCACCTCCTTCTCCTTGTTATTTTGAGGTAAAAATATTCTCGAAAACTTACCTTTTTCTAGCCCTTGTGGGCAAAACGAAATTTAGACTAAACCCTTGTTTGGTTCCTTGTACTCTAGCCGATTTTGGCTTCTTTGGAGAGTGGGAAATCTTGTTCTTGAGCTATTCCAAGCTTCACTTACACCCTTGCAAGGTAATGAAATTTCTAAACCCTAAAATATGCATTAAGCTTTAAAGAATGATTAAGGTTTAGTTGTTTTATTGAATGGTGGAATGAATGGGTTGTAGAGTTAGAGGATTTGAATTACCAAAACCGGTGGGAAGAGAAAGGAAAGGAAGAAGGAAAGAAGAAGGAAGAAGAAAGGAGAAGCTAGTAAAGAAACAAGGTAAATTACATTCTTTTGTGTAGTTTAGTAATGTATAATGTAACAGATTTTAGTAGTGTAAATGGGCATTATGAAATGGTGATGAGTAGTAGTGTAATGTGTAGGAGAACCTAAGTGTTTTGAAGCTTAAAAAGTTGATCAAGAACTTGTATAAACCTTAAGGAAAGAAATGGGTATGTGCAGGAAATTATTGAGTGTTAATGTGTAGTATTTGTGTATGAGGGTTTGGTATATTGATATTGGTTATAAACAGGTGGTATGGATCATATATGTGAGTTAGAACAATGTGGTGAGAGTGTAAAAATATAGGGGAGACTATGGCAAAATTTACCTAGAACTAGAACACTTAAGAACTAGAAACTAGGTGTAGATATACCTTATAACAGATTTTGATTCGAGTTAGTTAGTGGGTAGGTTAGGAGAGATGTGTAATGCATTGTAAGCTTTAGAAATGACATTAGAAGAGGGAACTCTAGATGGAGGAAATGAGAGTTAAAATCTGTAGCATAATGTAACTAGGAAAAACAAGGTAAGTGTTGTAATGAAATTTGGGAAAAACAAGTGTGTAGATTAGTATAGAAAACGTGTAAAGAGGTAATGGATGAGCTAAGGTATATTAGGAGGTTTAATTAGTGTTGAATCATGTGGGATTAAGTGTAGGAACAATGGGGAAGTAATGGGTAAGAAGAGGGACTGAAAACAGAAATAAAAATGCAATTACTGGGCCGGACCGACCTTGGGACCGGACTTGCAAGGTCGGTTGAGGCCAGATTTACAAAGACAGAAACCTTCTGGAATGGACCGACCTTGGGACCGGACTTGTGATAAGTGTCCAAATGAGCATGTTTTATAGGTGTATTTCATTTATTATATTAGCACTTTTCTTGCTCATTTCTCCACTTCGGTTAGTTTTCCTCTAGTTTATGTTTTATTGGTTATCTCACAAATTTATTGGTTAAACATGAGGAAAACCAAGCTAGGAGCAAAGTAGACAAAGAGACGAACGCATAGGCACAAACGGATCTTAAAACGGAGTCCAAACGAAGAATGTAGAGCCGGTCAAAGTTCGCAAAAGAAAAAAATATACTCGTCCGTGTCTTGTCCGCATAACAAAGGGCGGACGTGGCATGGTGCGTCCGGGTCTTGTCCGGGTAAATAAAGCCGGACGTGAGCAAGGCGTGTCCGAGGAAGGAAGGGTGGACAAGGGGAGGACAAGAGATAGAAGAAGAAACTGTGCCGCGTCCGTGGAACCAGGGCCGGACGGACATATGTCCGTGTCTTGTCCGGGTATTTAAGGCCGGACGTGAGTGTTGAGACCGTGTCTTGTCCGATGATTTTTGGCCGGACAGAAAACAAATCATAGACACGTCCGGGTAAGAAAGGGCGGACAAGGGGCGGACGTGAGCAATTTGAAGAATGTGTCCGTGGATAAATGGACGGACAGAAACAAGGACGCGTGTAAATGCAACGTAGATCCAGAAATTAACGCGACAGATCTCTTTCGGTGCTGTTTATCTTCTTCCTTTGCGGCGCCTACAGACATGTCGAACTGCTTCTTCATCAATATCAGGTGCCTACCTTAATTCCCTCACGCGTCTGTCTCCAGCCCTGTCTGCAATCAATCTTCTTCCTCTTCCCTTCCTCTATATAAACACACTGCACCTTCGACCAAATATACACAATCGCTCCCCAGAACTCAACACTCCAAATCACTCATTTCACATACAAAATCCTACGTACACGCTCCACTCTTCGTTCTCTTCATTTCTCCATTCACCATCCACACCTCGCATTATTATTACGTCCAACCTCTGACTGTCATATTACCAGTTAATATGTCAGGCTAAGGAGGATTTACTCCGGGCGAAGGTTTAGCTGTAGTTTGTTTGATTATGTAATCTATATTTCTACCGGTTAAAATAAATACAGTTTATTACGATTAAAGTTTATCTCTCGCTTTTTAATAAATCTCATGAATTTATTAAAATGCTTTACAAAATCTGATTTTAATCTGATCGGTGATAAAAAAGATAGGTTAATTAAGCCGTAAATCTGTAGGAAACTTATTTTCATCGGATAAGTTAGTACTCAGATGCATGAATATAATTCCTCGCACTTAATTCCCGTTTACTAGTACTTGCCTGAGTTTTCATCGGACCTTGCATTTTCTGGTAAACGAGTTCTTATGAGTCTAGATTAGTCCTTAAGATAATAACAGGAATTTTGCCAAACTATTATAATAAACCGGTAGAGATAGCATAATTAATCGGATTATATAAACCTGAACCCGGAGTTCCGTTTAATTTATCTTCAACTCAGTTAATTTTATCTGTTGTTTTACTTTACAAAAAACAAGTCAATTAATTCCCCCCTTTTGTGACAAGCTTAGGTACTATTTTATTTCGCTATAAGTCCCACGGTTTGACCCCGACCGCTTATGTCTTACTATACTACTGCGACCGGGTTTTATTTGCAGCCCGACGGATATTTTGAGTATTAATTTTTTTTCTTTTATTTAATTACACCAGTCCCAATCACTCACAATATACAGTCTGCAACTTGCAAGGTCGGTCGGCCAGAAAATTTCCCGTAACAAAACCTACTGGAATGGACCAACCTTGCGACCGGACTTGCAAGGTCGGTCGGACTAAAATTTTCCCGTTAAGTAACCTTCTAGAATGGACCGACATTGGGACCGGACATGCAAGGTCGGTCGGGCCAAAAATTTTCCGTCATGTAACTCACTGGAATGGACTGACCTTGGGACCGGACTTGCAAGGTCGGTCGGCCCTGAAATTTTTCAGCGTATTTCCCTACTGACTTCGACCGACCTTGGGACCGACCCTGGGTAAGGTCGGTCGAGTCATACAAAAAAAAATTAAAATAAATAATTATAATAAGTATATATACGTATATATGTATACCCAAATATACATATGTCCTTATGTATATAAATACATCATTTCAAGTAAGGAAATTAACTTAAAGTAATGAAGAGTAAGTAAATAATTTGTAAGTGTAAGAATTGTAAAGAAACAGTAAGTATGAGTTGGGAAACGTAATAGGAATACGAGTTAAGTTAATTATAGTTAATTAATCACTCGATTACATGTGTACTATAGGACTTGATTTGTGAACACCGGAGGAAAGTCGGATACAAGTACAACGGTGAACGGTATGAATTCGTCATGCCCCGTATGCTACCTTGGTTACTCTGATTTGTGTGTTGTGTGCTAATTGATCACCAAATAAGATAAATGCACGAATCGGAGTTATTATGCTTACTTGCGAATATGTAGTGTTGTATCTTGTTGAATATTGTCTTTAAACCATTGTTTGTATAATTCATGAAATGTATGGATGAATATGAGTGTGTGTATGTATGATGTATTATATTGTGACCGATGATTGAGATTGGACTTCTAACTGATTCCTAACAAGCTAACCAATCTAGCTTAAATTGGTAATTAAATTGGAATGAGTAGAAGTCCGATATAGTTTCGGCCACGCGTGAGGATGCGGAGACACAAGAGGTTGGATCCAAGTCTTGACTCTTAAACTGGTCCGCGGGCCAAACCCCTTAAATGGGTAGCATCCCGGATTGGTGAGTCAAGTAAATCCCGGTGGTGGGACGGTGTAGTCCCCGGGCCGGAGGTCATACCGACTTAACATGAGTAAAAGTAAGTAAGTAAGAATGAGTAATAAGTATGGAGAAGTAAGTAAGTGTAAGTAAGAGTAAGTAATGTGTAATGAGTAAAAGAGTAAAAAGCATTCCGATTAACCCGGATGCGTAATTTGGCTAACCTTTGTGAAGGTAAGGATTGTGTGTGCTATTGTATTGTTGCCTTGGATTATGTATTGTATTGAGCATGATTGTATGATGTATGTAAATCATGTATGTATGAAATTAATGAACCGCATGTACAGTCGACCTTAATTAGTCGGTGTGCCCTTGTTAGCACTCGGTATATGCGGAGTTCATGCGCAGCTTTTGCTGAGCCCCTTGGGGCGATGTTTTTAATATGAATGCAGGTACATGAAAAGGGTGAAGATGATGAAGATCTTAGTTTGATTTCTTTTTGTCTGTAAACAATGAATTGTGAAAGGTGTACTATGTTGTACACGGCTGTATGGTTTTGTTAGCCGGTGTACCATAGGGTACACCCTTTTTGGATAATGAAAGGATGGGAATTGGTATAGATGAGTAGTTGGTAGAAACTCCTTCTTTTGGGAGATTGGAAAAGGGATGTAATTAACTATGCATTAAATACTCGGTAATCCAGGAATGCAAGTATGTTATCTTTTGTAATCGGTATGTAATGTAGTAGCTCGGTATATTTAGGCATCAGACCGTGATTGTAAGTAGTGTAAGTCTTGCTAGCCGTATGGGCGGTTAGCGGCGTTGTATCACCCGTCGTAGTAGTAGTCGTATTTCCTCTGCGACGTAGTAGGATTATCAGGACGATCAGACGGTAAGCGTAGGGTTAACGGCTGGGGTGTTACACAATGCCTCATGGAGAAATCACCCGAATTTCTCATGGAAGAGCAACGAGCAAGGGCAAGGAGGACCAACTAACTCTTATAACGCCTCCCAAGGCTTTAGACCTCAAACCAACCCTCAACCTCAAAACTCTCAAATGGGATATAGACCTCTAGGTTCTCCCCTGGGCTTTCAAAAACAACCTCCGCCGCCGCCTCCTCAATCTGATGCAAATGCGGAATTGAGAGACATGATGAAAAATCTTGTCTCAGTCAATCAAAGCAAGTCAGTGGAGTTAGACACATTCAAGGCAAATCAAGAAGCCACGAATAGAAGGGTTGAGACCCAACTTGAGCATATTTCTCAGTAGCTCTTTCAGAGGTCGAGTGGAACCCTCCCAGGTCAACCGAAAGCTAATCCTAAGGAACAACCAAACGCGGTGACCTTGAGAAGTAGGTGACTTCTTGACTCCTCCTTAACGCATGATGAATCTAAACTTCAAGAAAGTCAATCGTAAGTGAATCAAGATGAAGAGGGAAATGAAGAGATCGAGGAAGAAATTCTTCCTCCACTAAAAAATGTTCCCAAGGAGAAAAAGACTCCTGAATTCTCTCCCTCTTCTACTCTTGTCAAACATCTTCCTCCCCTTCCCTTTCTAAACCGATTTAAAAAGAAAATTTTGGATGAGCAATTTGGCAAGTTTTTGAGCATATTCAAGAAATTGACAATTAACGTTCCTTTCTCTGATGCTCTGAAATAGATGCCCATCTATGTCAAATTCATGAAAGATATCGTAGCAAACAAAAGATCATTGGTAGAAGCAGAAACTGTGCATTTCACGGAAGAAGTTTCGGTAGTACTTCAAAGAAGCCTCCCTTCAAATCTTGGAGATCCGGGTTTGCCTATCGTACCATGCTTTATTAATGAAATTGATTGTGGTGGTGGACTATGTGATTTAGGAGCTAGTATAAATCTCATGCCTCTCTCAATCTTCAATAAGCTAGGAATTGGTAATTGTGCACCCACCTCCATCCAGTTGCAACTTGCTTATAGATCTTTGGTATTCCCTAAGGGAAAGGTCGACGACTTAGTAGTGACTGTAGGAACATTTGTCTTCCCTGCTGATTTTATTGTTATGATATGAAGAAAGATAAGAGAGTGCAACTGATTTTGGGTCGATCCTTCATGCGAACAGCTAGGACCCTTATAGATGTGGAACAAGGAAAAATAATCCTGCGACTTCATGACGAAACACTTGAATTTGATATGTCTAAAGTTGTTAAGAGACCCACAAGTTGAGCCTGTATTTTCTACAGATGTCATTGTAAACATTTTCCAAGATCACTCTCTTACTCTTGTTCAAAATGACACCCTTGAAATGGCTTTGCTTGAAGCCTTTGATGATGATGAGGCAAATCCGAAGATGAGAGAGATGGTAGCGGATCTGAATAACCGATTTGTTCCCCATAGAACCCACTACCCACCACCGGAGCCACTAGAGCGTACTACATAGAAACCACCTACCTCGATCGAGAAACCTCCCACTGTGGAGATGAAACCTCTACCCTCTCATCTTAAATACACTTATTTGAATGACCAGTGTGTTCTACCTGTTATTATCTCTTCTTCTTTGACAGGTGCACAAGAGGAAAGTCTGATGAAGGTGCTTTGAAGCCATAAAATGGCCATTGGGTGGTCAATAGCCGATGTCAAGGGCATCAAGCCTCTCTTCTGTACTCATTGGATATTTATGGAGAACGACTACAAGCCTCTAGTTCAACCTCAAAGAAGGCTCAACCCAAGCATGATAGAGGTGGTCAAGAAGGAGGTTTTAAAGTTGCTAGATGTGGATATCATCTATGTTATCTCCGATAGTAAGTGGGTAAGCCCGGTGCAAGTGGTGCCCAAGAAGGGTGGTATGACTATGGTCCCCAATGATAAGAGTGAGATGGTGTCTCAGAGGACCACGACCTGGTGGAGAGTCTGCATCGACTATAGAAAGCTAAACACCGCCACGAGAAAAGACCATTTCCCCCTCTTATTCATTGATCAGATGTTGGAGAGGTTAGCGGGTTAGGACTACTACAACTTTTTGGACGGATATTCCAGCTACCTTCAAATCCCAATTGCTCCTGAGGACCAAGAGAAAACTACATTCACTTGTCCTTATGGAACATTTGCCTACACCCGGATGCCTTTTGGCCTTTACAACGCCCCCCACATTTCAAAGGTGCATGATGTCTATCTTCTCGGACTTCTTAGAGAAGAGCATCGAGGTCTTCATGGACGATTTCTCAGCTTTCGGGCTCGACTTCGACACTTGCTAGGCTAATCTTGATGCCATTCTCGCCCGTTGTGAAGAGACAAATCTTGTGTTGAACTGGGAGAAGTGTCACTTCATGGTCCAAGAGGGCATTGTCCTTGGCCACAAAATATCATCCAAGGGCATTGATGAAATACCCCAAACTAATAAAACATGGATTAAATATCTAATCACATTAATTAAGGCCTAAACATGCCTTAAAAGTCAACTGAGAACAACAGTGGTCAACACAAAACAAGATGTTGCACCCTTTGACTGTGTAGGGTAAATAAATACCCAAATGAACTTCTTAGGACCTAAAAATTTATCCTAAGATTATTAACACATTACTAAACACATTACAATCGTTGGGCAACACTCCAACACAAATAAAAATCATTTACATGCTTCAAGGTCAAAAAGGGCAAAAATGTGCTCTAAGAAACCATAAAGGTCTAATGACCTCTAAATGATATAAAATTGGATACCATGATCAAATATCATGTAAGGAACACAACAAAACCGTTTTCAAAGAAAACCAAGCTCAGAAACACCTTGAGACACAAAATGTGCACTAAAACTCCTTAAAGCACATTTTTGTGTAATTGCCTTCTAAATTGGTTTTAAATGGGCTAAAAGGTTATAATTACCCTTAAATATGATAATATATCATATTATAACATGTTAGGAATTTAATTCCAGAAATTTACGAATTTTTACAAATTTAATATTAAAATATTAATAAAACCCTAAAATGGGGCCCGTTTGAGTCAACATTGACTAAGAATGGTCAAGAGGTCAAAGTTTGACCCCTTGGACCACATGAGGTCGACATTCACAGGCTGAGGAGGTTTAAAATCACCACTTGCAAGATAAAGACACACTACTAAAAAGTTGTTATTTACAAACGGAAATTGCATAGGGAATTACTTCCGTTGGAAATTGTCAACGGATTGCCAATGGAACATTGATAGGGTTGATTAATCTGACTTTCCATGTAAAATGGCAACGGATTACATACGGAAAATATTTACCAATGGAACTTCCGTTTGCAAATTTTGTGAGAGGGAATTTTCTCGCCTTATTTACGTACAAATTGCTTGTAAAATTCAAGTATTGATAAATAAAAATAAAAAATTAACTAAATTTCTGCATACAGAATATAAGTCCGTTGGCAATGTAAAATAAAAATAATTATAATAAAATTACAAACGGAGAAATCCGTTGGCAATTTGAGAAAAAAAAAACGGCGTCGTACTGTATATTATCTTTCCACCCTAAACAGGTAAACATGTTCTCTCTGACTTGCTTCCTTCGCTTCTTCGTCTGCGTCTACCAGTACGACGTCTCTCTTCTAAGCAAAAATAAACGGTGTCTCTTCTGAGCGAGACTTTTCTCATCGCCATCGCCACCACCTTCACCACCATCCCTGGTCGCGCTTCTGTGCAAGGAACTCGTGTCGCGGGCGGCTGTGGGCGTTGTTGACGGCGAGCGACTGAAGCCAACTACAACTTAGAGAGTTGTCATTATGCACATCGACTGAAGGTAGCGAAGCCTGTTCAATTGAGTGCGGCGGAGAGAAACTATTTTGCTGCAAATTTCGACTAGGTATACCTTATAACCTTATCTTTGATTCTACGTGGATATGGTTAGGATGTACATTTGCATTCAGGATTCAAAAAAATAGGGTCACACATTGTCGATTTAAGAAAGAGTATGTAGTGATGATGCGCTTAATTTTCACTGTTGCGCCCTATCCCCTGTTTGCTTAGTCTGATTAAGTGAGTTATTAGGATAGATTTATGCAGTGATAGCTATGGATAAAAAATCTATGTTGGGTAGTTGCGACCAAAAAAAATCTGTGTTGGTAGTTCTGCAGTCGATGACATTCCCACACCCTCGACTGCTACATTGTATTGCATTTACTGAGTGAATTCGTTTTACATATCTAGCTACAGAAGAACAGTAGCGTGGTCCAGCCGTCCAAACCTAATCCAGGAAGATCAACATCCATGTATATAGCTATGTCAAAAGAAAAATAAAGAAGTCATATATATATAACATACACATTATTATATAATACTTTTGTTCATCTACAACTACAATTAAATGGTCATAGATAACTAGATTCAATCGATCTCATAATGAAAGCAATCCATATAGTTCCCACCACATTTTTGCAATTTTTTATGGTCAATATCCATGTAACTAATTCAAACCCAACTACCGAATTTATGTCTACGACTGCATTTGTTTTTTTACATTAGAATATAATATAGTATCGACTTTTGCCTATCTATATATAAGTTTTATATAACTCACCACCAGGCTCATTGAGTCTAAACTAGAATAGAAGTTTTTTTAAAAAAAAATAAAGAAGAAGATATTTGATTCTTTGCACAACATCACCAATTGATCTCTATGTATCTTTCTCTAGCTAGTTACTACTGATACGTATTAGGGTCCTCATAAATCTCAACAACTTTTAAATTGATCTTGAAATGAAACAAACCAACTTTTCTTGATCTTCTCTGATTTTGGATTACATAAAGATCGATTGGGTGGGAGTAATTAATTTTTTAACCATTATTATTAAGGATTTGCCTAGTATCTATTTTGTTTTTTTCATTAATTATTATGCTAATAACTATATTATTTGTTAGTTTAGACATGGCTTTTGATAGAGAGTGGATGTACGCACCAGATAGAATACAACATGGTAGAGTCACTAAACAGTGGTTGGATAAGATGGAACAATTCATAGAATTCGCAATGGCGCATCCACAATGTGTAAGAGATGGTAAAATAAAGTCTCCATGTTCACTTAAGAAGTGCATGAACACACAATACCTAGACATTGACATCGTCAAGTTGCACCTGGCAAAGAAGGGGTTCATGGATGGGTATCATGTCTGGAATTTCCACGGAGAAGTAGTATCTCTTGACGGAGAGAGTTCAACACGAAGTGTTGAAACAACCTGTGTGGAGCATACATACAACATTGAAAGAATGATTGTAGAGGCATTTGTACCACATCCAGAGCAGATGGTGGACGAGGTGGATGTCAATGAGGATATGGAAGAATCACCGAATCCAGAGGCTAAAAAATTTTATGATCTCATTGAATCTGCTAAGAAGAAGTTGTGGAATGGAAACCACAGTGTCTTATCAATTAGTGTCCAACTGATGTCAATGAAAATTGACTACAAAGCCCCGCAAGGACTAATTGATTGAATGTGTAAGACATATCATGATCTATGGCCTGAAAATAACAGCATACCAAAGGACTTTTACAGTGCAAAGAAGGTTATTCGTGGGCTTGGATTGCCAGTGGAGGTAATTCATAGTTGTGTAAATCATTGCATGATTTATTGGAGAGAAGACAATCAACTGGACAAATGTAAGTTTTGCACTGAACCAAGATATAAACCGATTGTAGAAGGTTCTAAAAGAAGAAAAGCAACTGTGCCACGCAGTAAAATGCACTATTTCCCTCTAATTCCAAGGCTCAAGAGGCTTTACGCCTCTACAGCAATAGCCAATCAAATGAGATGGCATGCTGAACACAAGATGGAAGATGGGAAAATGTGTCACCCTTCTGACTCAAAGGCATGGAAGCATTTTGATGAACTATACCCTGATTTTGCTTCAGAAGTAAGAAATGTGAGACTAGGGTTACGCACGGATGGGTTTCAACCATTTCTCTCAACTGGTAGACAATACTCCTGTTGGCCAGTGATTGTCACACCATATAATTTTCCTCCTGGGATGTGTATGAAGGACGAGTTCTTTTTTCTAACAGTGTTGGTACCTGGACCAAAAAACCCGAAAGGAAAATTGATGTATATTTGCAACCTTTAATATCAGAGTTGCAAGTGTTATGGGATGAGGGAGTAATTACCTATGATGTGTCAAAGAAAAAGAACTTCAAGATGAGGGCTGCATTGTTATGGACTATAAGCGACTTTCCTGCTTATGCAATGCTATCAGGGTGGAGCACCGCTGGGAGATTGGCTTGTCCTTATTGCATGGAAGACAGTGATGCGTTCACACTATGTTGTAGCAGAAAATAATCATGGTTTGACAATTTAGGCTTAAGAAAAGTGACTGAGGTTGGTTCAGAATCTATAAATGCTTCAATTTCCAAGACATGTGGATGGAATAAGAGGAGTATTTTCTGGGACCTGCTATACTGGAGTAAATTGTTGATCAGACACAACTTAGATGTTATGCATGTTGAAAAGAATATGTTTGACAACGTATTCAACACAGTGCTTAATATCAAAGATAAAACCAAGGACAATGACAAGTCACGGAGGGAATTGAATGATTATTGTGATCGTCCTGAATTGGCATATGATGAGAGAATGAAATCTTATCCCAAGGCTTCGTATGTGCTGGAAAAAGACTCACAACAAATCTTATTTGCTTGGGTGAAAGATTTGAAGTTCCATCTGACAATGGTACACAACATGAGCTTGATCAGTCTCCAAATACTGGGAATAGCCAGACCAACCAGCCACAACAACGAATTTGACGTGCTGCTATGGGGACTCTACATTTTATTGAGATACCAAGGTCCTTGACATCCCGAGTTCAGGAGACCCAATATGAGGCAACCAACGAGGACACACCTAGCCCCATAGAAAGGAGAAGCATTTCCTCTTCACATCAACCATCATCTCTTACTCCTCATAGTGTGTCGGAGACACACACACCTAGTGTGACTTGTTCTAGAGACAAGCGAATGCTTATAACCTTTGACCTTGTTTCTCGGTATGACTTTTGTTTACATAGTATTATTCACACACACATATATCTATTTATATATATATATATATATATATATATATATATATATATATATATATATATATATATATATATATATATATTCATTGATTGTAGATAATTTTCTATGATTATATTTTTGTTTGCATAAAACAGGATGTTGATGCCTATAAATGATGTGGCTCGCTCTTTCCGACCAATTTTCAAGAGAGCTTGGTTTGCTGATGGATACTGTTGGGGGAATCTTTGTGAGGCTAATAAAAGGTTTTACTTTGAAGAGTTCAAGGTAATATTTGTAGGTAATTATGTTAATATCTTACAACATTATTTTATTCACTTTGTTCTTTTTAATTGTTTTATAGAAGAAATTTCGTTGGGAGGATATCGATAATTCGATTATGTATGATGCCTTGTGTGAGCGTGCGGCGGGTCGATATGCACAAGCCATATTCGACATTAGGCATAAAGGGAAGATGCGCCACTTGGTGGATGATGATGTTTATAAAGCGTGGGAGGAAAAATGGAATGATGATTCATATAAAAAGCTCTGTGAGATAAAATCACAAAATCGTAGATCTGAGCACGTCCCTGGAGGTGGTATATCCACTCACTCTTGTGGTTCCCGATCCATTATCGATCACAAAGAGGCAATGGTATGCTGTATAAAATCTTTACAAAGTTTATTTGTTGTCATTTCTTTGTTGTCCTATAGAATTTGTTGGATGTTTTGGTTGTGTGCTGATTGAGACATTGTTTGTTCGCATATATGGTATGAAACTAAAAATATGGACTATTTTAAAAGTACGGGAGGTTATGGCGATTTTTTTTTCAGGAAATGAAAGTTACAGGCTGATTCGAATTTTACCATTACACTTTGGTACCATAATGGTTTGTTATTTCAATTGGTAATGATAATTTTAGTTTGTACTTATTGCAGAAGTGTAAGAGTGGTGGAGTAGAACCTTTGGCATTTGAGTTGTTTAAACAAACTCATACAACAAAGAATGAGCAGGGAGAGACAATATATATATGTCAAAAGGCACAAAAGGTGGCGGTAAGTAGTTTACTTGCATAATAATCAAATACTTATTCAATTTTTGTGTTCTTATTCTTTTAATTATATTATATTTTGTATGAAAACTTGAAGGATAATTACGTTGAAGAATTCAATTCAACACAAGATGGCGACGCCGCACAAGTTGATCCAAATCAAATATTCTTCAAAGTTGTTGATGGAAAGTCAATTAAGCAGAGAGTATATGGTGTGGGTGAGAGCGCCCCGCTATAATTCCCAGATTCCTTTCGAAGCACTCGTACTTCTTGACATCACGCTTCGAGCTATGACCAACACACTTATGAGACTATGAGATCTCAGCTGAAAGAGGATTTTATGAAGGAGATGGAAGAAGAGGTTGATCGAAGGGTGGAATCTCGCCTACAATCAAGTGTGCAGACTATTGTGCAACAACAGATAACACAAATACTACAGAATGGCCCCCCACCTGGGTGGTTTGGTTGGAGTGCACAATAAGGTGGTAGTGGAGGGGCATGGGGGCAGCAAGGTAATGGTGGTGGATAATGGGGGCAGCAAGGTGGTGGAGGACGTGGACAACAAGGTAATGGTGGTGGACAATGGGGGCAGCAAGGTGGTGGTGGTGGTCAATGGGGGCAGCAAGGTTATGGTGGTGGTGTATGGGGGCAACAAGGTGGTGGTGGTGGATGGGGGCAGCAAGGTGGTGGTTGTGTTGGTGAAGGAAGGGGGCAACAAAGTGGTGGAGGAATGGGGCAGCAAAGAGGAGGAGGTGAAGCTGGAGGGGGATGGGGACATCAAAGTGAGGCTGGTGGAGGGGGGGCAGCAAAATGGTGGAGGGGGACAACAAGGTGGAGGAGGGTGGGGGCAGCAAAGTGGTGAAGGGGGTGGAGGAAGCAAGGTGGAGGTGGTGGTGACGAGCAATTAGGGATTGGTGGAGGAAGATAAGGTGCATCATGGCTCAATTCTTACTTTGAAAGTATTATATGAAGATGAAGTGTTTTAGGTGTAATTAAAAAAACAATTAGTATTCTATCACTTGTCTTTTTTGATAACACTAATATGGATTGTGTTATGGTTACGCCATTGACAATGAATGATGTAGGATCATATCTGTTTTGAAGGCAATGCATCTGGCTGCTTTTGGCTGTTTTTGGCTGCTTTTCTATTCACTGTATCAATTTTCAGGTCAATACAGGTTTGTAGACAATTACAAATATTTAGAAAAAAAAGAAATGAAATGCCAACGGATTGCCAACGGACAACCTTGTCTGAAAATTTGTAGGGATGATGTAATATTAGAAACGGAACATATCCGTTGGCAATTGCAAAGGGAATATCTGTCGGCATTCCGTTGGTAAAAGCGTTGTAGCGGACAAACAAGGTTCGTCGGCAATTTAGGCGATCCGTTGGCAATTTGCCAACGGAATATCAGATATCCGTCGGGAAATAAATTACCAACAAGCTATTTGCAAACAATCGGTTTTTGTTGGCATTCCGTCTGCAATACTAATTGCCAACGGATTACATACGGATTTGTCCCTTGGGAAACGAATGTTTTCCAGTAGTGACAAGCCTCCAACATGTTTCCATGTTTTAAGGGTTACTTTTGCCTTTTGATTAATTAATACACCATTTGGCTCCATTATTTGATTCAAGCTTCCCCAATTCGTGTGAGCCTCACCTTTCCCCTCCTTCAACCGATGCCACTCCATTCCTATCCCTTTGACGCGTCATCACACACTAAATAACATTAAACAAAGAAAAAGGAGAGTATTAAGGCAAATTTTGACCAAATCTCTCATTAGCCTTGGATCCAACCGATTCCAAGGCTCCCTCCTCTCTCTTTGGCTTCTCCAAGTCGTGGGTAAGTCACCAAGAACATTGAAGAACACTTTGGTACCTAGGTGAGCTTAATTAGTCATTTTATGTTCAATTTCTTCCCCAATCTTTCCTCTTTCGGTGGATCTAAACATCAACCACTTCCATCCATGGATCTAGGTTGTTCTTGGAGGTTAAATGAAGGAGGAATCTCGGCCATAACAAGGGAATAAGGTTGAGAAACTCAAACTTGTTCTTAAGGTACAAAAATGTGCTTTAAGCACTTATCTTTTGATTCTCTTTAGATCCGGTTGTAAAACCTGTTCTAATAGCCTTATAATCTTCTTCTTGACATATTTATTCAGTGGATCTATCAAGAGCTTCAAGGTGTAGCTAGATCCAAGCCAAAAACACCATTTTTGGCATCTTAAACAAGGTAAATCTTAGTCATCTTCCAAGCTAACTACCCACGGTTTTATGCCTTGTTTTTAAGAGAGTTTTGATACTCTTTCTTTCTGGAAAAAATAGGGCCGAAGTAGATCTCCAACAAACTTGAAGATCTAAGGTACATCTTACCTTGAAATATACATTAAAACACTTCTTATGGTTAGATCTTGCTTGGAGACTAACTATGCCTTGGTTTCTGTTTGAAAACATGTAAAAGAAGCTGTGGGAATTTTATCTAAGGCTGGCCGAATCCAAACAAGGATTTATCCAAGCTAAATCAAGGTATAAATCACTTAAAACCTTAACTTGATACATTAACACAAGTTTAAGCTTGTGTATATTAAATGCCGTGAGTGAACATGTATATTAAGGTCTTATTTTGACCTTAGCTGATTAAGGAATGGTTTAATAAATTTTATAACAAATTAAACAAGCATAATTGTCAAATTTAAGACATTATGTGGAAGTTTGGTAATTAAATGAAAAACCTATGGTGAGGCCGAGATCTATATGTATTTTTGGGACATTTATGTGTAATTTATTTTGTGAGCAAATGTTTGTAATAAGGCCATGTACTTTAGGCCATTTTATTTATGCATTTACAAGCTTTTATTTAAGTTTAGGTGATATTCAATTATTACCGAAAAGAAATGGGTCTTAGGTGTAATTAAATTAAATTTAGGGGCTTTATTAAAATAAGGCCGAAAATTAGAGGTTAAAAGGAGTTAAAATAAAGTTTATAAGATTATATAAAGTTTTGGGGTTAAATGGTGAATTTTGGAAACTTAAGGGTTAAAACTGTAATTATTAGGAATTAATGGTCAAGGAAATATTAAGGAGGTCAACCTTGACCATATGCTAGGTTTTGACCAAAATAAATAAGTTAGATAACTTATTTAAGGTTTTATAATAAGATAAGTATTTGATGGTAACAATTATATAACATATGTGGTAAATATGTTATTACCAAAAAATAAAGGGTGTATAATGGTATTATAAACACCCATGGGCTATTAGGAATTTTTAGGAATTTATTGGGTTGTTTTTGGAATTAAAATGAACTATATATGTATAATATATAGTTATTATGTCATTATGACACTTTGGAGAAATATAGATGGTGGAATGATAAAAACCGAGAATATATGGGTTAATAAGGATATTTATAACCCTTTGGTGAAATTTGGAGATTTTTAGAATTATATAAGAATATTTATTAAGATATATGTATAATATATAGTTTTAATGACATTATAAAACTATATGTTATAAATTGGGCCTAATGAAAATATAAAATATATATATTGAGGTCTGTTCGGTTATTAAATAAAATAACCATAGGTTATACTCTTTTATAAGTTAGAAATGTTATATTAAATGGTATATATAACATGGTGAAAAGAAAGGGGTGATTTTGTAAATAAAGGAAACTATGGTTTATGGAAAAGAATAAGGTTTAATATATATGCCTATGCGGCAACATAAAATAGTTTTGTATAAAAACTATAGGTTATAAGTTAAAGGAAATAAAAATATCATATCAAATGATATTAGTATAAGGTATAACATCACAAAATGTTTTGTGGTCAAAATAGAATTTAAATAAATTCAAGGGCTGTACCGAATTACATAAGGTTGGAAAATGAATTTTAGACTAAGGTCTATAATGTTATAAATGTTATAACAATTATATGGTACTAAGGTGGTTTAATGGGATTAAGATAAGTAAGGATATTCACATAAAATAATGTGACGAACTATAAATAAATGAGAATTATAAACTAAGGTGTTTATGGAATAAACCTTAGGAGTTGTAAATATACAACATAAAATGTTACATAATATTAGGATAATAATCTTAATATAAGTTGTATAATATAATACAACTAATGGGAATAATCATCTAATAAAAGATGATAAAATGTAACATAAAATATAAGGGTTTATTAAACTCATGGGAATTACCTACGTGGTAAGTATATATACATACACAAATATGAGGTGGGTATATGTTATGGTTGGAAACCATATAACATAATGGTGGTGGTTGTTTAAAAAAAATAGTTACAAACTATATGTTATGAGCTTTTGGATGCAAATATTATTTGCTAAAGATAAATGGATTATATAATACATTGTATTATAATGGATGGTGGGAGAATGATACAATACAAAAAAATATAATATAATATAATCATGCATGCATACATGCAACTATAGGTTATGCACCTAAACTAGATGGTGGATAAGATTAAAGAGGAATACAACGAATTAAACTTAACAGTTGAAATATTATGACGTACGAGTGTTAAGTAACAAAGCCGAGTGTTTTAGAGAAACCTGTAACAATAACTGTAGAAAACAAGGGTGAACTGTCGGGGTTACTTGTTATTCGGAAATACCGGATGTAGTTAGTCATGGAGACTGACTTATAGTTTTAATACCGTTTAGATTATACTTCTGACAAGACGCTTGACGAGCTAGTGGACTACACGGAGCGTAGGATCTTGCTGATTCATACTCCACCGTAATACGATCAGGGTGAACGGTATGTAAAGGGGTTTGATCCGAGTTGTCCTAAGGAAGCTCCTTGGGCTCGGATTTGGTTGATATAACTTGTGTGTTATGTGTGTGGTTACATGTATGTGATTAAGTGTTACTGGATTATTTATTTATGCACGAGCGTCCTACGGGGCTAACACTACGTCGATTATAGATCGACTTATATAAACATACATATACGTATTGTGATGACATGACGATTACTTGATATAATACCATAGAATTAATATTAAGTATATGGTAACCTAAGTAAAACACTTAGGAACGAGTCACGACATTGTCGGTCTCTAGAGCATGGATCTCGAACATGAATATAACATAGATTACTTCTAGGTATGCGTGACCCATTGGGCCGCTGATTAATAAATGATATTCTCCATAAGACTAAGAGCAGATCTTAAACATTATGAGAGAGAGATGGTATGAGATTGAGGTGAGGAATCCCGGTAGTTTACGAACTGCTTGGTTGCGCATTTGTGATCACTGAGGGGTTTCTTAATTGGATTCCGCTCCAGGTTATATCCAACGAGCCCAAACTGGATCATGGATCAGGTGGCTACGGCCTTTTTATGGACGTCTTACGAGACATAAGTGAGTCAGGGGCCTCCGGACCTCTGGCGAAATGAGCACCTTTGTGTGTACGGGAGGACTACTGTCCATGGTGAGGTTATCGGGTTGTCCTAACATGACACCCAACTGATATTAATATATAAACATGGTTGGATGGAGCCTACAAGGCTAAGGTAAATTAAATATGAAAACTGTACGCCACGACGAATGTACATTGTACATATGGATGGGGCCTTGAAGGCCAAACTAAAATAAATTAATAAAGGATGGTATACGCTACGGCGATTGTACATTGTACATCATATTGTGGTTGTTCGATACGTTCGATATATAATTGTGGATTGTGTTATTAAATGATTGTTTGGATTGGATGGATGGTTGAATATCTATGAATATTTGTATGGATGATTATGTATATTATACATGTATGTTACAGTATTGTTTACAACTGTAAAATGGTAAAGCATGAAACCAATCTAATAACAAGATGGTAAAAATGACAAGTGACCAATAGGGTCCAGGCCCGGCATACTCAGCATCTATCGCTGATACTACACCATTTCAGGTTGTTGGTCATTGTTGAAGCCGAAGAGCAGGAACAGGGTAATTGGAGTTTTGCTTTTGTTACTACACATGGAGATGTTGTTTAGCAATGAGGATGGTGAATTGTATTATGGTAAGGTTGTGTATATTCAGGTTTGGGTAGATGCTCACTTGTCGATGTTTATGATTTATGGACTTAGCATGATGTATAGGAGTTTCTCGTTATCATGGCGGTTAGCAGTTTGTTTATGTTGGAAGTTGGATGTAATTTGGCTTCGTTGCTCGCATGGGCGAGTAATGGCCGGTGACACCCGAGTGAGTTTTGTAATTGTTGTTTATTTTTTCACTGCGAGACGTTTTATTTATTGCTACGTGAGAGATTATTACGTGATTGTGGAGTGGGGTGTTACAAAAGTGGTATCAGAGCGGAGTACCGCTCTGATGACGAGATAATAGGTTAAGACAGTGAGCTTAGGACTTGGGAAATTACGGGAAACATTTGGGAAGTACGAGACGATTCGTCTTAGAAAGAGATTGTGTCTAGTAACGCAAACTGCGTGACATAGTAGCCTTTAAGGCAATTCAATATCTACTGGTTATGTACGGTAATTTACCGAGTATTTATGTGACATACTGTAACGCCCCTAAATTACTAACCATAATATGATAATAAACTTGCTCAGATTAATAAAGCGGAAGCATAAGTCTTATAGGACGTTACCGCCACACTCACAACCATGTGAATGCTTAGGCTTAACTTACAACCAAACTAACCTTGTATTACATAGGTTATAGAACAACCTAATACATTAGTCTAGAAACCAAGAGAGAATAAAATGATGGTCTTCTAGCCCCAAAAGCCCACACTCTCGAATGTCTCCACAACTAAGGAGAAGCTTCTTCATTTCCTGCATCTGTGGTCATTCATACAATCACAAAGAAAAGACCACAGGGCATAAAGCCAAAAATCAGCAAAGCTGAGTAAAATCAAAGCTACCATCAGAAAATAACTTAGTAAAGTACTTGATGGTATATACACAAACTTTGCTCAACCAAGAGTTCAAGCATTAACAATAAGGCATCCAAACCTGCACAAGTACATGTTAATCAATTCACATATTTTCCTTGTCATCAATTTCTCCATTCCACACAAATCAGTTCAAGGGACGAATCCCGATCATTGAGGCGATCCAACCTTTCCCAAACGCACTCCAGGCCCTAAAAGATGTGCACACCCCCTATAGTACCTTTAAACTATAGTGTAGGAAACCATGAAGCATCTCATGGAGCCCAAGGCATACCATGAGTCCAATAATTCATAAGAAGGCAGTTACTGCTCAAGTTCCACATATGGCCATATATCTCAACAATCCATTCCAATGAGTTACTCATTGAATCCTCATTAATCAGAATATAACAATTTAAAGTATAACAAGAATAAACAGTCAAGTCACTTAACAAAGCCCATTTCATAATTTCAAACACAAGGGACATAACAATAATCAAACAGCACTTAAGGAAAGGCTATGATCACATAATCTTACATGGCACCTTCGGCCAGATCATACAGCATCAAATATCTCAGCTTAACAATTCAAACAACCATAAATCATACCTTAAGACCAAGTCTTGATCAAACAAACAAATCATATCCATTTCAGTTCTACTATTAACTATCTCATCTAGATCAGCTTAAGACATAATTTAACTATAGATTACAACCTGGATCAAACCATAATTGGTTCCTAACACTTTCGGTCATAACAACACAATATTAACCAGATTAGCTTAGGAGTTAATCCAACCATAAACAACCTTCTAAGACAGTACATATAAGTTCCTAACATATTAGACTTTAAGACCTTAAGTCCCAGCTTAGTTTAAACTATCATATTCATCCTAAAATCATGCTATACATCTTTAATAGTTCATGGCCAATTCTGCCATACTAGGTTACTAATGACCAGAACATCAACAATCATGTTTTTAACCCTAGGACACATCTAGTTTACACTAATTAACTTCCAACTGAAAGCGGTTGTACTAGACATCTAATACACCAGATTAGCTCTTCTAGTAATCACACCTTACAACTTAAACAAATTCTATACTTTCACCTATGTTATTCTGCCATAATAATCAGATAGGTTCTAAGTTAGTTAAGCACCTAAAACACTTGATTAATGCTCTAGAATTCCACCCACAAATCTGGTGATTAAACAAAACTCTTTTAAGTCACCATTTATCCCAGGTTATAACAACACCATATTAGACTAAAGATCATCCAGAACAATCATAATTACCTCTAGGTTATTCCCACTTACTAAACAGCAGCAAAACACCATAAACAAGCTCTTAAGCAATCAGTAATCAAAGGTAGGCTGTAAACACATCCTTTTCTTCCTTAAAACACTTTTCTAACTCTTCTAGCTTTAGGCTAATAAATACCTACGAATTTTAATTAGATAATATAGGGGTAATACTCCTGTAAAACATACAGATTTATTAAGGGATGGTAACCATGAAGTTACCTTGCAGATTGTTGAAGAAAACCTTCCTTAAATCCTTGGAAAGCTTGCTAGAAGTTAGAACACCCTAAGACAGCCTTTAAGCTCCTAGAATGGACATGGAAATGGAGTGAGTTCCCTTGGTTTCTCCTCTGGTTTTCGGTTGAGAATAGACTAGGAAAGGATGAAGAACACAACCAGAACGTCCTTACCTCTAAGATTGGAAGAAGATGAAGATAGTAGCTCTCCTCCTTCTCTTTGCTCTCGGCCAGGTGGTGGTGGTAAGCTTTCTCTTTCTTTTCTCTTCTAAACGTGCTAAATGGCTTAATAGAGGTGGGGGACGGTTTATATAAGCAAGGAGGACGGTTTAGGTTGCTTAAGGTGAAGGAAAAGTGTGTGTGGCTGATTTCTAAGCCATGTCACATCTCCAATGGGATGTTGCCACCTCCTACCAGCCTACTTAGGTGTCAAGCTCCTATTGGTTATGGTATGTGTCAAGTGTTTAAGTAGGTGCCAACTCATCATGCCACCTCGTGCTTAAAGACGTCCTACTTGCCTACTAGCTTGGTCGTGCTTAAGACGTCCTACTAGCTTGCTAGCTTGCTGAGTCACCTACTTGCTTACTAGCTTGATGAGTCACCTACTTGCTTGCTAGCTTCCCCAAGCAGCTGCATCACCTACTTGTGTGTTTACTACATAAGCTAGCTGCTGCATCACCTATTAGCTTGGTTGGCACAATGTTATTGGAGCATTCTAGCTAGCTACTTTCAAAACAATACAAGAAGTGCTATTAAGGACTTTTCTGGTCCAAATGTGTACTTATGCCAATATTAGGATTTAAATATGCTTAATAGCTCATTAAGACCTAATTAGCAAAGTAAATCATCCTTTAGAAACTTTGGGTATTTCATTCACTCCCCCTTAAGAAAAGCTTCGACCCCGAAGCTCCAACTATTCCCAAGATCATTCATACATTAAAACTATAATGCAACTAATAAACATTAAGTATTCACACCAAGTAATCAAGCATAAACAGAAGACATTCATGAAAAAGGGTCTTAACATATTCATACCAAAGATATCAAGAATAAGAGTATCGAAGTCACTCCCCCTAAATTTTAAGTTACGACCTCGTAACTATAAATGTTACCTAGGATTCATCAAAAAGTTCTGGGTATCTTGTTCTCATAAAATCCTCTGTTTCCCAGGTTGCTTCCTCAATTTTATGGTTGGTCCAAAGGACTTTCACCATTTTCGTAGTCTTAGACCGTGTCTCTCTGACCTTTGTGTCCAATATTTGTATTGGAACCTCCTCATATGACAAAGATGGGTCAATCTGAACTTTTTCAGGTTGGATGACATGAGATGGATCGTGTATGTACTTCTTCAACTGAGAAACATGGAAAACATTGTGTACCTTGTCTAATTCTGTTGGTAATGCTAATCGGTATGCCAAAGTTCCCACTCGTTCTAAAATTTCATATGGGCCAATGTATTTAGGGCTAAGCTTTCCTTTCTTCCCAAATCTCATGACTCCCTTGGTTGGAGATACCTTCAAGAATACTTTCTCTCCCGCTGTAAATTCCAGAAACTTTCTCTTTTTATCAGCATAGGACTTTTGTCGATCCTGTGCAGCTTTCATCCTTTGTTGGATGAGTTTCACTTGCTGAATCATGTTTTCAATCATTTCTGGTCCTAACAAAACCGTTTCTGAGATGTCATCCCAACATAGTGGAGTTCTACACTTTCTTCCATATAAAGCTTCATATGGAGCCATTCCAATGCTACTATGGTAACTGTTGTTGTATGAAAATTCTATCAAATGGAGATGATCAGTCCACGTACCTTGGTAGTCCATAATACAAGCTCTCAACATATCTTCTAATGTTTGAATTGTTCTTTCTGTTTGTCCATCTGTTGCGGGGTGAAAGGCAGTACTGAACTTTAACTGAGAACCCATAGCTTTTTGAAAGCTCTGCCAGAAACGACTTTGAAACCTAGAATCCCTATCAGATACAATACTTGTAGGAACTCCATGATATCTAACAATTTCCTTGATGTAAGTAGCAACTAACTTATCCATTGTCCAAATATCTCGCATTGGTATAAATCTGGCTGTTTTGGTGAGTCGATCCACAACAACCCAAATTTGATTCATTCCTGACCTAGTTAAAGGTAGTCCCACTATAAAATCCATAGATATGGAATCCCATTTCCAAGCTGGTACTTCCAATGGTTGCATTAAGCCTCCTGGTCGACTATGCTCAAACTTTACTTTCTGGCAAGTTAAACATCTAGCTACAAACTCAGCAACTTCACGTTTCATTCCTGGCCACCAAAACTGTTTCTTTAAATCCTTATACAACTTATTACCTCCTGGATGTATGGAGTAGGGTGATTGATGGGCTTCTTGCATCAACTTCTTCTTAATCTCCCCACAGCTCTTAGGAATGCACCACCGACCTTTGAACCTTAAACTTCCATCTTTATGGATCTTAAAATCTGTAGCTTTCCCTTCTATAATTTTCCTCTTGATTTGTTCAAGTTTCTCATCCCCTGATTGGTCTTTCCGGATCTCTTCGAATATATCCAGAGAAATGGACATTTGGTGTAGACTACTTGATTGTGCTTCTCCACTAACTACTAACTCCATGTCAAGCCTACGAATATCTTCATACAACTTATCTGGGAGGATCCACATGGCTGCTGTTGAATGACTTCTTTTTCTGCTTAAAGCATCAGCTACAAGGTTTGCCCTGCCTTCGTGGTATTGAATATCCAGATCATAATCTTTGACAAACTCTAACCATCTTCTCTGCCTCATATTCAGCTCCTTTTGAGTGAATATATATTTTAAGCTCTTATGGTCGGTGAAGATTTTGCAAGTGACTCCATATAAATAATGTCTCCAGATTTTCAGAGCAAATACTACTGCTGCAAGCTCAAGGTCATGAGTGGGGTAATTTTCTTCATGTTTCTTCAATTGCCTAGAAGCATAGGCTATCACTCTCCTATTTTGCATTAGAACACAACCCAGACCAAACTTCGAGGCATCACAGTAGACCTCCAGGCCATCCACTCCTTCTGGTAATGTTAACACTGGAGCAGTAGTTAATCTAGTCTTTAGTTGCTGGAATGACTGCTCACATTGGTCACTCCACTCAAATCCAACAGATTTCTTCATCAAATTCGTCAATGGCCTAGCAATTTTGGAGAAATCCTTGACAAATCTCCTATAATAGCCCGCAAGCCCCAGAAAACTTCTAACCTCTGTAACATTGGTAGGACGAGGCCATTCCTTAACAGCTTCAATCTTTGAAGGATCTACAGCTATACCTTCACTTGAGATGATGGCCCAAGAAAGCCACTTCTTTCAACCAAAAATCACATTTAGACAGCTTTGCATATAACTTATGCACTTGTAGTAATTCTAACACCTTTCTTAAATGTTCGGCATGATCTTCCTGGTTCTTGGAGTAAATCAAGATATCATCAATAAACACCACAACAAAACTATCCAAATATTGATTGAAGACCCGGTTCATCAGATCCATAAACACCGCAGGAGCATTAGTTAGGCCAAACGGCATTACCGTAAATTCATAATGGCCATACCTCGTTCGAAATGCTGTCTTTGGAATATCTTGTTCAGCTACCCTTATCTGGTGGTAGCCTGATCTTAAATCAATTTTGGAGAACACACTAGCTCCCTTCAATTGATCAAACAAATCATCAATTCGAGGTAGTGGATACTTATTCTTAATGGTTACTTTGTTTAGTTCCCTGTAGTCAATGCAGAGTCGAAGGCCCCCATCCTTCTTCTTTACAAACAAAACTGGAGCACCCCAGGGTGATACACTAGGTTTTATATACCCTTTCTCCAATAACTCCTCTAACTGAGCTTTTAATTCCTTCATCTCCACTGGTGCCATTCGATAAGGTGCTTTTGCTATTGGTCCGGTTCCTGGCACTAAGTCAATGCAAAATTCAACTTCTCTTTTGGGTGGCATTCCAGGAATCTCTTCTGGGAACACATCTGGGTACTCAGCAACAATAGGAATTTCAGAAAGCTGATTTCTCTTTTCATTTAGATCTCGTACATAAACAAATACACTTGTTTTCCTTTTCTTACTTCTGCTGCCATGGAGATGGCAGAAATGATCTTCACCTTTGGCTGCCTTACTATCTTCCTGTATGATACCCGTTGCCCTGAAGGACTCTTTAACAAAATCCGCTGTTCGTAACAATCTAACCGCCCTTTGTACCGTTGCAGCCAATCCATCCCCAATATAATATCAAATTCCAAGCCTTCAAATACTACCAAGTCAGCTGGGAAACCTACTCCTTTAACAAGAATATTCACGTTCTCTATAATCTCAGAGCATTTTATCTTTTCCCCCGATGGTATTGTCACACAAATATTCACACAAGAAATACTGGACAACTTCAATTTCCTCATGAAAGCAGTAGAAGCAAAAGAGTATGTGGCACCGGAGTCGAATAAAACATGTGCTTCTAATCCATGAACAGGGAAAATACCTGTAATGACATTTCCTTGAGCTCTAGCCTCTGATTCATTCATCACATTCAGGGCTCCAGACTTCTTGTACTTGTTCTCATTCTTTTCAGCCCCTTTACTGCTACTTTGTCCACCACCAACTCCAGAAGCTGCTTTAAAGGTATTAGAGTTAGTATGGCTAACCGGTGGCATTCCTTTCCTGAAGCTTCTTGACTCAGGGTTTCGGAAACATTCATAGGCCCGATGCCCCAGCTTTCCACAGTGGTTACAAGTCACGAACCTCCCTTCACAATCTTTTCCAGGATGATTCTTCTGACATCTCCTACAGTTATAAGTTCTTCCACTTGGTGCTGTGGAAAATGTCTCCTTACCCTTGCTCTGGATACCTCCACTGAATCTTGTCTTTTGATTGAGATTGGGCTTCTTTACATCCGACCCCTCAGCTGGTCCACCAAAGGGCCTCTTTTTCTTCCCTTCATGGAACTCCCTTCTTTCATGCTGTACCATCTCAATGCTGGCAGCCTTCTCATAAGCTTCTTGTAATGTTTCATAAGTTGATCCCGCCATGAACTCCCGAATTCGAAAATTTAGCCCAAGTCTAAATTTTCTTGCCTTAGATTCTTCATCAGGGACTAGGTTTGGAGCGAACCTAGCTAGTTCCAGAAATCTGGTCCGGTACTCAGCTACCGACATAGATCGTTGTTGCAGGTTTAGAAATTCTTGTTGCTTCTTCTCTTTTAGATGATCCGGGTAAAAGCGAGTCCTCATCAATGTTTTCAATTCCATCCATCCAAAACCAGGTTGTTGAAGACAGCCCTCTTTTACAGCTCCCCACCATAGGTCTGCTTCATCTTTGAAGTAATAGGCAGCACATCCTACCTTTCTATCTTCGGGGCAGCCCACTGCCTCAAAGACTTTATCAAATTCTCGTAGCCATCCCTCTAGAATCTGAGGATCTTCCTGCCCATGGAAACTCTCAGGTTTTATCGCAGTTATCTGACGCATAACATTATTCCTGTTTGCTTCTAGCTGTGCCATTGCTGCAGCCATTGCTTGAGCCATCTCTTGGATATTAGCTGCCATCTAATCTTGGCAACAAAAGGGTTACTAACACATACACATTCCCTCAAACATTAATAACAATCAAGCAGATAAGAGTATTATACTCCATATTCCTGCAGGTTAGTTAACACAACAGGAGCAAACACGTGCCTTACTCTCACAGCCCCATATCCCATCCTAATTTCATTTTTAATCCTTATCACGAGCAACCATGCTCTGATACCACTTTGTAACGCCCCTAAATTACTAACCATAATATGATAATAAACTTGCTCAGATTAATAAAGCGGAAGCATAAGTCTTATAGGACGTTACCGCCACACTCACAACCATGTGAATGCTTAGGCTTAACTTACAACCAAACTAACCTTGTATTACATAGGTTATAGAACAACCTAATACATTAGTCTAGAAACCAAGAGAGAATAAAATGATGGTCTTCTAGCCCCAAAAGCCCACACTCTCGAATGTCTCCACAACTAAGGAGAAGCTTCTTCATTTCCTGCATCTGTGGTCATTCATACAATCACAAAGAAAAGACCACAGGGCATAAAGCCAAAAATCAGCAAAGCTGAGTAAAATCAAAGCTACCATCAGAAAATAACTTAGTAAAGTACTTGATGGTATATACACAAACTTTGCTCAACCAAGAGTTCAAGCATTAACAATAAGGCATCCAAACCTGCACAAGTACATGTTAATCAATTCACATATTTTCCTTGTCATCAATTTCTCCATTCCACACAAATCAGTTCAAGGGACGAATCCCGATCATTGAGGCGATCCAACCTTTCCCAAACGCACTCCAGGCCCTAAAAGATGTGCACACCCCCTATAGTACCTTTAAACTATAGTGTAGGAAACCATGAAGCATCTCATGGAGCCCAAGGCATACCATGAGTCCAATAATTCATAAGAAGGCAGTTACTGCTCAAGTTCCACATATGGCCATATATCTCAACAATCCATTCCAATGAGTTACTCATTGAATCCTCATTAATCAGAATATAACAATTTAAAGTATAACAAGAAAAAAGTCAAGTCACTTAACAAAGCCCATTTCATAATTTCAAACACAAGGAACATAACAATAATCAAACAGCACTTAAGGAAAGGCTATGATCACATAATCTTACATGGCACCTTCGGCCAGATCATACAGCATCAAATATCTCAGCTTAACAATTCAAACAACCATAAATCATACCTTAAGACCAAGTCTTGATCAAACAAACAAATCATATCCATTTCAGTTCTACTATTAACTATCTCATCTAGATCAGCTTAAGACATAATTTAACTATAGATTACAACCTGGATCAAACCATAATTGGTTCCTAACACTTTCGGTCATAACAACACAATATTAACCAGATTAGCTTAGGAGTTAATCCAACCATAAACAACCTTCTAAGACAGTACATATAAGTTCCTAACATATTAGACTTTAAGACCTTAAGTCCCAGCTTAGTTTAAACTATCATATTCATCCTAAAATCATGCTATACATCTCTTTAATAGTTCATGGCCAATTCTGCCATACTAGGTTACTAATGACCAGAACATCAACAATCATGTTTTTAACCCTAGGACACATCTAGTTTACACTAATTAACTTCCAACTGAAAGCGGTTGTACTAGACATCTAATACACCAGATTAGCTCTTCTAGTAATCACACCTTACAACTTAAACAAATTCTATACTTTCACCTATGTTATTCTGCCATAATAATCAGATAGGTTCTAAGTTAGTTAAGCACCTAAAACACTTGATTAATGCTCTAGAATTCCACCCACAAATCTGGTGATTAAACAAAACTCTTTTAAGTCACCATTTATCCCAGGTTATAACAACACCATATTAGACTAAAGATCATCCAGAACAATCATAATTACCTCTAGGTTATTCCCACTTACTAAACAGCAGCAAAACACCATAAACAAGCTCTTAAGCAATCAGTAATCAAAGGTAGGCTGTAAACACATCCTTTCTTCCTTAAAACACTTTTCTAACTCTTCTAGCTTTAGGCTAATAAATACCTACGAATTTTAATTAGATAATATAGGGGTAATACTCCTGTAAAACATACAGATTTATTAAGGGATGGTAACCATGAAGTTACCTTGCAGATTGTTGAAGAAAACCTTCCTTAAATCCTTGGAAAGCTTGCTAGAAGTTAGAACACCCTAAGACAGCCTTTAAGCTCCTAGAATGGACATGGAAATGGAGTGAGTTCCCTTGGTTTCTCCTCTGGTTTTCGGTTGAGAATAGACTAGGAAAGGATGAAGAACACAACCAGAACGTCCTTACCTCTAAGATTGGAAGAAGATGAAGATAGTAGCTCTCCTCCTTCTCTTTGCTCTCGGCCAGGTGGTGGTGGTAAGCTTTCCTCCTTTCTTTTTCTCTTCTTAATGTGCTAAATGGCTTAATAGAGGTGGGGGACGGTTTATATAAGCAAGGAGGACGGTTTAGGTTGCTTAAGGTGAAGGAAAAGTGTGTGTGGCTGATTTCTAAGCCATGTCACATCTCCAATGGGATGTTGCCACCTCCTACCAGCCTACTTAGGTGTCAAGCTCCTATTGGTTATGGTATGTGTCAAGTGTTTAAGTAGGTGCCAACTCATCATGCCACCTCGTGCTTAAAGACGTCCTACTTGCCTACTAGCTTGGTCGTGCTTAAGACGTCCTACTAGCTTGCTAGCTTGCTGAGTCACCTACTTGCTTACTAGCTTGATGAGTCACCTACTTGCTTGCTAGCTTCCCCAAGCAGCTGCATCACCTACTTGTGTGTTTACTACATAAGCTAGCTGCTGCATCACCTATTAGCTTGGTTGGCACAATGTTATTGGAGCATTCTAGCTAGCTACTTTCAAAACAATACAAGAAGTGCTATTAAGGACTTTTCTGGTCCAAATGTGTACTTATGCCAATATTAGGATTTAAATATGCTTAATAGCTCATTAAGACCTAATTAGCAAAGTAAATCATCCTTTAGAAACTTTGGGTATTTCACATACTGTACTACAGATGTTTGGGGGAACAAGAGGGCGTGGTACTGGAAGAGGTGGAGGCGGTGACCCCGTCATTCCAGGAGTTGCTGAGACGGTTGCAGCCGTTCTTGCACAGCTGGGTACTCAGATAGGAGGAGCACCAGCCCACCCGCCACACCCCAGGGAAACGAACTAGCTGAAGTCAGTTACAGAGACCTGACCACCTACATATTCTGGGGAACCAGACCCCATAGCTTTGGAGCGTTACATTGTTGAACATGAGAAAGCATATGAAGCTTTACAAGTACCTGACGACAAGAAGGTCGCCATTGCTGCTTTCCATCTGAAGGATGCAGCCAGCACTTGGTGGAGGTTGGTCAAGGACCATCACCTGGCTATGCCCGACTTTTCGTGGGCTTCCTTTGTAGAATTACTGAGAGGGAAGTACTACCCGGCGCATCTCAAGCAGAAGAAGCGCCATGAGTTTGAGAGATTGAACCAGGGAGGTCTGACCGTGGATGAGTATTACGCTCGATTCATTGGTCTATTGGACTTCATCCCCGGTGTGGATTACTCGGAGACAGTAAAGATCGAGAAGTTCTGGGGAGGACTATTATTTCGCATCCAGATGGCGATGGGTGCTACCCTCTACACTACCATCCAGGTATTAACATAAAAGCCATCTACTCTTTACTTACTACAGTACCGTTTAACGTCGTGAGAACTTATCAATGAAATCCCAGGAGTGTTATGACGCTGCCTCGAGGACTGAGCTAATGCTGCAGACTTGGGAAGAGACTCTAGGGGCAAAGAAGAGAAAGAACCCTGAGGAAGAGTCTGAGGGTGGAGGAGCATCTTCAGGCGATGGCCAGAAAAAGGGAAAGTAAGGACTTATCCCACTCTAAATTGTTTACCATATTAAACACCTTATGAATGTTGACCCGAAACCTTGAACAGGAAATTCTTTCCAAAGAAAGGGCCGCAGGGTCACCAGGGAAAGAAAGGGAAAGAGCCCGTCCTTCGATTGACCGGCCCAGCTATTGATGCTCAGCCTCTGAGATCTGCACCTCCTAAGGGTGAGAACACCTACCTCATAAATTCAAATGTGATCTTAACCTTTATATCAACAGTTATTGACTTAAACTTAAATACTATTATCAGGCACCGGACAGCCCCAGCGCCATTTTTACTGTAAGCGTTGTGGGAAGGACCGTCCTGGAGTCGACTGCGAAGGCCGCAAAGTCGAATGTCGGTGCTGCCACAAAGAGGGCCATAGGGAATTTGAATGCTGGATGAACCCAGAGAGCCGTAATTATAGGCCACCAAAGAATACTCAGAAGACCTCAGCTGGAGGATCTGGAGTACCACGAGGCGGTCAGGATGGCCAGACATCTACTGATGCTGGAGCCCTGAAGGGCAAGGGAGTAGATAGGGCATGAGTACCCTAACTCCATGAGACCGCTGGTGGAAGACTTTACTTACTGTGATATGTACTTACTTGGGATGTTAGACAGAAACATGTTATGAATATGCGGGAGTGTGTCATTGACCACTTGCCTTTTTGTGTATGACTTTGAAGACTAGTTTTGTGGACTCGATGCGAGTGACTTTGGAAATCTTGACGGAATATTATATATAATATATATATATACAGGATGTTTAAGCTAACATTATCATGTAGCTATACTCTATGACGCAGAGTCAATGAGACCGGGAATTACTGAACCAGAATTTCCACCTGCATGGCGCACTTGCTATTGCAAGCGCTATGACAATAAACCACTGAAATTTCCATCTGCCTTGCGCACTTGCTACAGCAAGTGCAACAACAGCAACAGTAACAGCAACAGCAACTGCAAATGCAACTGCAACAGCTACTACTTTTTTAGTCTTTTATTATATATATACAAAAAAAAAAGTTTTTCAAACGTTTTCATACAAACCCTGAGATTAGAAACCTATGCAACTTTGGAAGGACCGTTAGTCCAACCACTGCAACTGGGGAAACTACGCAGCCACTGTGATTGTAAACCACACCAGTTTAAATTGTTGGGAATTTTCAGACAGGGCTTATTAGCCAAATACCATCAGTGTATACCCGCATTTAATGCTAATCACTACTAGTGATGAATGTTTAGTCCTTATGGACAAGCATACCGTTTGTAGATGCACCACCGTCAGTGAGGATGGTTGGGTAGTGAAGAGCCAAGTTGCTCAAGCTATTATGCAATCTGCAGTACATCCAATTAAACGGATGAGGGAATAAATATGAACTATGGATGAGATATGATCATGAGAAACAGGGAGAAAAGGAATATGTGTGCACTCAATGAGATCGAAATAGGAGAACCAAGTTTGCTAAATATAGCACAGAATTTACTTACAAGCCGGCGTTATGGCTTATGGTTAAAGACACGAGTTACCACTGATGCCACCAGGGAAATAGCACTTATTACTAGATAACCGATACCATGAACTATTAAACAAAAAAAAAGGAAGAAGAAGAGAAAAGAAAACAGGATATCCATCAAAGGGAGATTGACAACAGAATACTTTACAATACTTCTGTGACAGACATTACCAGTTTACTAAACGAGACATGGGACGACAGCACTCTGTTAGGAGCATGTGGGCCCGACAGACTTATTTATGAGTTAGTCGGGTAAGTAGTAATGTATCAGTACGGTACCCCATGCAAGTAGACAAGTAGTGTTAGGAACACGAGAAGTAGTCAACTCCATACTATGGACAGTAAGACAGATTACCTCGAAGATGGACGAGAAGAGCCGCAGTTTAACCAACGAGCTAGAGAAATCAAGAACCTTCAACAGAGAATAGTAGACAGTATACAGTAAAGACAAGGAAACCTATCAAGGACGTGAAACGGAAGGAAAGAAACAAGAAAAAGAATCCATTATGGATGAATAATTTGTAGAACCCTCAAAAGGATCGAGCAAACACTTGCAATCCAGAGGAAATCTACTAGATGATATGGACATAAACGCGTGACTACGCAAGGATAAAAGACAAAGCTATATAGTAGCAGATACCTTAAGCAAGGAACAGTGGATTTGGAATGTACCACTCACAGGATAATTCACTCATCTTATCTGTTTGACTCATTGGATATTAGCTGTTGAGCATTTACGCCTCTGCACTCTGTATGACTGAGTGTTTTGGTATTGCACTTGTGCAGTTATTAATCTAGTGGGAATACAGGAAGATGTAATGGATATCAACAAGAGTGTGTAAAAAAAAAAAGAGAACTACAACAGTGTGTTACTCCGGAACAAAACCACCAGGAGACACGGATGACAATCATCATCTGAAATACCCCTAAATTAATTTAAATTAATTTAGGGGATTTCTTTTATTAAACCATAAATAATACTATTAATATTAAATTATGGTATGGAATTATGAATATTAAATTATTATAAGGAATTGTGAAATTTATTTAGGGGTTTTCTCCTATTTAACCCTAATTATTATACATTATTATATAGTATTATGAATTTAATAATAAGATTTATAAGTCAATAAATCTTGGGAAAATTTATAAACACTCCAAATATATTATAAAGTTTTTAGGAAGTGTTGGAACATTGTTTTGAAACATAAAAGTCAATATAAAATTCTAGAAATCTTAAAGCTTATTAAGCCTTGCTAGAGTTGACTTTTTGAGAATGGTCAAACCAGGCCATGAAACCTATACCAATAAATAGGTTATGAAAAACCATGAAGATCGATAAAAAGAACTTTAAAAACGGATCATCCTAGCCAAAGTTATGATAAATTGAAGTTTAGGGCCAAAATTTTGAAGGATGCTGACGTGTCCAGGACACGTGTCGCGCCCAGTCAGCACCGAGTCACTTAATCGGCTGAGTTTCCAGCGGTTTTGGCATGTCAACAGGCGATCTTTAGACACCTATATCTTTTTCCCTACTCCACCATTTCGTATGCCGTTTGTTTCATTCGATTCTCCTATCTTTCCTCTTTCCAACCATTACTCACACACCATCTAACTCCTTCTACAATGATCAGAAAGTTGATCCAAAGTTGCCTCCTCGCGAGTTCGTAACCCAGAATTCCAGTTTTTTCTGAAATCGGGTAAACTTCGTCACGCCATAACTTCTTCATTCCTCATCCAAATTTCGTGTTCTTTAGCTTGTTTTCAAGATCTTAAATCCCTCTATAACTTTCATGTTTATGGCCAAGGCTGATTCGCACTGGTTTGGGAGATAAATCTGTCTAAAGTTGCCCACTCGATCACGGCGGTAATTCTGCCCAGTTTCATCCCGAACCAACTAGGTAAACTCGGATCTTGTGAGATCTATAACTTTCTCCCTAGTTTATCAAATTCAATGATTCTTCCACTAACATCTAGAGTTACATGTCTACTTTAAAATGAAGTAGGTTTCATGGATTGAATCAATCTCAGTTAGCACGAGTTGACCCGTGAAGTAGGCTACTCGAACTGCACATAAAATAACGTTTTCCAGATTTCCCGATTTGATTTCACCCCGTTAATGCAATTCCGGTGAGTTTCCGATCAAATTTCTCCATGGTTTCCATTCGAAATTTCATCATCGATCAAACCCACATGCCAATTTAGTCTATTATGCATTACAATGGGAGAATTTGTCAAAATTGAATTCGAATTGAACTTTGAACCCTAACTTCGAACCCAGATTCGAAACTACTCTATTCTGCATGAAAATTGGGGAAATGGGTACCATTAGAACCGGGATTTGATTACGAATCGATAGGAACAAGAATCATCGAATTTCGTTCTGTAGATTGTGAGTTATAAGGTGATTAGTACTCGGGTCGGAAGGGGAGATCGCTGAAGAACTCGAGAGTTCTAGGCCATCCGATCGTAGGTATTAGTAATGGACGGCCGAGATTAGATCGTGGGGATTTAAGTTGTAATAAGTTAATATATTTTCCAGAAGAAAGTCCTAACTTGCTAGATTTATTTAATGGCCTTCCCGAATGTATTTTGACTTGAAATTTTAACCATAGATTCCTTATAAAATCTAGTTTATTTTGATGTAAATTAATATGGGTTTTGAGTTTTTAAACATAAGTTATGATTTTTGCAAGTTACGAGTATTATGGAATTATTTGGATAATTTACAAAGATATTTTTATGAAATAAAAATTTTATAATATGTCTAAAATGTTATAGTTACTATATACTTAATTTGGGAATTTTTGGACAAGGGGAAATAGGTTTAAAAGTTGTAATGCTAAGGTTTTTCATAAGTTATCTTATAATATAAGGTTTTTAATGTAACAAAAATTAAGGTATAGTTGATTAATGAACTTTATAGGTTGGGGAAAATATAATAAGACTAAAATAACATTTAATACAGAATGTTAATAAATATTTTGGGTATAAACTTTTAAGTGAAGTAAATATATATAGATGTACGTATATATAAACGAAATAAAATAGTAACTTAGGTTAAATCAAGGAACTAAATTAATCTACATTTATATTAATTAATAATATGGTGTAGTTAATATACTTAATTGAAACTAAGGAAAATACTTTATTTTATTAACCATATTTTGGATGTAGGTGTGTGTCAAAGTTAATAT
The DNA here is from genome assembly GCA_023374045.1 of Limonium bicolor. Lineage (NCBI taxonomy): Eukaryota > Viridiplantae > Streptophyta > Magnoliopsida > Caryophyllales > Plumbaginaceae > Limonium > Limonium bicolor. The sequence continues at coordinate 299,611,683 of CM041779.1, forward strand.
AAATAATTAAATACAATAAAACTACATAAATAATGTTTTGTACAAATCCTAGTATATATAAATATATACACAGTAAACATAGTAAAATTAAATACCTTATAGGAAATATAATACGAAGGAATTAATATGTTAAACTAAACCTCTAATATCTAATAGGAGAATATTATATGAGGTGGTATTAAATTATAGTTATGAAATTAAGCTTAAAGAGTTATCTTGGATTTCTAAGATTTATATAAACCATATTAAAATACATGTGTAATATTCTTTGTCAGAGACCAGAATGTAAATCTATAATTTGGTTTGGTAATTAATAAGTTGGGACTTAGGAATATTTGTAATTAGATTTTACACAATAGAACTTACCATATAATTAATAAATAAATGTAATACTTTTACATCTAAATGTTCTTAATATATAAACAATAATAAAATAAATAAAATCCTTTTACATCTAAATGTGGGGTGGATTAGTAAGTCTGGATTTAATCATTTCTTAACATTTATGGTATTGAAACATAACTTAATGTTTTAGGATAAAATCATTAAAAGGATTATGGTATAAACCTACATTAAACTATGATTTGGAAATTTATCTAAATAATAATCCTTAAGTTTCTTGGAATTAGATAAGCCATATGAAATACATTTATATCATTAATTACCAATACTTAGGATGTGAGTCTACAATTAAGTGAGGGATTTAGTACTTAGAATTTATAGAAAGGTTTATAAATAGGAATTTGATACTTAAAACCTTTGAACCTTTTATTAGATAAAACTAAGTTACATAAGAGATTATATTGATCTACTTTACGACACTAAAAATATTAATGTGTCATTTGAGTATAAGGTATGAGGATTTTTCAGATCATATTATCTTATTAAGTAATTGACAATTTCACTTGTGAATGAGAGTTTAATTCTTAGATAAATTCTACCTTATGTTAAGATATAATGTTCATCCTAAAACATAATAAAGGAGATTAATTTATTAAGTTATTCCTTTGAAACCTTAGGTTTTGTAAACAATATGAAAAATGTATTTTAAGACGTAAGTTTATTAAAATTTAGTATAAAAGGATTATACATAGTCTATAGCGGGAATGTGTGTAAAAATAAAACATTTGGGAAATTAAATGTAAGCAAGGATAAATAAAAGGTTATCTTAAAGTGCCTTATTATATAGTTAATGATAAAGTAAATGATATACCTTGGAAATACTAAATGTAAGAGTTCGATAAATCTAAGTTAACTATAATATAGTTATTCAAGATGAGAAGCAATTTAACATCTTATGATAAGATTATTAGATGGTTGTAATAAAAGTCATCCTAAACTAAACATATGATAAATGAGTGTAGTAACTCAATTAGGTTATCAAAATGCATCTATAACACCATGTTTCCAATATACAGGATGTAGATCTTAATTAAGTTGAGGGGAAAACTTAATCATAATGGATTATTGGTAATACTGATAAATACATAATCATTACATTATGAAATAATAGTATAATATTCTAAGATAAACCTATCATAGGTCATAACCCGATATTATTCTAAATTAAGAATAAAAGTATTAAGCTTAAGAATTATTATTGAGATTCTAAGATTAGATGAATAATATAATACGCACTTATGATATAAGGGTCTCAAGAGTCTTGAATTGAGAATTAGGGTTAAGTATGAATAAGTGGATAAGAGTGTAACAATTAACAAGTGTTAATAACATACATTCCCTAGTCTTACAACCTTGGGTTATACAACATTCTAATATAAGTCAAAGGTTATACATAACATTTAAGTGAGGGCTTAAAAGACAATTGAGACTTAGAAATAAGAGTGAGGAATTTATTTAAGTTTAACTTAGGTTACAAGTTATTGATGTTAGACTACCTTTAATATTCCTCAGAGTATTGTTGATTATTTGCACAAGTCGACTAGAACGGCTACAGCGATTACCAGGTACGATTTCTCGTACTCAGCTTGTTGTGTCTTGGACTCTATGGAATGTTTTGTACGATTTCTCGTACTCAGATATTTTTGATGACAAATTTTATGGAATGTTTTGAGAAACGCTAAATGAGCTTGAATGAATCTTGAAAGGAAATTGGTTGTGTGACTAACTCAGCTTGATGTGACTAATTGAGCCTTGAATGTACACCTTGTATGGTAATTGGTTCCTTCTATCTGGTTGTTTCATTAGATATTATCTGCCTGGGGTTTACGCCTCTGCACTCTGTAGGACTGAGTGTTTTGGTATCGCTCTGGTGTAGTTAATGATCTAGTGGAAATATGGGAAATGTCAATCTTGGTAATTGCTTCTTTTGACCCTGGATATTGTTTCCTCCATGAGCTGAGTCTTGGTTGTGATGTGCGCACATCTTCACTGGTAAACAGCGAGGGGCTGTATATCCCCTGTCCAATCGGACGTTGTAAACAGCGAGGGGCTGTATATCCCCTGTCCTATCGGACGTAGTTAACAGCGAGGGCTGTATATCCCGTGTCCCAAAAGGGACGCAGTTGGCAGCAGGGCCATCTCTTCCAATTGGTTTCATTCCACTCTTGAGTTGTTGGTTCTTGGATATCTTCTTTCATTCCCAGTCCTTGTGACTACTTGGGTCTTTCTAATCCTAATTGGAACTGAATCTAACTTAAGCAATGGATGTTCACTAACTTCTGGCGTGGTTTCTTTTAAGTTGACTCACTTTACCTCTTGTTATTTATCTCTATCCTTGACTTGATATCTTTGACTTGGTGATTTTGATGTGCCTTGTTCTTCTGTTTTGTTTCAAGCATTTGACTTCGAGTTATTGTTTGTTTCAAGAGTTATGTTTTAAACTTTTGTTTTAGAGAGTTGTACCAGTTCCATTCCAGGGAACTGACTCACCCCTCCCGGGGTGGGCTGCTTGGTTTCATCTTGCAGGTACGGACTGTTACACAGGTGGCCACGAAGAGTATGAGTGATTGGGATGGGAATTAGGAATTGTGGAGAGTTTTTATATCTTGCACTAGTTATGTTTTCTCGAGTTCAGACCGTAGCATTTATAATTTTATAAGTTGTAATTGGTGAGGTTTGGTGCCGGGTGTTTGGAACCCGATGATCTGTAATCGCCTTAGTATATTATTTCCGCTGCATTTATGGTAAATAGGGGCGTTACATCATCTACGTGGACATATAGGCTGGTACGTCTTAATATTATAAAGACAAGTGCAAGGAGCACTAAGTACTAACAATAGCCAATGTCACATCATACCTCAAGCTGAATATCAGTGAGAGAAGACACACACATGTATGCCAGTGATCCAAATAAAAGGATACACAGCAATGGAAAGAGGCCAACTGAGCATATGTTCATGGGTCTGCACCTCAATACGGAGCGAGTGGGCCCATTATAACGAACTTGGGAGAGAGCACAAATAGTTTAGTGCCTCACCCTTTATGTATTGTGGAGCCTAGAAAGGCTAGAGTCATACCCGTCTCTCTGCTATGAGGATAATCCACAAGTTGGAGAACTCTTTGAGAGCCAAGTATCCAGCGCTGCTTGATGAGCGGCTGTTGTATACTTGTGGGGTACGGGGGCGTAACCTTTTTAAGGGGAGTAGAGCCTCTTGGTTGTGCACATGTGTGCACTAAGTTTTGGTTGTTTAGTATGCATTGCATACAAAGAATTGGTGGTGTGCGGGGCATACGAGGTTGTTTGTTTAGTATGTATGGCATACAGTGAATTGTTTCGTATGCATTGCATACAGTGAATTGGTTTGGTTGGTTATGTTTGGTACGTAGGGTGTACGTTGTTGGTTTATATGATGTGTGATGTGCACTTGTATGTATGTATCTTATGAGATACTTGTTTGAATGTTGTATTTACACCATGTGTGTAGTACCTTTCTTATGTTATTTGTGATATGTATTCATATTGCTTTATAGAATGATTACATATGATATCGCCTAGATACGAAATGAATCATTAGATATGGAATGTGGAACGATGGTATGTTATGGACACCTCAGGGAGGTTGTCAGGGGATGGTAGAACTGATAGGAAATGATGGTGCTGATGGATCACCTATATCCATATATGATTGAACTAACGCCACAAAGTGATGGCTATGTGCTGTATAAGCGCAAAACGATGTGTGTAAATGATATATCACATAGATATACATTATGGGAACAATGGGTAGTTATACATTTATATATACTTAACTACTTGATTAAGAGACTTCGGGACGAAGTCTTTTTAAGGGGGGTAGATTGAAATACCCCAAACTAATAAAACATGGATTAAATATCTAATCACATTAATTAAGGCCTAAACATGCCTTAAAAGTCAACTGAGAACAACAGTGGTCAACACAAAACAAGATGTTGCACCCTTTGACTGTGTAGGGTAAATAAATACCCAAATGAACTTCTTAGGACCTAAAAATTTGTCCTAAGCTTATTAACACATTACTAAACACATTACAATCGTTGGACAACACTCCAACGCAAATAAAAAGCATTTACATGCTTCAAGGTCAAAAAGGGCAAAAATGTGCTCTAAGAAACCTTAAAGGTCTAATGACCTCTAAATGATATAAAATTGGATAACATGATCAAATATCATGTAAGGAACACAAAAAAACCGTTGTCAAAGAAAACCAAGCTCAGAAACACCTTGAGACACAAAATGTGCACTAAAACTCCTTAAAGCACATTTTTGTGTAATTGCCTTCTAAATTGGTTTTAAATGGGCTAAAACATGTTAGGAATTTAATTCCAGAAATTTATGAATTTTTACAAATTTAATATTAAAACATTAATAAAACCCTAAAATGGGGCCCGTTTGAGTCAACATTGACTAAGAATGGTCAAGAGGTCAAAGTTTGACCCCTTGGACCACATGAGGTCGACATTCACAGGTTAAGGAGGTTTAAAATTGCCACTTGCAAGATAAAGACAAGCCTCCATCATGTTTCCATGTTTTAAGGGTTACTTTTGCCTTTTGATTAATTAATACACCATTTGGCTCCATTATTCGATTCAAGCTGCCCCAATTCGTGTGAGCCTCACCTTTCCCCTCCTTCAACCGATGCCACTCCATTCCTATCCCTTTGATGAGTCATCACACACTAAATAACATTAAACAAAGAAAAAGGAGAGTATTAAGGCAAATTTTGACCTAATCTCTCATTAGCCTTGGCTCCAACTGATTCCAAGGCTCCCTCCTCTCTCTTTGGCTTCTCCAAGTCGTGGGTAAGTCACCAAGAACATTGAAGAACACTTTGGTACCTAGGTGAGCTTAATTAGTCATTTTATGTTCAATTTCTTCCCCAATCTTCCTCTTTCGGTGGATCTAAACATCAACCACTTCCATCCATGGATCTAGGTTGTTCTTGGAGGTTAAATGAAGGAGGAATCTCAGCCATAACAAGGGAATAACGTTGAGAAACTCAAACTTGTTCTTAAGGTACAAAAATGTGCTTTAAGCACTTATCTTTTGATTCTCTTTAGATCCGGTTGTAAAACCTGTTCTAATAGCCTTATAATCTTCTTCTTAACATATTTATTCAGTGGATCTATCAAGAGCTTCGTGTAGCTAGATCCAGCCAAAAACACCATTTTTGGCATCTTAAACAAGGTAAATCTTAGTCATCTTCCAAGCTAACTACCCACGGTTTTATGCCTTGTTTTTAAGAGAGTTTTGATACTCTTTCTTTCTGGAAAAAATAGGGCTGAAGTAGATCTCCAACAAACTTGAAGATCTAAGGTAAATCTTGCCTTGAAATATACATTAAAACACTTCTTATGGTTAGATCTTGCTTGGAGACTAACTATGCCTTGGTTTCTGTTTGAAAACATGTAAAAGAAGCTGTGGTAATTTTATCTAAGGCTGGCCGAATCCAAACAAGGATTTATCCAAGCTAAATCAAGGTATAAATCACTTAAAACCTTACCTTGATACATTAACACAAGTTTAAGCTTGTGTATATTAAATGTCGTGAGTGAACATGTATATTAAGGTCTTATTTTGACCTTAGGTGATTAAGGAATGGTTTAATAAATTTTATAACTAATTAAACAAGCATAATTGTCAAATTTAAGACATTATGTGGAAGTTTGGTAAAAATGAAAAACCTATGGTGAGGCCGAGATCTATATGTATTTTTGGGACATTTATGTGTAATTTATTTTGTGAGCAAATGTGTGTAATAAGGCCATGTACTTTAGGCCATTTTATTTATGCATTTACAAGCTTTTATTTAAGTTTAGGTGATATTCAATTATTACCGAAAAGAAATGGGTCTTAGGTGTAATTAAATTAAATTTAGGGGCTTTATTAAAATAAGGCCGAAAATTAGAGGTTAAAAGGAGTTAAAATAAAGTTTATAAGATTATATAAAGTTTTGGGGTTAAAAGGTGAATTTTGGAAACTTAAGGGTTAAAACCGTAATTATTAGGAATTAATGGTCAAGGAAATATTAAGGAGGTCAACCTTGACCATATGCTAGGTTTTGACCAAAATAAATAAGTTAGATAACTTATTTAAGGTTTTATAATAAGATAAGTAGTTGATGATAACAATTATATAACATATGTGGTAAATATGTTATTACCGAAAAATAAAGGGTGTATAATGGTATTATAAACACTCATGGGCTATTAGGAAATTTTAGGAATTTATTGGGTTGTTTTTGGAATTAAAATGAACTATATATGTATAATATATAGTTATTATGTCATTTTGACACTTTGGAGAAATATAGATGGTGGAATGATAAAAAACCGAGAATTATGGGTTAATAAGGATTATATTAACCCTTTGGTGAAATTTGGAGATTTTAGAATTATATAAGAATATTTATTAAGATATGTATATATAGTTTTAATGACAATAAAACTACATGTTATAAATTGGGCTAATGGAAATATAAAATATTAATATTGAGGTCTGTTCGGTATTAAATAAAATAACCATAGGTTATACTCTTTTATAAGTTAGAAATTATTTAAATGGTATATAACATGGTGTGAAAAGAAAGGGGTGATTTTGTAAATAAAGGAAACTATGGTTTATGGAAAAGAATAAGGTTTAATATATATGCCTATGCGGCAACATAAAATAGTTTTGTATAAAAACTATAGTTTATAAGTTAAAGGAAATAAAAATATCATATCAAATGATATTAGTATAAGGAATAACATCACATAATGTTTTGTGGTCAAAATAGAATATAAATAAATTCAAGGGCTGTACCGAATTACATAAGGTTGGAAAATGAATTTTAGACTAAGATCTATAATGTTATAAATGTTATAACAATTATATGGTACTAAGGTGGTTTAATGGGATTAAGATAAGTAAGGATATTCACATAAAATAATGTGACGAACTATAAATAAATGAGAATTATAAACTAAGGTGTTTATGGAATAAACCTTAGGAGTTGTAAATATACAACATAAAATGTTACATAATATTAGGATAATAATCTTAATATAAGTTGTATAATATAATACAACTAATGGGAATAATCATCTAATAAAAGATGATAAAATGTAACATAAAATATAAGGGCTTATTAAACTCATGGGAATTACCTACGTGGTAAGTATATATACATACACAAATATGAGGTGGGTATATGTTATGGCTGGAAACCATATAACATAATGGTGGTGGTTGTTTAAAAAAAATAGTTACAAACTATATGTTATGAGCTTTTGGATGCAAATATTATTTGCTAAAGATAAATGGATTATATAATACAATGTATTATAATGGATGGTGGGAGAATGATACAATATAATAAATGATACAATACAAAAAAATATAATATAATATAATCATGCATGCATACATACAACTATAGGTTATGCACCTAAACTAGATGGTGGATAAGATTAAAGAGGAATACAACGAATTAAACTTAACAGTTGAAATATTATGACGTACGTGTGTTAAGTAACAAAGCCGAGTGTTTTAGAGAAACCTGTAACAATAACTGTAGAAAACAAGGGTGAACTGTCGGGGTTACTTGTTATTCGGAAATACCGGATGTAGTTAGTCATGGAGACTGACTTATAGTTTTAATACCGTTTAGATTATACTTCTGACAAGACGCTTGACGAGCTAGTGGACTACACGGAGCGTAGGATCTTGCTGATTCATACTCCACCGTAATACGATCAGGGTGAACGGTATGTAAAGGGGTTTGATCCGAGTTGTCCTAAGGAAGCTCCTTGGGCTCGGATTTGGTTGATATAACTTGTGTGTTATGTGTGTGGTTACATGTATGTGATTAAGTGTTACTGCATTATTTATTTATGCACGAGCGTCCTACGGGGCTAACACTACGTCGACTATAGATCGACTTATATAAACATACATATACGTTATTGTGATGACATGACGATTACTTGATATAATACCATAGAATTAATATTAAGTATATGGTAACCTAAGTAAAACACTTAGGAACGAGTCACGACATTGTCGGTCTCTAGAGCATGGATCTCGAACATGAATATAACATAGATTACTTCTAGGTATGCGTGACCCATTGGGCCGCTGATTAATAAATGATATTCTCCATAAGACTAAGAGCAGATCTTAAACATTATGAGAGAGAGATGGTATGAGATTGAGGTGAGGAATCCCGGTAGTTTACGAACTGCTTGGTTGCGCATTTGTGATCACTGAGGGGTTTCCTAATTGGATTCCGCTCCAGGTTATATCCAACGAGCCCAAACTGGATCGTGGATCAGGTGGCTACGGCCTTTTTATGGACGTCTTACGAGACATAAGTGAGTCAGGGGCCTCCGGACCTCTGGCGAAATGAGCACCTTTGTGTGTACGGGAGGACTACTGTCCATGGTGAGGTTATCGGGTTGTCCTAACATGACGCCCAACTGATATTAATATATAAACATGGTTGGATAGAGCCTACAAGGCTAAGGTAAATTAAATATGAAAACTGTATGCCACGACGAATGTACATTGTACATATGGATGGGGCCTTGAAGGCCAAACTAAAATAAATTAATAAAGGATGGTATACGCTACGACGATTGTACATTGTACATCATATTGTGGTTGTTCGATACGTTCGATATATAATTGTGGATTGCGTTATTAAATGATTGTTTGGATTGGATGGATGGTTGAATATCTATGAATATTTGTACGGATGATTATGTATATTATACATGTATGTTACAGTATTGTTTATAACTGTAAAATGGTAAAGCATGAAACCAATCTAATAACAAGATGGTAAAAATGACAAGTGACCAATAGGGTCCAGGCCCGACATACTTAGCGTCTATCGCTGATACTACACCATTTCAGGTTGTTGGTCATTGTCGAAGCCGAAGAGCAGGAACAGGGTAATTGGAGTTTTGCTTTTGTTACTACACATGGAGATGTTGTTTAGCAATGAGGATGGTGAATTGTATTATGGTAAGGTTGTGTATATTCAGGTTTGGGTAGATGCTCACTTGTCGATGTTTATGATTTATGGACTTAGCATGATGTATAGGAGTTTCTCGTTATCACGGCGGTTAGCAGTTTGTTTATGTTGGAAGTTGGATGTAGTTTGGCTTCGTTGCTCGCATGGGCGAGTAATGGCCGGTGACACCCGAGTGAGTTTTGTAATTGTTGTTTATTTTTCCGCTGCGAGACGTTTTATTTATTGCTACGTGAGAGATTATTACGTGATTGTGGAGTGGGGTGTTACAATTGAAGTTGACCAAGCTAAAGTGGAAGTTATTAAGAAACTTCCCCCACCAACCACGGTCAAGGATGTGAGGAGCTTCCTCGGGCATGCTGGTTTCTACAGGAGATTCATTAAGGATTTCTCTAAAATATCCAAGCCACTGTGTGACCTCCTTACCAAGAACTCTAAATTCGAATTCACCAAGGAGTGCCTTGAGGCTTCCAATACCTTGAAGGAGTGCCTCATTTCAGCCCCCATTGTTGTGTCTCCTGATTGGAATCTTCCATTTGAAATAATGTGCGATGTTAGTGACTACGCGGTGGGAGATCTTTTGTGCCAGAAGAAGGAGAGGATTTTGAGGAGTATCTACTATACTAGTAGAATGCTCAATGACGCTCAAAAGAACTATGCCACTACCGAAAAGGAATTGTTGGCGGTGGTGTTTGCTCTTGACAAGTTCTAATCCTACCTTCTTGGGAGCAATGTCATTGTCCACTCTGATCACTCAGCTCTTAAATATCTATTCAACAAGGAGGATGTCAAACCCCGACTTCTCAGATGGATTCTTCTTCTACAAGAGTTCGAGATTGAAATCAAGGATAAACCGGGAATGAAGAATGTGGTTGCCAACCATCTTTCTAGAATGGAAGCACCGGATAATGGAGTACTGATTAATGAATTCTTCCCTGATGAAAGCATTTTGTGATCGAGAAGAATGAAGACCCTTGGTATGTCGATATTACAAATTATTTGGCAAGGGGGAAGATCCCACATGAGATGAACTCTCATCAGCGTAAGAAATTTTTCTCCGACGTCAAGCTGTATTACTGGGATGATCCTTTGTTGTTCAAGACTTGTGCTGATGGGGTGATCAGAAGGTGTGTCCTAAGAGGTGAAATTTAAGAAATCCTTCATCATTGTCATTCTGGTGAAGCCGGAGGCCATCATGGACCAGTCTGCATTGTAGCCAAAGTTCTTCAAGTCGGGTTCTTTTGGAAGACCCTACATAAGGATAGTCATGCCTTTGTGGCCTCATGCGATCAGTGTCAACGACTTGGCAACCTCTCCCGCAAGCATGAAATGCCCCTAAACATCATGCTAGAGGTGGAACCATTTGACTTATGGGGTATTGACTTCATAGGCCCCTTCCCCTCTTCATGCTCCACCTTATCATCTAGGTGGCTGTCGACTATGGTACCAAGTGGGTGGAAGCCATCGCCCCCCTATGAATGATGCCAAGGTTATGATTAGGTTCTTGAAAAAGAACATCTTCACGAGGTTTGAAGTGCCACGAGCGATTCTAAGTGATGGGGGATCTCACTTTTACAACAACCAGTTCAAGGCATTGATGACCAAGTATGGAGTGAGACACAAGGCTGCCTTACCCTAACACCCCCAAGCAAATGGCCAAGCTAAGGTGACAAACCGAGAGCTCAAATGGATCCTTCAAAAGACCATCAATTCTTCCCGAAAAGATTGGTCTTTGAAGCTCGATGAATCCGCCTACAAAACTCCAATAGATATGTCTCCTTACCGCCTGGTTTATGGTAAAGCTTGCCATTTGCCGGTCGAGCTTGCGCACAAATCCTATTGGGCGGTGAAGACCCTCAACTATTACCTAAAGATGGCCGGCGACAAGAGGAAGTTCAACCTCACCGAGTTGGAGGAAATTCGAGAGGAAACCTATGAGAACAACTGCATATACAAGGAGAAAGCTAAGAAGTGGCATGATAAAGTGATCTTGAAGCAGGAGTTCCATGAGGGTGATCAGGTATTACTCTACAACTCCCGACTGAAGCTCTTCTCTGGTAAGTTAAAATCCCATTGGGCTGGTTCTTTCACTGTCACAAGGATAACTCCATATGGTGCATTCGAGCTGAAAAAAGTAAAAAGGGAAACTTTTATGGTCAACGGTTCCCGGTTGAAGCATTATATGGGTGGCGACGTCGAAAAGGTTGAAGCTCATGCTTTACATCTTCGGGACGCCCAGGTTTGATCAGACTTAAACTATGGTCTAGCCAAATACCTTAAAAAGAAGGGCAGCTTTCCGGGAGGCAACATGGATCTCTTTCCATCTCTTTACGTAATTTTAGTATAGTAGTATGTGTAAATTCTTTTTACTTGTGTGCGTACTTATTTTAGCTATTTCTGGATGTTTTGTGGTTTTGATGGTTTTTGGGTGGCTTTTAATGATGTGAGAAGAAAAAAAAATAATGAGGCAAATTTTTTGGCCGACCGACCCACAGTGGGTCGGTCTAGTGTAATTCTCGTAGGGGCAACTTACTGACTTCAACTGACCCATAAAGTCTGGGTCATTCATGGGTCAGCCGCACAAAACCTACGGAAACCAACTTACTGGAATCGACCAACCCACAGTCCTGGGTCAGACCTGGGTCGGTCGGGTGAAAATTTACAGAAACCAACTTACTGACATCGACCGACCCACAGTCCTGCGTCGGACCTAGGTCGGTCGGGTGAAAATTTTTGAAAAAAAAAATCCTAAAATGTTGCGTTTCATGATAAGTGTGAAATTTATATAGTTTTATAGGTGCTAGATAATTATTTTATGTAACTTTTTACGCACCTTCTCACACTTATCCTATGCTTTTTGTAACTCTTACTTTAGGTAGAAACTAATTCCAATTTATATGATAAAATCAGGAAATGATGACAGAAATGCATAGTTCGCCTCACGAGCTTTCCAACGCAACAAACGGCGAGTCAAACGGACTTATAACGAAGAATCGGGAGCCGGTTGAAGATTGCAGTACATCAGTATATATATATATATATTCTCGCATGACAACCGCCCCCTGTACATCACCATAACTGGCGGACGAGACACAACGAACCGCCTGGCGGTCAGGGAGGTGGACGAGACACAACGAACCGCCTGGAAGCTGGCGGACTTGGTGGCGGACGCAGCAAGAGGCAACCGCCTCTGGAATGGGCGGACGAGGCACATACAACCGCCTCTGAAATGGGCGGACAACAGGGGAGAGAACCGCCTCATATCTGGCGGTTAAGGAGGCGGACGGGCTTAAATCCGACGCGGAGAAGTTTTTCTTCGCGTCTTCTTCTTCCTTCTTCGCGGCGCCGCACTCGAACTACCTCATTAATTGCAGACGATCGCCCACCTTAATTTGTGCACGCGTGACGCTCTGCAATCAATTGCACTGCCCGATGAAATCTCTGACTGAAATCTTCACCGATCTGCACCAACTCCACCGCCATCTACTCACTAGCTCACTGTACCTGTCACTTCTCCGTTGTTTGCTTCTGAAATCCTCCGCCTATATAAACCCACGCTTTGCTTGCTAAAAATCATCCAGTCATTCACGCACCTATCAATCGATCCATTCACTCCATTCACTTCATCAAAAATCCATTCATCTATCAGTCCACGAATTAATCCATTCATTGACGAATCCACCACTTCATCCATCTTCTCCATAATTCACTCGACACCACCACCATTTTATTTTCTTTCTCCCGTAAACATCACCACACGTACTACACTCACACACTCACAAATTCATTCTCCAAATTCACTTACGTACACATCCATTTACAATTCACAAATCACTCGACCACCACCACAAAACTCACACCCCACCATTCTCCATATATTATCACCTGCCTCAATTCTATTCCGGTCTGTCAGAATAACGGAGCAGCTTCGGAGTCAGCGAAACAGATGATTTCTTTTACTCTTATCTCTGCTCATTTATTTAACATGTCCGGCTAGATTATTTATACTCTGGGAGATGGTTATTATTAGTTTGTTTTAATTGTGCACTTTATTTCACCGGTTTAAATTAATTATAATTTGATACAATTAATGTTATTCTCTCGCATTTTAATAAATTACATGAGTTTATTGAATTGCTTTACGAAATCTATTTTGATCAGATCCGTGTTAAATAGATAGGTCACATTAATTGTTATGTCTGTGGAAAAATTTATTCTGATTGAATAAATCTAGTATTTCAGATGCAAAATTATATTCCTTTTAATTAGCCGTTACATGTGTTTTGCCTGAGTTTAGATCAAACCTTGCATGTTCTGGTAAACGAGGTCATTAGAATTTAGGATTTAAATCTGAAGACTATAAAAGGGATTTTGCCAAATTATTCTTAATTAAACCGGTAGAATAGCATAATTAATCAAACGAGTAAAACCTGAACCCAGAGTCCGTTCTTCCATATTCACAACCACTTTTAATATTCTGTTATTTTAATTATTAGCTGTTATTTAAATTCTTGTTGTCTTTATTATAATTCACAGTTTAGAACAAAACAAAGTTCCCCCTCAATTTATAACCTTTGCTAAGTCTAGATAATTATCACATAGTCCCACGGTTCAATACCTGGTTCCCATAAACTCTACTACAATAACCGGGATTTTTGCAACCTGACGGTTTTCTGATTTATTAATTTCTAAGATTATTTCTTGGTATTTAATAGGTCAAATTTATCGTTTGCAAATTGGCGCCGTTGCCGGGGACTAGATTCCTGTCTAGTCCTTAGCTTGGGTTAAAAATTTGATTTACTGCATTTATTTACTTTTTACTATTATTATTTCTATCTATTTTTATTTTATTTTACTCTACTTTTAAACTTTTGTGGAATCTATTTTTCTTTTTTGCAGACTGTTGATGGTGTACACCCGTTCTTGGTCAGACACTCATCTCGACTGGGATAGAATCCTTGACCCGGAAATCGAACGTACCGCTCAGCTAGCCAGACGCCAACAGAGGTTCCAAAGAGAAATACAAATGGCAACTCCTACAAACGGTAGCCAAGCAATGAAGCAATTTAGCAGACCAGCAGCCATTCCAAGAAGAAGCCCAGTAGCTCTTCCTACGCTACCACCTGAATTAATGAAGGAATGGAAGGATCTGAAGCCTTCACACCAGAACAAAGTCATACGAGAGATGCCCTCAGGCACATTTGACGGTTCCAACCCCAACGACGCCCTAGATCATGTCAACCGATTCCTAATAAATATTGATCAAATTGGGTGCTCAGATAGTCTCCTGGAGTATGCTAGAATGAGTTTATTTCCTAGCAGCCTCACTGGTGAAGCAATGAAATGGTTCTACTGTCTTCCCTCTGGTATTATCACTAGTTGGGAGGAGATGACAACCAGGTTCTATGAAAAATATTATCCTATTTCTAGAACTAGGAATTTGGTTGCTGCTTTACTTGCTTTTAAACAGGGAGGTGCTGAAACTATCTGTGAAGCTTGGGATCGTTTTAAAGAAATGCTCCGACAGTGTCCTCATCACGGACAAGATCTCACGTGTATTGCTATGACATTCTTTAATGGTTTGCAGCATATACATCAAGCCGAAGTTAGATCAGCGTTGGGAGGAAACATCCTCAACCGATCCGGTAATGATTTCATGGCGGCCATGGAGACGTACATAGAAGAAGTTCGTCAGTGGGGAACCGAAGGTGGCAGAACTATGACAATGGGTGCCAAAGGTGCAAGAAATATAGATCCTTGGATGGAGCAAATGGCAGAGTCACAAGCTCAACAATCCACACTGGTAAGCTCACTAGTGAAAAGATTTGACGATTTTTTAATTAATGGTCAGCCTTCTCAGCAGGTAAAGAGGATAGCTTCTTCATCCTCATCTGAGCCTCTGTGCTCTCATTGTGGTGGTGACCACTCGTTTGAAGTATGCCCTTATCTGGAGGAGATACGGGTCGCTGAAGAAGCCAACTTTGTAGGACAAGGGAATTACCAACAGCCCTGGAACCGAAATCAACATCCGAATCTCAGGTATGGTAATCCCAACAATTCTTTAAATTCGAATCTTTTACAAAGTAATGTGCAGGGACCCCCAGGCTTCTCTAGGCAACCATACAATCAAGCTCGTCCTCAGATGCAGATGGGACAGGGCCAGAACTCTTACCAGCCACCTGTTAAATCTACATCTGATGAAAAGATGGAACGGCTACAGGATATAATCACTTCAATGGCTACCACCCAGAAGGAACAACAAACTCTCAACCAATCCCTGATGGATAGTCAAAGAAATCTAGAGCAGCAGATAAACCAGCTACTTACCAACCAGCATCAAAGGCAGCCGGGCTCATTTCCATCTCAACCTCAGCAGAATCCGAGAGAGACGGCCAAGGCCTTAAGGATCTGCAACTGTGGTACATCCTCGGAAATCCAACCTGAGGATGAGCTCAGTGCAGCCGTGACATTAAGAAGTGGCAAGCAGCTGGGGAATAATCAAGAGCAAGTGACTGCACAACAAACCGGTGAAAAGATCACCCATTCTAATAAATCATCAGAGCCTTCGGTCCCACCAGTGGTAGTTTCTGAGGAGATACAGGCTCCAATCAATTCTTCTCCTTCTCCATCTTCTATTCAAATTGATGTACCTTCTTCTACTCCTAAGCGAATAGAACTTCCATTTCCAAATAGGATGAAAAAGAAGTGTTTAGATGAGCAGTTCAATAAATTCTTAAGTATATTTAAGAAACTAACTATTGATATTCCTTTAATTGATGCTCTTCAGGAGATGCCTAACTATACAAAATTTTTGAAGGATCTCGTGACAAAGAAGAAGAAAAAGCAAGACAAGGAGACTGTCCACCTTACAGAAGATGCTCTACTGCGTTACTTCGAGCACTTCCCCCTAAGCAGAAGGATCCGGGCACCCCTATTGTCCCTTGCTTTATCGGAGATATAGATTGTGGAAGTGGCCTGTGTGACCTGGGTGCAAGCATCAACATCATGCCATATGCAACCTTCTTGAAGGTAAAGGAGGAGAGCTTCACCCAGTCCCTTTTAAACTCCAGCTGGCCGACAGATCCGAGATAAAACCGATGGGAATTGTGCGAGATCTTGTAGTGGGAGTTGACCGCTTCATCTTTCCTGCGGATTTTGTTGTTTTAGACATAGATGATGATGTGGAGGTCCCACTCATTTTGGGTCGTCCTTTTCTGAGTACTGCCAAGGCGGTCATTGACGTGCATGATGGCAGAATCACCTTGAGGTACGGAGATGAGAAGATAGAGTTTGATATGAAAAAGATGATGAAGTTAAGTTCTACTTCAGCTCATTCAGTTATGTCGGTAAGTATGCAAGATGAGGATGGCGAGGTATGTGAACTTTCTACTGATGATGAGATTTATTCTATACTTTCTTCTACTTTTTCAGATTTTGAACCTTTAGAACATGTTCTTATATCTTCTGTTGAGGATAAAACTCTTAATATGGATGTTAATACAGCTCTAGCACATGTAGAGAGAGGAAAACCAGGTTTTCAAGCTATCGCCCTCCTTTGGAGAGACTTGATAAAGAAATCCAAAGACCTGTTCCTTCTATAGAGCAACCTCCAGTACTTGAGCTTAAGGAGCTCCCCTCTAATCTCAAGTACTGCTTTTTAGCTAATGATAATTATTTGCCTGTCATTGTTTCATCTTCTTTGACTTCTGGGCAAGAAAGCAGGTTACTTGAGTTCTGAGAAGACATAAGAGAGCCATCGGATGGACTCTAGCTGATATCAAAGGCATCAACCCGGCCTTCTGTACACATCATATCTATATGGAGGAAGACTACAAACCTGTCAGACAACCCCAGCGTCGGCTCAACCCTAACATGAAGGAAGTTGTCAAGACAGAGGTGTTGAAGCTTCTGGACGCTGGGATCATTTACCCTATATCGGACAGCACATGGGTAAGTCCTGTACAGGTAGTTCCTAAGAAAGGAGGTTTTGAAGCTGTTATAAACGACAAAGGTGAGTCCATTCCCCAACGAAAGATCACTGGATGGCGTATGTGTATAGATTATAGGCGTTTGAATTCAGCCACCAGGAAAGATCATTTCCCACTCCCCTTTATTGATCAAATGCTAGAGAGATTGGCTGGGCAGGAATATTACTGTTTTTTAGATGGTTTTTCAGGGTACTTTCAAATTCCTATTGCACCTGAGGACCAGGACAAGACTACCTTTACTTGTCCATTTGGTACCTTTGCATACAAAAGAATGCCCTTTGGTTTATGCAATGCCCCTGCCACTTTCCAGCGATGCATGCAGGCCATCTTTGCAGACTTCATTGAACAGAGTATAGAGGTATTTATGGACGATTTTTCTGTCTATGGCTCTGATTTGATGTTTGTCTAGCACAGCTTGATCTTATCCTTGGACGGTGCGAAGAGACCAACCTAGTTCTCAACTGGGAGAAATGCCATTTTATGGTAAAGGATGGGATAGTGCTCGGCCACAAGGTGTCTGCTAAAGGGATTGAGGTTGACAAAGCAAAAGTCGAAGTGATAGAGAAGCTACCAGCCCACTTGTGTAAAGGAAGTAAGATCGTTTCTGGGCATGCTGGTTTCTATCGAAGGTTTATTCAAGACTTCTCTAAAATTGCTAAACCTTTGACTGATCTGCTAATGAAAGATGTTTCATTTATATTTTCTGAAGATTGTATTTCTGCTTTTAATTTAATTAAGCAAAAATTGGTAGCTGCCCCTATCGTTGTTTCTCCTGACTGGTCATCGCCATTTGAAATAATGTGTGATGCTAGTGACTTTGCAGTAGGTGCAGCCCTGTGCCAAAAGAAAGATAAGGTGTTAAGAGTTATTGCTTATGCCAGCAAAACTCTAGATGATGCCCAGAGAAACTACACAACAACTGAGAAAGAGCTCCTGGCAGTGGTCTTCTCCTTAGATAGATTTCGATCATATTTATGGGGAAGTAAAGTGATTATCCACACTGACCACTCTGCTCTTAAATATTTGTTTGCCAAGAAAGAGGCCAAGCCTCGCTTGCTACGTTGGATTCTTCTTTTACAGGAATTCGATATAGAAGTGAGGGACAAGAGTGGTAAACTGAATGTTGTTG
Organism: Limonium bicolor; assembly: GCA_023374045.1. NCBI lineage: Eukaryota > Viridiplantae > Streptophyta > Magnoliopsida > Caryophyllales > Plumbaginaceae > Limonium > Limonium bicolor. The sequence goes on from CM041779.1 coordinate 299,630,258, forward strand.
CTGACCATCTCTCTAGGATGGTAACTCCTGACGACGGTATTCCTATTAATGAATTTTTTCCCGATGAAGCCGTCTTCAGTTTAAAAAGGTGCAAGAGCCATGGTATGCTGATATGGCTAATTTTCTTGTTTCTGGAGTTGTTCCTCATGACTTATCATATGCTCAGAAAAAGAAATTCCTTTCTGACTCACGCCATTATATCTGGGAAGACCCTCACTTGTTTCGAGTGTGTGCAGATAGCTTAATTCGCAGGTGTCTCCCTGATGATGAGGTACCTAGTGTTCTGGAGTTTTGTCACTCCAGAGAAGCTGGAGGCCATCATGGATCCCATCGGACGGCAGCCAAGGTTTTGGAGTCCGGATTTATTGGCCCACACTCCATAAAGACTGCCAAACCTTTGTGGCTAGTTGTGATAGCTGTCAGCGCATGGGCAATACTTCAAGACGACATGAGATGCCTCAGCAAAGCATTTTGGAAGTCGAACTTTTTGACTGTTGGGGTATCGATTTTATGGGGCCATTTCCCTCTTCACAAGGTTATCAATACATTCTGGTAGTGGACTATGTGTCCAAGTGGGTTGAAGCCATACCATGCCAAATGCTGATTCAAAGACCGTGATCAAGTTTATCAAAAAGCACATCTTCACTCGCTTCGGAGTCCACGAGCAATTATCAGTGATGGGGGATCACATTTTTGCAACCGTTCATTCGATGCCTTGCTGGCTAAGTACGGAGTACGTCATAAGGTTGCACTACCGTATCACCCACAAACAAATGGACAAGCTGAAGTATCCAATCGAGAGTTGAAGTGGATTCTCCAGAAGACAGTAAACTCTTCAAGGAAGGACTGGTCTCTACGGTTAGATGACGCTCTCTGGGCCTACAGGACAGCATTCAAGACACCCATCGGGATGTCTCCTTTTAGGCTGGTATATGGGAAATCTTGCCATCTACCTGTTGAGTTGGAGCATAAGGCGTACTGGGCACTTAAGGCCCTGAACTTTGACATACTCGCTGCTGGTGAGAAACGCAAATTTCAGCTTTCAGAGCTTGAAGAACTAAGAGATAAAGCTTACAACAGTGCTCGAATCTACAAGGAACGCACCAAGAAACTCCACGATCAAATGATCCAGAAACGTGACTTCAAAGTTGGAGATTGGGTGCTCCTCTACAATTCTAGATTGAAGATCTTTCCAGGAAAGCTTAAATCTCATTGGGCAGGACCATTTAAGGTGGTAGGGGTTACTTCATTTGGAGCCTACGAACTGGAAAACAAGAAGGGTGAAACCTTCAAAGTTAATGGGGCCCGTCTGAAAAGGTATACTTGTCCTGCTGATGTTTCTACTAACTTGCTTGGAGTTTCTTTTGTCCAGGTACAGCAGGATCTCTTCCCCTGTTTCGGAGTCGGACCTAAAAAGAGTCTCTCCCATGGCGGTTAAATAAGTTCCGAAAGCTGCGCAACTTAGTTCTAGGAAGTTGTGGGACCCCTTCCCACTCCTCTTCCTCTTTCTCCTAATCGGACTGAGTCTAGCTTGAGACTATAAAACAGAGCAGCTTGGTGGGAGGCAACCCACCACTTATTTTCAATTCAGGAAGAATTCTCTACCTTATTTCTTTTTGAACTTACATTTACTTTACAGTTTTCTGTGTGCTTCAATATTTGTCTAATATTATAATAAAAAAAATAATAAAATAATAAATGTTATTAGTCTATTTTCTTATTTTCCTACATTAAGGAGTGGCAGCGCATGAGGCAGTAATAACTTGAGTTCTTCTGGCTGTATAGAATCTTCTTTACAGGAAATTTTACGCGATTCTACAGCTGAACTCAAGTGTGGGGTGGACCGTGCAACACACCGTGAACGGACTCTGGGGAGTATTCTAAATCCTTTTCACTCTTTACTGTTACACATACTCCCCTCTGAACTACTATATGTCTTACTTTTGTTCCCGTTGGATTGCTTGCACAATTAATACTTCCACAGCAATGAGGACATTGCTTCACTCTAAGTGTGGGGTGGGGTAACCTTCGTAGCTTATCTTTTGTGTATCTTTGAGCTCTTTTCTCTTGCATTTGTTTGACTCCTGCTGTGTTGCTCAACTTGGAAGGAAGCCATAGAGGAAGTATAATTGGTTAGCTGATCTTGGGGTGCAAAATTTTTAAATTTTTCTGGTTTTAATTGATTAAAAATGAAGTCTATGTTCTATTGATGCTAAAATGATTGAGAATACTCACCATCTGAACCCTGTTTTTAGCCTTGAGCCTTGGAATGTCTGGATTGAAATGGTTGGAAAAAGAACAAGGCAAGGTACTCCGCTGATCCTAAGCATGCTTAATTTTATTCTGATCCAAAGTCAGGCCTCGTCCACTTGGTTATTAAGTCCTTTGGGGTGCCTCATCACCTAGCTACCTAAGGTCCTTGTGATCTGGGATAGTTGACCCAAAGCCGTTACATGGGTGGAGAGAAAAGTCTGTGGTGAAAGAACTTAAAAGCGCTTAAATTGAAAAAAATGTGCAATCATTGTGCTAAATGAAAATAATCTTCTCTATGGATCAAGAGTATGTGGCATTGAAAGGTATGATGGAATAAGATCTTACTTCATGCCCCTTGTCGTTCTAACGGTTTGAGAATGTAAAGGTGGATTGGCTCATTGCTAAAGGCGAGGTTCTTATGGTTTTGTTTCTCTATTATTAGCTTTGAATGACTTCTTGTTTTATGAAAAAGAAAAATGCCCCTGTATTGGTAAAACTAATAATCTTTCTTCTGTGTCCTTCCTTTTGAGTTGAGTTTCATTCGCTTGACTTGAACTCGTGTTTGAGAGTTTTGCTTGAGGACAAGCAAAGAGCTAAGTGTGGGGTGATTTGATAAGTGTGAAATTTATATAGTTTTATAGGTGCTTATTATTTATGTAACTTTTTACGCACCTTCTCACACTTATCCTATGCTTTTTGTAACTCTTACTTTTGGTAGGAACTAATTCCAATTTATATGATAAAATCAGGAAATGATGACAGAAATGCATAGTTCGCCTCACGAGCTTTCCAACGCAACAAACGGCGAGTCAAACAGACTTATAACGAAGAATCGGGAGCCGGTTGAAGATTGCAGTACATCAGTATATATATATATATTCTCGCATGACAACCGCCCCCTGTACATCACCATAACTGGCGGACGAGACACAACGAACCGCCTGGCGGTCAGGGAGGCGGACGAGACACAACGAACCGCCTGGAAGCTGGCGGACTTGGTGGCGGACGCAGCAAAAGGCAACCGCCTCTGGAATGGGCGGACGAGGCACATACAACCGCCTCTGAAATGGGCGGACAACAGGGGAGAGAACCGCCTCATATCTGGCGGTTAAGGAGGCGGACGGGCTTAAATCCGACGCGGAGAAGTTTTTCTTCGCGTCTTCTTCTTCCTTCTTCGCGGCGCCGCACTCGAACTACCTCATTAATTGCAGACGATCGCCCACCTTAATTTGTGCACGCGTGACGCTCTGCAATCAATTGCACTGCCCGATGAAATCTCTGACTGAAATCTTCACCGATCTGCACCAACTCCACCGCCATCTACTCACTAGCTCACTGTACCTGTCACTTCTCCGTTGTTTGCTTCTGAAATCCTCCGCCTATATAAACCCACGCTTTGCTTGCTAAAAATCATCCAGTCATTCACGCACCTATCAATCGATCCATTCACTCCATTCACTTCATCAAAAATCCATTCATCTATCAGTCCATGAATTAATCCATTCATTGACGAATCCACCACTTCATCCATCTTCTCCATAATTCACTCGACACCACCACCATTTTATTTTCTTTCTCCCGTAAACATCACCACACGTACTACACTCACACACTCACAAATTCATTCTCCAATACGTACACATCCATTTACAATTCACAAATCACTCGACCACCACCACAAAACTCACGCCCCACCCTTCTCCATATATTATCACCTGCCTCAATTCTATTCCGGTCTGTCAGAATAACGGAGCAGCTTCGGAGTCAGCGAAACAGATGATTTCTTTTACTCTTATCTCTGCTCATTTATTTAACATGTCCGGCTAGATTATTTATACTCTGGGAGATGGTTATTATTAGTTTGTTTTAATTGTGCACTTTATTTCACCGGTTTAAATTAATTATAATTTGATACAATTAATGTTATTCTCTCGCATTTTAATAAATTACATGAGTTTATTGAATTGCTTTACGAAATCTATTTTGATCAGATCCGTGTTAAATAGATAGGTCACATTAATTGTTATGTCTGTGGAAAAATTTATTCTGATTGAATAAATCTAGTATTTCAGATGCAAAATTATATTCCTTTTAATTAGCCGTTTACATGTGTTTTGCCTGAGTTTAGATCAAACCTTGCATGTTCTGGTAAACGAGGTCATTAGAATTTAGGATTTAAATCTGAAGACTATAAAAGGGATTTTGCCAAATTATTCTTAATTAAACCGGTAGAATAGCATAATTAATCAAACGAGTAAAACTTGAACCCAGAGTCCGTTCTTCCATATTCACAACCACTTTTAATATTCTGTTATTTTAATTATTAGCTGTTATTTAAATTCTTGTTGTCTTTATTATAATTCACAGTTTAGAACAAAATAAAATTCCCCCTCAATTTATAACCTTTGCTAAGTCTAGATAATTATCACATAGTCCCACGGTTCGATACCTGGTTCCCATAAACTCTACTACAATAACCGGGATTTTTGCAACCTGACGGTTTTCTGATTTATTAATTTCTAAGATTATTTCTTGGTATTTAATAGGTCAAATTTATCGTTTGCATTTCACTAAAACAGTCTCCCTTTCTCCTCTCTCTCTCTCTCTTCCCTATCCCGAAAATCCTTTATTTCCCCCTTACCCAGAACCAGTCGCCCCCAGTATTCTCCCTCCCTCTCTCGTGCCTCCTCCTCCTCCTGTGAACTACAATAACACAATTATTAAATATCGGTATGGAATATACCTCAAGTGTTGGAAATAGCCAAGAGAGTACTACACACTAGGTAGTTACTCAAACTCAACCGACTGTAAGTCGGAAGAAGTCAAGTAGATCATTGTGGAATACAACAAATTATCATGGAAGTGGATAGTAAGTTTTGAAACTCACCGAATTCGCTCACGAAAAGAAATACCACGCGTCAGTTGAGAAATCGTTATTACCAAGATGAAGGTGATAATCGAATATATACAATACAGTAAGAATAATGAAGGGGGCAAACGAAGCTCGAAGTTATCAAGAGTCGCGCAGCAGAAACTAGTGAGCCAGCGATTCAAGAGTTGGATGTACGTTGTGAACATGAGTGAATGGCAATTATTAATGCCTAGAAGCTTCACAGGCCAGAATCGAAACTGGTTATGAATTAAATAAACTCTAAGGAGAATTCTTGGTTAGGGACTAAACCGCCAATATGGCTAAGATCCTCAAACCAGAACATATTGTATAATAAACCGCGTGGAGATACAACACTTCACGACGGTAGGACGTTATAAAACAGTGGTTAAGTGATTGATTACGTGGGCGTAATCCCTTTTAAGGGGGGTAGAGCGCAAAACCGTTTAGTGTGTTTTACCGTACAAGTGTACGTGAACTATGGTGTGCATAGCACAAAATGATTTGTTTAGATGATTGGTGCGTGCCTTACATAAACATACGCATTCATTCATGGTTTAATTGTGGTAATTGCGCACAGAAGATGCGAATACCATGGTAACAAGTGTGTTATTTTGTTAATAGATGTGTGTGAAAGTACAGATATAAGGGGGTAAAGAAACTCCCGGGGAACTAAAACCCCGACTATATATGTTCATATAATACTAAATGTAAAACCGTGTATCGTATTTTGATAAAAGCATATATATACAGTGTTGTGATTTATGAAGAGGTATGAAACCGACATAGAACCTAGTGAGAATAAGATTCCCTAGGTGACGGGATTAAGTTGAATTTGGGTGATGATTGATAGACGGAGTTCTATCCCTTGGAGATGTAATGATTATGACTAGATGGATTAAAAGATAGAAAATGGTACATGCTTGAATTAGCTGTTGTTTGAAAATGAAGTGGGAGGTGAAACTTGATTATCATGAGATCAAGGGAAGCCGAACACAAATTGGGGTGGAAGATAGTTCAACACTGATGCTGATCACATTAGGGTTGGATGATTCTTGAAAACTCTTTATAAGTGGTCACAATAATCACATCAAGAACGAGATGCAGTTAGCAATAATTGGACTTGGAGTTGTACTGGGTTTTCGAATAATTTTAAATTGGTGGTTTCAGATTTTTAATTGGTATTTTCAAGACTTCAATTAGTATTTTTAAGATTCTTAGTGGTATTTTCAAAGGAAGGGCTACCTTTATGTGACCTTGTAAAGGAATTTCAAGTAGTATCCTTCCAATAAAGGATTTCGTTATACTTAACCTCACATAGAGTATTTTCGTATTACTTGCTCACGAGCTGAGGACGTAAGAGCCTTTGTCTTCGGACCGGTGACATGAGAAGTATATTTTAAAGATGTATGCAATTGTTTTGATCTCCCAAAGGAACGGGGACCAGAGTGTCCATCGTGACCGGTTCTGCGGGATCATAGTGTATATGTACTCAGCATGGGTCTCGAACCCATGAAGAGATGGAAAAGGAATTTCTGGTTGATATACATGCTATGACATGTTGTGTGGTATGTGTAATAGATATTATTTTGACCTTGAGTTCTAATGTGGTTAAGTTCCGGAGGTGTTATGTTATCAAGACCTATGTGTCTAAAGGATGTGGTGTTATCAAGACCTACGGGTCTAAATGTTGTTATGTTACCCAGACCAAGAGTCTAAGGGCTGTTACGTATGTGCAAATGTTGTTAAGGTACCCGGACCATTAAGTCCGAGGATACTATGTAAGTAGGTTATGTCATGTTATGTATGTATGGATGTGTTACCCGGACCGTTAAGTCCGAGGTTGTGATGTAAAGTATGTTTGTTATGGAAGTTTATGTTGCAAGTAATCCCTGTGTTCTAATTCAAATGACGCTAGGGAAGTGTGAACTTCGAGGACGAAGTTCTTTTAAGGGGGGTAGATTGAAATACCCCAAACCTTAATGTGTTAATTAATTACGTAATTATAATTTTCTAAGGCTAATTAAGTCCTTAAGATCATTGGTGAACAAATGAAAACCAAAAAGAAAAAGAAAATGCGTAAAAGTCACAAAACGTGAAAACGCGTATTTAATTATTTTAGGAGGTACATAACCTTCATTAGGGTTATAAATATATTTTTATACCTTAATTACACATTAAGAACATGTGAGAAAAATTCCGGAAGAAAACGGATTCAAATAATGCGTTAAAACGCTAACGGAGTCTTAAAGCGCGTTTTTCGAGAAAACCCGAAAACATGACCTTAAACAGTTAAATGACCCCATAAAAATAATAGTTGATTTTGTAACAATAATTAAACATTAATGGGAGTTTAATAACCATTAAAATTAAAGGAATGAGAAAATTCCGGAAAACGGTCCCGGTTAGTGAATAGTGATAAACCGGGTAAATAAACGAGCGTTTTCTGTTAAAAACGAAAAACGCTCCAGCATGTTTATAGTAGTGGGCCGGTTTTATTAATGTAAACAGCTCACCCACACAAGACTAGTTAACAAATTAATTAAGTCAAAAAAAATAGAGGGACCACTTATACCTCTCTCTCCTCTCTCTCTCTCTCTCTCTTCTCCTCTCATTTCTCTCTTTCCTCTTCTCTTTCCTCTCTCTCTTTCTTCCTCCACGGTTCCCTTCTCCCTCTCTGCCGATGGAGTTCTCCAACCTAGCCAACAATGGCTTCTCCACTTCCTCTTCATCCCTAAGCTCCATTCGAGCTCCAAATCAAAAACAAATCACATATTCTTCTTCCTCTCACCTTCCTCTATCATCCTCTCTTTTCGAAATTTCAAAAGGATGAAGTTGACCTCCATGGGTTTTCCCCATTTGAAGAGAAAATGGCACCAATGTGAAGCTTGGAGCCTCCTCTTCCTTCTAAGGTAAAAATTTCCAAGAAAAAGTCATTTTTCCTTCATCTCATGGTGTAATCAATTTTTCACCATTTTTGATACCTTGTTTTTTCTCCTTGTTCTTGAGCTCCAAATTGATTCTTCAATGGTGGAGAAGTTCCCCTCTTGATTCAAGGGTGAAAATCCCTCTTGAAAGCTTCACAAAGGTAAACCCTAACCTTGTGTTCTAGCCCTTTGATTGAATTGAAATATTCCAAGGTTTAGATAATTAATTGAGTGTGTTTTGTGTTCTTGAATGTTGGGATGGAGTTTGGAAACTCCATGCCCTCTTAACCGATTTTGGAGAAGATATGGAGCAAGAGGAGAATTAAGGAAACTTTGAAATTAAGGTAAGGAATCCACCTTAAACCTTGTTCTAATTGTTTTAGTGTTTTGGGATGGGTAAACAAATTAATAAACCCAAATAGTGGATTGAAATGTATGTTGGAATGTGTTTAATTGGTTTGGAGAGGTTTGTGAATTAATGTTGAGTTGAGGGCCTTAAGAGCCAAATGTTTTAAGTTTGAGATTGATATTGTGGTTCATTGAGATTATGGTGGTTGTATTGTTGTTGATGAATTTGAGGATTGTGTTAAGTGCTGTTAGGACCCTTGAAAGGGTGTGGCTAGATGAGGGATGAAATGATGGAAATTGATGAGGATGAATGTGTAGAGTTTATGGGGAGGTTATGACGAAATTTTGGTAGAAAATGAGTGTTTTTGACTCTTTGATTTGGTGATGTTTTTTGTTGATTTTAATGGGTGTATGATGCGTTAAAACCCTGGAAATGTGTTTCGATGGGTTATTTTGCTACTATAAGTTATGTATGTTTTGTGAGGATTTGTGGCTTGGTTCTAGTTGTTTTCCGTAATGGATTTTGCAGTTTTCGGTATGTCCTAACATGTGTCCGAACTTGAAGTTCGGACATCATACGACAAAAAATTTTTCAGAACTCTCGACTTATGTCCGACATGCAGGTCGGACGCATTTCGGACCAACCTTTGTTTTTGCATAACTTTTTCGTTTGAACTCCGTTTTGAGTGCCGTTGCGGCGTTGGATTCCTCTTTCAAGTACTCTGTTTTGACATGTTTTTGGCATATGTTAGGTATATTTTTATTTGAAAATGACCAATATATTTGAACTCCATTTTCTTTGCTCTATAAGTGTGCTTGGCCTTCTAATGATGGGGATTGGATGGTAATGGTTTGGATGATGTTAGGCCTTGTTTTGGTGACATGTAAAGGCCTTAAGATGTGTAAACAAGTGTTAGGTTTGATGTGAGAGTTGTGAACTTATCACACGAGTAAATTAAGTATACAGGGTAACGGGGTTGACCATGGGCGCATTAGTCGTTAAATAATTATGTTACCCCGATGTTAATGGAGATAGTTATAATGTTACCAGTTGTTCAAGATTTTCAAGGAACATGTGATGGCACATTAGAGTGCACCTTCGGTGACAGGTATGGTTTTTCTTGCAACCTGTGTCCTACAGGATTACACCGGCTTGTATTCCAACTTGTTTTCTGTGTGTTTTGCCACCTTGCCAAGATAAAGCATGAAATGAGTTTACAGTAATTCATATTGTGGCGTAATTATTCCGATACCCGCTTACCTTAGTTATGTGTCAAAATAGTTAACCGACCTTAGGTTCACATAAGAGAATCGGTATTCGGGAAAACGTCCCAACCCACGGAACGTTCTAACTACGGCTATCCGTCGTTAGTGTATTGTGACTTGTGTGATGTATGTGACTTGTTCTATGTTGTTGTTATTTGATACTGTTATCCGTGTTGTTTGAAATGGGATGTGACTTTCCCTGATGTTCTAACCGAGTTAGTAACACTGTGTGATGTATGTATGTGATAAGTTCCATAAAGGAACCTCTAACTAATAAGTATATGTTATGTATGGTGAGGAATCCGGTCGTTCCGGTCGCGCGTGTTGTTTTGGGAGTTGATGTATATATGTGAGTTAACTCCCATTCTGTTATGTTGGGTTGTTTATCCTCTTGGATGTTCGACCTCCCACTCTTAGCCAAAGCTTACCTACCCGACCTCCACATCGGGCTAGGAGGGAAATTATGTTAATGTTTGGTAGGGTGTCGATGCCTAAGTTCGCTTCGACTCCCTCTTTGTTATGTTACGGTTGTTCTTCCTCCTGGAATTACAACCACCCACAAGCTTAACAAGGCTTACCTACCTCATCACTATTGGAGTTAGGGAATTATGTATGTTGTGATCGGTCCTATGTGAGGCCGCCACTCAAGTAAGGAAATGTATGTATGTTGTGCTCGGGCTTAGATCACCCCGGCATTCCCTAAGTAGAGTTATATCCTCTCAGAGGAGAGAATTAAGTTGAGTATGTTATAAGTGAAGTGTGTTGTAATTGAGTGTGTTGCTAATTTGTGTTGTGCCCTATTAATGGATGTTTTGCTTATAAGCATGATACGTGTGTTTGTGCATGTTTGAAATAAAATCAACCGCATGCTAAGACGACAAATAGTTGTGCGTGGCCCGGTAGCATCGGCTGCGGTTACCGATACCAGCAAGGTCTGACCCCCTTTGGGGGCCCCCAACTTTTCAGGTATTATGGACTGGCCGCCGTTCAGAGTGGGACGGGTTGTTAGTTGTATACGACAGTTCATTTAATGCTTATGTATTGTAGGTAGAAGACCCGAAATTGTTGTCGGCATTAGCTTGTTAATCACTCGGTACAGTTGTATGTAAGTGCATAATGATTGTTGGACATGGAACGGGATTATGTGTAGTTTGCTCGGGAGTTTTAGTTCATCAGACGGTACAATGTTTATGGTTTTGCCTTTTAGCCACGTGGGTGGCTAACGGCGTGTCAACCCAAGGAGTTTAGTTATGTTTATGAGTTATGATTTCCGCTGCAGGTATTGTTAAGGGTGTTGCTAGTAGTTGGGTGTTACAAAAAGTGGTATCAGCGAAGTATCGCTCTGATACTGAAATACCGAGCTTAGGAAGTACCGAGTTAATAGTTTAGTACTTTGGGTTAAGGGTTGAGTGATAGCGTAAGAAGTACGCTAGTTGGGGAACACCAGTGTGTACTGGATACCTACGGTATCCATCCCGCCCCTCTACAAACCCTATAAACTCAACTTGAAAGAACCCAGAGAGATAAAGTCATCTCTTACTCGTGGAAAACCCGTCTGGCTGTTTACAAGTATCCTTATAAGTACGGAGAACCTGTCACACAGAATCCAGAAAGGTGTGAATCCCGAAGACGGTCTCCATTTTAACAATATTAACCGCTCTTGTTAGCGAAAAATGAAGAATCTTATGCATAAAGAATGGAATTTCCGCACCCTGGTCGACATGCGAAGCAGTCAAGGACAACCAGCTTGCAAGCACTACCGTGCAACTGGAGAAGGGAATAGTAGAACCCGAGACGAGTGTCTACGGGACCTACACTGTTAACTAATCACCAACGAATACCAACCGGTTAAGGAACTACAACGTAGTATATGAGATACAATGCTAATTAAAAAGGGGTCTCCCAGAACGGGAAACACCCTAGTTGATGGTTATCATGTGAAGACAGTGAGAGGTACCCCGAGATTGTTGTTAGGACTGTAAGATCAGTAAGGGCCAGCAAGGCCACTGATGTTAGAGCGGGCGAAAGCAGTACCGCAATCAATGTGTATTGAACCGATAACCAGATTGCATGGCGCACTTGCTATGGCAAGTGCTGCTATAACAGGCTGTATGGGAAATTTTAAAACAACTACCAGTACTTAGTAAAGTACCATTGTAACACCCCATCCAACATTTACATACTTACAATAAACTGCAGCGGAAATACAAAACTCTTCACATTACTTGACTCGTTGGTGTTACACGCCGTTAGCCACCCACGTGGCTAACAAGGCTAATCCATATACATTGTACCGGTCTGATGGGCTAAATTCCCGAGCAACTACATATTATTATCCCTTTCCATTAACAACAACAACAACGTACACCTTTCAACTATACCGAGTATTAATAAACTGATGCCGACAACAATTTCGGTCTTACTACACCTACTGTATATATACACTTAAATGTTTACCCATGTACGACGACTACCCGTCCTACTCTCGAACGGCTTCCAGCACTTCGTACCTGAAATAGGAAAAGAAGAGAAAGGGTGGCCCCCAAGGGGCTCAGCACCTTTGCTGGTATGGTAATCCCGCAGCCCACATGCTACCGGGCCACGCACAACTAATTGTCGTCTTAACATGCAGTTGATTATATTTAAATCATGCATGTAACAATAAACATACAACACTTAACATTTTGCCTCAATGGCCTCAACAATCGGATAATACATCCTACTTAATAAGTCACCCATGGTATTCATCATCCCTAGAGTGTTTCTCTCTCCAATGGAGCTACTTCCTTAATAGACGACACATACCCTTAAATCGGGTTATCCTCAAACGCCTCCTATCACAACTGGGAATCATATCCATGATCCACACAATCTACATTATACAACATATAACATACACTACTTACAACACCTAACAACACTTTGCACGTTTCCACGTACACAACATAATACCGCAATGGATATTGCATCACAACAAAACACATAACACAACGGGAATGGTTCGCTTAGGAACCGACCCAAACATTGTTTACACACTGGTGAGCCTAGAGAATGTTGCCAGTCTCATGATAAGCTCGTTATACAATAACAACAACACTCATTACCGTCCTAATAGTTGGACGAGTAACTTAAGTTAAGGCGGTTCGGATTTGGAGGCCCGACACACCACACAAACATGTTCCCCCTAAACCGATCATAAGTCAGAATAGCTAAGCTTTGGAGTAAGCTAATGGGAGATCATAACCCGTGAGGGAAACAACCATAACAAAGAGAAGGGTAAGGCTAGGAAGGATACCCTCTCCCAAACAACGCGCGACCGGCCAAACCGGATTCCTCACTACTGTTAGTACATACTTACCTTAGATATTAGTTAGAACCCCACTATGGAGTCTATCACATCTACACAAATACAGTATTACAACTGGGTTAAACACACAAGGGAGATCCCTACATTCACATACACATATCACACAATTAACACACGCATAGCCGTGGTTAGTACGTCCCATGGTACGGGTCGTTTACTCCGAATACCGAACTCTCATGTGATCCTAGACTCAGTTAACTAAGGTTAACACTGCCGAGGTTAAATGGTATCGGAGTTGAACACGCCACATATATGAATTACTGTAAACTCATTACATGTTTAATATTACAACGTGGCAAACATACAGAAAAACACATTGGCATACAAGCCGGTGTAATCCGGTAGGACACAGGTTGCAAGAAAACCATACCTGTCACCGGAGTCCACTTTACCACGTCCACTTATGTTCCTCGAGCAATTCTCGAACAACTGTTAACATCACATGTGTTCTTTATTAACATCGGGGTTTGCTTGATTATTTAATGTCTAATGCTTAACTTTCCCCGTTAACTTAGTTACACAACTTTACATTTTAACTTGTTTTACTTTCACATTTTGGTACAACTTTTCACCCACTTAATTGCCATTTAAACTCACCTAACATGTCCATAACAACCTTATAACATCATTACCTATCAATCCCCATCATTACACATCATTTCATAACCTTAAACCATGTTTTTTTGGTCCGACCGGACTTGCCGACCGAACTTGTCCAAGTTCGGTCCATTCCAGAACACATTTCCGTCAAAATTTTCTACTCCGACCGACCTTGTAAGTTCGGTCGCATGTTCGGTCTATTCCCGAGACTTTCTTCCCCTTTGAAAATTTAGCCCGACCGAACTTGCCAAGTCCGGTCCTATGTTCGGTCGGTTCCAGAAACTTACTCCGTACACAAAATACAAGCCCGACCGACCTTGCAAGTCCGGTCCCCAAGGTCGGCCTTTTCCAGAAACCAATTCTCGCAGGGTAAACTGGGCTCGACCGAACTTGCAAGTCCGGTCGCAAGTTCGGTCTGCCCCAGACCTTTGTTTTCCTTTTTACATTCAACTCCAAACTTCACCCCATATATCCTAGTATACTCTAACCTCATTTGGGCACTTCAAACACACCTTCATCCATGTGATAAACTCTTTAAATCACTCACCAAAACCATTTTATCATTCACAAACTTCTTACAAGGTTCCTAGCACTTGTGATGTTTTCTCCTTGATTTATAAGTGGTAGTTCACCAATAATGACCACTACACCAAGGTGTTTCCTCTACACCTTAACATCATCTCTCAACTCCTTTTCTTACTAACTAAATCTCCTTGTTACAACTCCTTGAATTCTTTTCTCAAAACCTTACTTAAACATCATTTCTTCCTTGGATCAACATTCCTAAACCTTAAACAAACTTCTCCAAGACTTAAATACATCCTCAAAACACACATTGAATTCCTAGAACTTCCAAGATAACACCTAAATCCTTGCATCACTCTAAATCACCTTAACACATGTTTTCTTCTCAAGTAAACATTTATTCACCTTTAACACTTCCTAGTTCACCAAGACCATTTAAAACACTTAGAACTTCTCACACATTTTCCCAAATTCGGCCATAGCTTCTTTTGTATATACTCACATCCAACCACTTAGGTTTTTACCTTATTTCATTCAAAACACCTAAAATCCACCAAGAACTTTCTCACACACAAAACTTCACCAAATTTACACTACATCGCTATATAGTGCATAAACTTAAATTTCTTGGCACTTAGGCCCTTAAATAACATGGCTCTTAGGCCCTTAAATTGCATAAACCATAAACACTGAATTTCCCACATAAATAATGCCTTTGACCTGCAAATACATACACCAATACATATGTTCTTTTACTAGTCTCCTTGAGAACACTTTACTAGGTCATTCACCATTTGCTCTTTAGGTAGTTTTAACAAGCATTATAAGCTTATTCTCCTAAGGCATTAAACCACATTGAGATAGCTTGTTTACCTCTTTTCCTCACAAATTTCTTTCTTGTTTCCTTGTAAAACCGGTAAGGCATTTGGTTCCTTTTCAACTATTAAACATTATACAAACAATAGAATGAGTATTCAAGCATTATGCTTCATCTCATTGTAAACCCTAGTTACACATATTGTTTTAAACATTAAGGTAATTGTTTACCTTGGAATTGGAAGAGAACTTGAATAAGTATCAAGAGAGGACTCCTCCTAGCCCTTGGAAATTCAAATGAAGCTAAAACAAGCAAGATAAATACACCATGGTGAGGTGAATTTTCGGACAACATGAAAACATGGAGGAAACATGGATTTTCTTTGAGTTTCCTTACCTTGAAGCAAAGGAGAGCATGAATATGTGAAAAGGTGAGCTCAAGCTCCTCCCATGGTGGTTTCTCTTGGCACCGAAATGGAGGTTTTGAAGTTTTGAAAAGACAAGATTGTAGAGCTTGGCTTAACTAAGAGAATGGTGGTGTTGTTTTTGATTTGGTTAAGTGAGCTAGATTTTACATGTGGTCAAAGATGGACTTCCATGGTGGTATTGTATATTACCGAGAGAGAACAAGAAGAAGAGAGGAAAGAGAGTGGAGCCGTGTGAAATGGAGAAAGGAATGAGAGAAATGAGATAAGTTTGCTTTAAGAAGATATTTGTAACTTATAAAGCAAATAGTACTTTACTTAAAGTTTTACTTTACTTATTTGATTTATTTTACAACTTGGTGACTCACTACTACAAAAAACCGGCCACCATTTAGTTAGAAGGGTAGTATAGTCTTTATTGACTCATTTAATTACTTATAACATCATATATTACAAACTAGCTTATAAAAGTTACTATTCACAAACTAAGGCACACAGAAGTGAAATTTTTGATTTCCCATTGATTTAGACTTCCTAATGTGATACTATATAGTGCACATGTTAATTAAAGAGTAATGATGGACATCTAGCCACTCAAAACTCATTTACAAGACAATTTTTCAGAAATGTGCTTTAAGACTCCTTAAAGCACATTTTGTGTTTTAACTTGTTTTCAAGCTTGGTTTTCTTTGGTAATCGATTTAATATGTTCATTAACATATTTATAAGGTATAGGTATGACCATTAGGTCTTATACAATTTATCCCAAGCTTAGAGCACATTTTTGCTCATATTGACTTTAAGGTATATTCTTGTGTTTTATTTGTTTTAACTGTCCACCAAGGTTTCCTAAGGACTTATTTAGCCTTATAAATCATAATTGAATATTATTAAGTCTTGGTAGGCTCTTTGGGTCCTAACCAAGTTCACTCCGAGCTTAGAGCACGTTTTTGCTCAAACCGTGTCTTAGTGTTTTATTGTGTTTTTACTATGGTTTAAATTGTACATTGATGTTCCTAAGGCACTTTTGGCAAGTGCTGCTATAACAAGGCTGTATGGGAAATTTTAAAACAACTACCAGTACTTAGTAAAGTACCATGAAGTGAAGTGAGGTCATAATAACTGTGGAAGGGCTTAGCAGCCTGACCTCTGTAATTGGAAATACACCAGTCAGCACGAAGCTAGACTTGAATAAGGCTTGAAATGTTGTAAAACCACGGAAATTTTTCTTTAAACCTAAAATCATTTTCTGTCAAACTCTTTTCAAAACCAGATTTTCTTTCAAACCCATGTTCTTTCAATTCTTCTTTTCTTAAAACCAAACCAGAAGACCTACGCGGGCCTCAGTGCCACATGGTAGGTAAGTTTTACCCAGTTACTTTTAAACAACCGGATGGAAACCGGTAAACCCAAGGGTAACAACCCGAGGGAATGGAGTGAGTTCATAATAATACAACAGTGGATACACTTCCCTTGATTAAGTTCGGGAAGCATGGAATGCATATTATCACAGGATAATATAAGAGGAGTTGACAACAGAATACTTCACCTAGGCGTGTGACGGACACTACGAGTGTACCAACAGTAATGTGGGACGACCGCACTCCGATAGGAGCTTGTGGGCCTGACAAACCTTCTTATGGGGTAGTCGGGTAAGTAGCAATGTATCAGCAGGATACCCCACGTATGTATACGAGTGGAGTCTAGAACACGGGAAGTAGTCGACTCCATACTACGGTCCGAAGTAAAAGTCAAGCAAGAGCAATGGATTACATCAAATGGTTGAAGTAAAGGAACCCAGTCAAGTTAAGGAAGACTAAGGGAATTAGTAAATTCATTTAAGGAAATGTTAAAGGTGAACAAGTGCGAAGTGCACTGGTTAGTAAGTAAAGACGTCGCACAATCCTGAAGGATGAACGCAATAGCTGGAGTAAGTACCCAGCCTAAATATGACGAGGCAGATGCCTACTATGATACGTTAATGTGCAATGATCGGGATGAGACTCCCGAAGTGATCACTTGAACTAAGGGAATATCAATCTCACTGGAAATGATATTTAACCCAGCCAAGAACACAGGGCGATGTAGCTAATGAAACGTACTCATAAGTGCGAGCCGGATATAATGGCACAACCTAGTAACACCCAGGAACTATCCTTAGAAGGGTGGTTGGATCAACAATGGTTGAACAAGATAACGTGACAGAAACGCAAGGGTGGAAACTAACACCCAGTTTAAACATAAGTCGTCAGGAGGAAGTCTGACATCCTTGAAGGAGCATACCATGAAAGGAACAACGACCTTGTCATGGAGCTCAATGCAACCTATATATCATGTAATGTTGTACAGAGAAGTAAATGTGTGTGGATAGCCTACAAAGCAAAGCTCGAGGCAATAAGGCTTATGAGCCACAAGTAGAATGTGTTAAGAAAATGTTATTGATCACAGAAGTTTATGTAATATAAGTAAGTAAAGCGGATAACGAACCACTGCTTAAAGAGTGGGGATACCTCTTGATACTGTGAGACCGCAACGGCGGTAGTTATGTAAACCAAGTTTAAGAGAGATGTTAGGAATGGACTATGATGTTGTTACCTAAGAGTGATTTGAATGAGTGTTATACGAAAAGAAGTGTTATACCAGTTGTGGAGACCGGATGAGTAAAAAGTCTAATAACAACCACCATAGGTGTGTGATGCTAAATGTGTAATGAACAACGCTCGAAGAGCATAAAGACTCGAAGAATAGCGTGTTCAGCAATCAGCCAAACAAGTGGCGAAACACAGTGGAATGGTGGAAGCTAATATAATGACGGATGCAGTGTAAGCTCATGTTATACAATGAGTGAAAGCACGGACCGCAGTAAGCGACCGTTGCATAAGTATTGTTAAATAATAATGTGGCAATAAGACCAGTTATGAGTGAAACTCAATGGACATACAAGTAAGTGATGATACGCAGACCGGGCAATAAGCCAACGGTCGGTACTATGTGATAAGGAACTCAGTGTGAATTCCTATTGCAATCGCATAAGAAATTTACTGTCAAGAGTTTACGCCTCTGCACTCTGTAGGACTGAGTGTTTTGGCATTGCGCTTGCGCGGTAATGATCAAGTGAGATAGCTAGGAAGTTTGGGAAATGTTAAATGTGATAGAAGGACAAGACTTACGAGGTGATAAAACCGATGCATAAGAGAAGCACAGTCCTACCAATCAAAGGATACTTGATTGGCATATGTGACTACAATAACACAATTATTAAATATCGGTATGGAATATACCTCAAGTGTTGGAAATAGCCAAGAGAGTACTACACACTAGGTAGTTACTCAAACTCAACCGACTGTAAGTCGGAAGAAGTCAAGTAGATCATTGTGGAATACAACAAATTATCATGGAAGTGGATAGTAAGTTTTGAAACTCACCGAATTCGCTCACGAAAAGAAATACCACGCGTCGGTTGAGAAATCGTTATTACCAAGATGAAGGTGATAATCGAATATATACAATACAGTAAGAATAATGAAGGGGGCAAACGAAGCTCGAAGTTATCAAGAGTCGCGCAGCAGAAACTAGTGAGCCAGCGATTCAAGAGTTGGATGTACGTTGTGAACATGAGTGAATGGCAATTATTAATGCCTAGAAGTTTCACAGGCCAGAATCGAAACTGGTTATGAATTAAATAAACTCTAAGGAGAATTCTTGGTTAGGGACTAAACCGCCAATATGGCTAAGATCCTCAAACCAGAACATATTGTATAATAAACCGCGTGGAGATACAACACTTCACGACGGTAGGACGTTATAAACCAGTGGTTAAGTGATTGATTACGTGGGCGTAATCCCTTTTAAGGGGGGTAGAGCGCAAAACCGTTTAGTGTGTTTTACCGTACAAGTGTACGTGAACTATGGTGTGCATAGCACAAAATGATTTGTTTAGATGATTGGTGCGTGCCTTACATAAACATACGCATTCATTCATGGTTTAATTGTGGTAATTGCGCACAGAAGATGCGAATACCATGGTAACAAGTGTGTTATTTTGTTAATAGATGTGTGTGAAAGTACAGATATAAGGGGGTAAAGAAACTCCCGGGGAACTAAAACCCCGACTATATATGTTCATATAATACTAAATGTAAAACCGTGTATCGTATTTTGATAAAAGCATATATATATACAGTGTTGTGATTTATGAAGAGGTATGAAACCGACATAGAACCTAGTGAGAATAAGATTCCCTAGGTGACGGGATTAAGTTGAATTTGGGTGATGATTGATAGACGGAGTTCTATCCCTTGGAGATGTAATGATTATGACTAGATGGATTAAAAGATAGAAAATGGTACATGCTTGAATTAGCTGTTGTTTGAAAATGAAGTGGGAGGTGAAACTTGATTATCATGAGATCAAGGGAAGCCGAACACAAATTGGGGTGGAAAGATAGTTCAACACTGATGCTGATCACATTAGGGTTGGATGATTCTTGAAAACTCTTTATAAGTGGTCACAATAATCACATCAAGAACGAGATGCAGTTAGCAATAATTGGACTTGGAGTTGTATTGGGTTTTCGAAATAATTTTAAATTGGTGGTTTCAGATTTTTAATTGGTATTTTCAAGACTTCAATTAGTATTTTTAAGATTCTTAAGTGGTATTTTCAAAGGAAGGGCTACCTTTATGTGACCTTGTAAAGGAATTTCAAGTAGTATCATTCCAATAAAGGATTTCGTTATACTTAACCTCACATAGAGTATTTTCGTATTACTTGCTCACGAGCTGAGGACGTAAGAGCCTTTGTCTTCGGACCGGTGACATGAGAAGTATATTTTAAAGATGTATGCAATTGTTTTGATCTCCCAAAGGAACGGGGACCAGAGTGTCCATCGCGACCGGTTCTGCGGGATCATAGTGTATATGTACTCAGCATGGGTCTCGAACCCATGAAGAGATGGAAAAGGAATTTCTGGTTGATATACATGCTATGACATGTTGTGTGGTATGTGTAATAGATATTATTTTGACCTTGAGTTCTAATGTGGTTAAGTTCCGGAGGTGTTATGTTATCAAGACCTATGTGTCTAAAGGATGTGGTGTTATCAAGACCTACGGGTCTAAATGTTGTTATGTTACCCAGACCAAGAGTCTAAGGGTTGTTACGTATGTGCAAATGTTGTTAAGGTACCCGGACCATTAAGTCCGAGGATACTATGTATAGGTTATGTCATGTATGTATGGATGTGTTACCCGGACCGTTAAGTCCGAGGTTGTGATGTAAAGTATGTTTGTTATGGAAGTTTATGTTGCAAGTAATCCCTGTGTTCTAATTCAAATGACGCTAGGGAAGTGTGAACTTCGAGGGCGAAGTTCTTTTAAGGGGGGTAGATTGAAATACCCCAAACCTTAATGTGTTAATTAATTACGTAATTATAATTTTCTAAGGCTAATTAAGTCCTTAAGATCATTGGTGAACAAATGAAAACCAAAAAGAAAAAGAAAATGCGTAAAAGTCACAAAACGTGAAAACGCGTATTTAATTATTTTAGGAGGTACATAACCTTCATTAGGGTTATAATATATTTTTATACCTTAATTACACATTAAGAACATGTGAGAAAAATTCCGGAAGAAAACGGATTCAAATAATGCGTTAAAACGCTAACGGAGTCTTAAAGCGCGTTTTTCGAGAAAACCCGAAAACATGACCTTAAACAGTTAAATGACCCCATAAAATAATAGTTGATTTTGTAACAAATTAAACATTAATGGGAGTTTAATAACCATTAAAATTAAAGGAATGAGAAAATTCCGGAAAACGGTCCCGGTTAGTGAATAGTGATAAACCGGGTAAATAAACGAGCGTTTTCTGTTAAAAACGAAAAACGCTCCAGCATGTTTATAGTAGTGGGCCGGTTTTATTAATGTAAACAGCTCACCCACACAAGACTAGTTAACAAATTAATTAAGTCAAAAAAAATAGAGGGACCACTTATACCCCTCTCTCTCTCTCTCTCTTCTCCTCTCATTTCTCTCTTTCCTCTCTCTCTCTCTTTCTTCCTCCACGGTTCCCTTCTCCCTCTCTGCCGATGGAGTTCTCCAACCTAGCCAACAATGGCTTCTCCACTTCCTCTTCATCCCTAAGCTCCATTCGAGCTCCAAATCAAAAACAAATCACATATTCTTCTTCCTCTCACCTTCCTCTATCATCCTCTCTTTTCGAAATTTCAAAAGGATGAAGTTGACCTCCATGGGTTTTCCCCATTTGAAGAGAAAATGGCACCAATGTGAAGCTTGGAGCCTCCTCTTCCTTCTAAGGTAAAAATTTCCAAGAAAAAGTCATTTTCCTTCATCTCATGGTGTAATCAATTTTTCACCATTTTTGATACCTTGTTTTTTCTCCTTGTTCTTGAGCTCCAAATTGATTCTTCAATGGTGGAGAAGTTCCCCTCTTGATTCAAGGGTGAAAATCCCTCTTGAAAGCTTCACAAAGGTAAACCCTAACCTTGTGTTCTAGCCCTTTGATTGAATTGAAATATTCCAAGGGTTTTAGATAATTAATTGAGTGTGTTTTGTGTTCTTGAATGTTGGGATGGAGTTTGGAAACTCCATGCCCTCTTAACCGATTTTGGAGAAGATATGGAGCAAGAGGGAATTAAGGAAACTTGTGAAATTAAGGTAAGGAATCCACCTTAAACCTTGTTCTAAATTGTTGTAGTGTTTGGGATGGGTAAACAAATTAATAAACCCAAAATAGTGGATTGAAATGTATGTTGGAATGTTTTAATTGGTTTGGAGAGGTTTGTGAATTAATGTTGAGTTGAGGGCCTTAAGAGCCAAATGTTTTAAGTTTGAGATTGATATTGTGGTTCATTGAGATTATGGTGGTTGTATTGTTGTTGATGAATTTGAGGATTGTGTTAAGTGCTGTTAGGACCCTTGAAAGGGTGTGGCTAGATGAGGGATGAAAATGATGGAAATTGATGAGGATGAATGTGTAGAGTTTATGGGGAGGTTATGACGAAATTTTGGTAGAAAATGAGTGTTTTTGACTCTTTGATTTGGTGATGTTTTTTGTTGATTTTAATGGGTGTATGATGCGTTAAAACCCCGTGGAAATGTGTTTTCGATGGGTTATTTTGCTACTATAAGTTATGTATGTTTTGTGGGGGATTTGTGGCTTGGTTCTAGTTGTTTTCCGTAATGGATTTTGCAGTTTTCGGTATGTCCTAACATGTGTCCGAACATTGAAGTTCGGACATCATACGACGGAAAATTTTCAGAACTCTCGACTTATGTCCGAACATGCAAGGTCGGACGCATGTTCGGACCAACCTTTGTTTTTGCATAACTTTTTCGTTTGAACTCCGTTTTGAGTGCCGTTTGCGGCGTTGGATTCCTCTTTTCAAGTACTATCTGTTTTGACATGTTTTTGGCATATGTTTAGGTATATTTTTATTTGAAAATGACCAATAATCTTTTGAACTCCATTTTCTTTGCTCTATAAGTGTGCTTGAGCCTTCTAATGATGGGGGATTGGATGGTAATGGTTTTGGATGATGTTAGGCCTTGTTTTGGTGACATGTAAAGGCCTTAAGATGTGTAAACAAGTGTTAGGTTTGATGTGAGAGTTGTGAACTTAAGATCACAAGAGTAAAATTAAGTATAACAGGGTAACGGGGTTGACCATGGGCGCATTAGTCGTTAAATAATTATGTTACCCCGATGTTAATGGAGATAGTTATAATGTTACCAGTTGTTCAAAGATTTTCAAGGAACATGTGATGGCACATTAGAGTGCACCTTCGGTGACAGGTATGGTTTTCTTGCAACCTGTGTCCTACCGGATTACACCGGCTTGTATGCCAACTTGTTTTTCTGTGTGTTTGCCACCTTGCAAGATAAAGCATGAAATGAGTTTACAGTAATTCATTATTGTGGCGTAATTAATTCCGATACCGCTTAACCTTAGTTATGTGTCAAATAATAGTTAACCGACCTTAGGTTCACATAAGAGAATCGGTATTCGGGATAAACGTCCCAACCCACGGGAACGTTCTAACTACGGCTATCCGTGCGTTAGTGTATGTTGTGACTTTGTGTGATGTATGTGACTTGTTCAGTATGTTGTTGTTATTGGATACTGTTATCCGTGTTGTTGAAATGGGATGTGACTTTCCCTGATGTATCTAACCGAGTTAGTAACACTGTGTGATGTATGTATGTGATAAGTTCCATAAAGGAACCTCTAACTAATAAGTATATGTTATGTATGGTGAGGAATCCGGTCGTTCTCGGTCGCGCGTGTTGTTTGGGAGTTGATGTATATATGTGAGTTAACTCCCATTCTGTTATGTTAGGGTTGTTTATCCTTCTTGGATGTTCGACCTCCCACTAGCTTAGCCAAAGCTTACCTACCCGACCTCCACATCGGGCTAGGAGGGAAATTATGTATAATGTTGGTAGGGTGTCGATGCCTAAGTTCGCTTCGACTCCCTCTTTGTTATGTTACGGTTGTTCTTCCTCCTGGAATTACAACCACCCACAAGCTTAACCAAGGCTTACCTACCTCATCACTATTGGAGTTAGGGGGAAATTATGTATGTTGTGATCGGTCCTATGTGAGGCCGCCACTCAAGTAAAGGAAATGTATGTATGTTGTGCTCGGGCTTATATCACCCCGGCATTCCCTAAGTAGAGTTATATCCTCTCAGAGGAGAGAAATTAAGTTGAGTATGTTATAAAGTGAAGTGTGTTGTAATTGAGTGTGTGTGCTAATTTGTGTTTGTGCCCTATTAATGGATGTTTGCTTATAAGCATGATACGTGTGAGTTTGTGCATGTTTGAAATAAAATCAACCGCATGCTAAGACGACAAATAGTTGTGCGTGGCCCGGTAGCATGCGGGCTGCGGGATTACCATACCAGCAAAGGTGCTGACCCCCTTTGGGGGCCCCCATACTTTTCAGGTATTATGGAGCTGGCAGCCGTTCGAGAGTGGGACGGGGTTGTTAGTTGTATACGGACAGTTCATTTAAATGCTTATGTATTGTAGGAGTAGTAAGACCGAAATTGTTGTCGGCATTAGCTTGTTAATACTCGGTACAGTTGTAATGTAAGTGCATAATGATTGTTGGACATGGAACGGGATTATGTGTAGTTGCTCGGGAGTTTAGTTCATCAGACCGGTACAATGTATGTATGTTAGCCTTGTTAGCCACGTGGGTGGCTAACGGCGTGTAACACCAAGGAGTTAAGTTATGTTATGAGTTATGATTTCCGCTGCAAGGTATTGTTAAGGGTGTTGCTAGTAGTTGGGGTGTTACATATAAAATCACGTTATATAACACGGCTACTGCTTTAGCCGTGGTATAAAGATCCTTAATCCCGCCAAAATCAAAGTGTTTTATAACACGGCTTGCCCATAGCCGTGGTATAAAACCCCTTATATTACGAAGCTTTATAACACGCTTGATGATGAGCCGTGTTATAAAGTTACAGTTTTTTTTAATAATTTTTCTGTTTTTGCTTCTGTTCCACACATTTGACAGATCATAACCTGTATAACATTCACTTAAGACATCCCAATTGTCGTATCATAACAACTAGACCATTTATAGAGGTCATATACCTTATAATTCTCAAACAAAATGCACATTTACAAAAAGTCTACTCAAATGTCATCCACATATCAACACCTCATTCCAATATCAACACCTTATTCCAATATCAACACCTCATTCCAATATCAACACTCATTCCAATATCAAAAGTCTCAACAAAGCTTCACTTATATACTATTCCAAAGATTATACAATTCCTAATGCTTAAGTAAAAATAATGTCTAGTCTTCTCTTACAAAATCTAGTTGTTTCTTGATATAGGTATGCAGTTGGTTGTCAAAATATTGATACACCTACAGAAAAGAAACAAAAGTTGTTAGAATATGAGAGACTTTATTAAATGCTAACAACTTGAAAGATACAAGATTCACAACCCGTTCAAGAAATAACATATCTCATCATATTACAAAGCAAAGCCTTTCCACACAATGTCAACAAGGCCTCAACATTTCAAAAATAAAGACAATTTGCCTTATCAATTCTACACAAATAGATACTGGCACATCATTATAACATGTTTCAACATGGACAAAAGCATCACACTTCTAAATTCAAGTTTTCTAACACAAACTTTACAAATGCTCAAGTAAGAACGATGTTGTCTTCTCTTACAAAATCTAGTGCAGTATACGACACATTTAATTGAAAGCTTTTATTAACATTGTCGAGTTGAACTATCCTATCTCTGTTTAATGAAACAATAGCAACAACAATTCATAAGCATAGATGAAAAAAATGCAAGTTTAGGAGCTATTTAAAATTGCAAAAACATATAATATGCATGTCCGTGCCTCCAAAATCGCAATTTGACATTGGGTCATTTTATCATACACTTTACGAGCAACTAGAGTAGGATAGAAAAGCACCCCATCTCAGTCGTCAATTCTCCATTGAGCAGTAGGACGATGCTAGCACCAGAAGTGTGATGCAAGGCTATATAGACTGAAGAAAACTAGCAACTCAAAGCAAAAAAATGAAAGAAGACATGTCCATTTCTTTCTGAGTGTACAACAGAATACCAAACTACTTCTCTGAAACTTAGCAAGAGTCACGAGCTACTACAAGACAAAGCCATATACTCCATATACATTTAAATTTAATCCAGACAAACATACCACTTTTTCTCCCAATTGCGTTGCTTGCCAACAGTAATCTCTCTTTCATAAGTCAAGGACCTTCACAGAGAAAAAGTTGATTTTACAAAAAGCAGAAGCTGCAGAAAAACTGTAACACTAATTCTATACAACTCCTCTTCAAGCTTACTTTTAGATTATTAATCAGCCTCCAATTCCACCCAAAGTTTTTACCCAATTAGTTAAGTGTATTAGGAAGGTTTTAAATTTAGAAACAACTCAGAACAACACTGTTGTCACTTCTGTAACTTCATTATACAGAAACTGTTAACTGCAGAAAACTGTTGACGTTAAATCTTGTATCTCCCCCTTAACCTCTCTTTTAGTTAGTTAAACTGACCTCCATTTTTCCCCAAAGTATTTACCCACTTAGTTAGGTGTTACAGCAAGGTTTTAAACCAAGAATCAAGCCAACTCAGCACAGATAACATTCCTAAAACCTTCTTATACAGAACTGAAAAACTGCAGAAACTGCAAACACAGAACTGGGTATTATTCTTTTGTATCTTTTTTTTGTTCATCAATCTGGCTTCTAATTTCCCCCAAATTGTTTACCCATTTAGTTAAGTGTCTTAGTAAGGTTTTAAACTCTTGAACCACTCAATACAACCCCGTATAATTCTCTGTAACAGAGTCATACAGAAACCCAAGTTTCAGGAAAGTCTGAAAATGAAATATCAAGATCTAATATTCTCTCTTCTATTTCTTTTCTTTGTTCACTTATTTGACTTCCATTTCTTTCCCGAATTGCTTATCCAATTAGTTAAGTGTTTACTCAAGGTTTTAACTTCAAAACAGACCCACAACAACAAGGACTATGCCTCTAAAACTCCTTTAGACAGAATCTATAAAACTGAAAAACTGAAACACAACTTCAGTTTACTCCTCCACTCTTAGTGCATCAGATTGGTTTTTTTTCTTCTCTTATTAAACACTCCCACGTATTGCTAACTTAGACAGGTGCACCAACAATGTTTTGACTCACACCCTACTTTCCCTTTTCACCCACTATCCACAAACAGTACGTAGTAGTATCCTATCCTCTCCACCATATAGCATCCTTCCTTCCTCTGAATCTCGTTGAAGAGGAAGTGAGCAGAAAGGTTTCCTCTGTCATGGGTTCTTTGTTATTGAAGCTAGCAGTGGGTTTAAGAAACCAGAGACCACCCAATATGGAAATCAACACCATTTTGAGAAGCAGGAGGAGAGAAACAACAATATTGAACTCCATTGGTTATTAATTAGTTGAACTCAAGTGGGTGAAGCTAATTTGAAATGTTTTGTATCATGGTGTAAGAATTTTGGCATGCTGAATACAGGCACATGACTGAATACATAGCGCATATAATATCATCTAGATTGGCACGTTTATGGAGTTAGTGGCAGTTGATTTCTCTCTAATGATGGCATTTCATCGCTGGTAGGAAAGTAACTCAAGGAATATTATGACTTTAGTGACATGACTGCATCAGATTCCTCTCTAATGACATGACTACTACCGCTATTAGCTAGTATCGCTTTGACAACCACAACATTTTCTCCTCTCGTAGCTGCTATTTTCTACATAAACCAGTAATACATGTAATATTCACACATAAAACATCATGATCCTAACACCACAAAAAGCAACTAAAAAATGAAACAATCTACAAACTTGAACAAATCAAGAAATAATAAAACTGAAACCAGAGTAGGAAAAAACAAGACCAGTAATCTGACAAATTCCAACCAGGTGAAAGAAGTTAGCAGCATTAAAAGATCCACCTATTCATTTCATAATATGAAAGTTGATTATAAATAATTTCAAACATTTGCCTGCCTTTGTTTTGCCTAGCAAACTAATACAACATACTAAATCACCAACACACAAAGAATAGAAAAAAGATAAGTTCAAGTATATTACAAGTTCTGGAAGAATAGAAAAAAGAGCAGCGCGGCTTCATAGATTTATCTCTATAGCGGGATGCAGCAGCAGTTCCATAGATTTATCTCTACAGGGGTGCAAAAAGAAGAAGATAATAACTAACAGAATACACAACAGAGAAAATGGGATAGCGTTAACTGTATCACGAAACCATACCTGAGAATACAATTCCTACAAGTGCTTAAGTATAAATAATGCCAAGTCTTCTCTTACAAAATCTAGTTGTTTCTTGGTGTAAGTACGTGGTTGGCTGTCAAAATATGCACCTACATAAAAGAAACAAAAGTTATTGTTAGAATATGAGTCACTTTAGTAAATGCTAACAACTTGAAAGATACAATACATACCGCTTTGGCATCTGCAAACTGCGCAAGGTTAGAACAAAAAACATGCAAAAACTTCAACATGTAATAACCACATGTGTTGTAGCCTGACTGCGTAGGAACCTATTAAATTAAAAGGACACATTTCATATAATTGTAGATAAGTGCTAATAAAAATAACATGTAGTGCATATGGTTGAAAAATTAAGAGACACTTACCGGTATAAGAAGCACTTCCCAATTTTGAGGTGGAATAGGCTCTATATCATTTGTAAGTTGAGCATTAATAAAGGAGCTGCAGATAATTTTTTATTTATTAATAACAATATATATATTTAGATAAAAGATTTAAAGGATAGACAATCAAATTTATATTTCGTTACCTCCTGATCATATCTTGAACCTCAATTTCATGAGATAACTGTCCCATAGGGTCAAGCACCAACAAACCATGTTTTTGCATTGTGACAACAAGAAGGATCCAGTGGTTACTAAAATGTAATAAGACATATTAAAGTTGGCAAAATTAAAATAGATAACTAATATCTATGTGTGAATACACTAAAAATGACTCACATTTGATGATATGGAATCAGCACGAATTTACTCTTTCTCATCATAGCGACATTGAATGCTCTTTCCACATAATCCATAAAACTTTTGCTATCCCTTTTTACCTCAACACAAGAAGTTATTTGCGGGCAAAGAAATTGTATCACTCTACTAGTCCCCCTCTAAGTTAGCTTCTGAATCAAGTGCCTTACCACAATTTTAAAAATAATTAACAATATAAAATGAATGATAAACACAAATAAGAAAAGTTGGAGAACACTTACAATATATATGCTTGCACTAAGGTCAACACGATCCACTTCCACTCCATCATATCTCTGAGTTCTTTAAATCCAATTGATGTGTGTTGATTTTCCTTATAATGAAAGAACGGTGCAGGCAATATCAAAGGGATGTTGGTCACAGATGGTGGAAGCAACATAATCTTGTCGTAGATCTTCCTCATGTTAGCACTTAGCTTCTTGTAACTGGCCTTCATTAGAAGCGGTCTTTTTCGATTTGCCACAGTCGGGTCAACAACTAACTGAGGTTGTGGTTGAGTAGTACTTTGCACAACCTTATTTACTTTTGCATGTTCCATAAAAAGTTAAGTTGAAGAAAAAAAATTAATGACTACAAAAAGCAAAAATATTGCAAAGTGAACAAAGTAAATTACACCTTATTGACGACCGGTATCAAGCTTAGCGGCCAAGGCACAAAAGAAGATTTTGCTTGAATCAATGTTACCCAATTGTTGATTGATACCGTGAGATTAATATTCTTGAAGCCCGCCAAGATCGTGTCGAGCGACACACGGAGGAAGGGGAGTTTGATGAAGAGTAGAAGAAGAGGCAGATTTCAACAACAAACCATCAGCTACATGTACAACGACATTGTCAATCTAGAGTGAAAGGCAACAAGGTCTTGGTTCCTACACATTAGGAAAAACATATGATTAATGTTTATTCAAAATGGTTTTTAGGTATTATTCACGTATTAGAATGTACATAAACCTCAATGTCGGAGAATGGATATGGATTCATCATAGTCGGTTGAGGAGTTTGAGATAGAGGTTGGGAAAGAGGTTGAGAAGAAGATAAAGAAAGAGTTTGAACAGAAGGTAGAGAAGAAGGTGGAGATGGAGGCTAGGGCTGGGGCTGAGGCTGGGGCTGGGGCTGAAACTGAGGATGGGGATGGGGATGAGGTTGAGAAGAAGACTGTGTGAGATCTGCAGAAGGCGGTAGAGTAATATTAGCTGGTGTAAGTCCATATTGTGATAATATGGCTTGAATTTGTTGTTGCGTGCTCTGGTCATTGACATGTCTTTCCTCAACTAATTTTTGCTCAACTCTTTGTTCCACAAGTGCCTCTACATCTACTTTCCCCATACCGGAATGAGTTCCAGACTCAGGAAAAACATCCCTTTTACAGACTTGCCCCCATCCCTCTGACTCGACCCCAATGATCTTTCCTCCCAAATGCTCTATTTAGTATTCATCTTCTCCAGCAGGGGTCCATTCGTTATTTCTTCTCATTTCTTTTAACTTGTCCTTTTGACAAATATGTTAAAGATTCAGCAGATTTTATACATGCTCGGTTTACAATTTTCACACAAAAAGTAAGATTACTTACAACTTTTTTGGCAAGCTCCTCCATCTCACAAACCGAAAAGTATCAATGTCCTTCAGAATCTTTCTTTTGTCGCCCCAAAAAAAGCAATCACCTTTATCTTCTTCATCAATTGACTGAATGTCTTCCTCTTGCCCGTCTTCATTGATCTTTTTTAGCAGACCCTCATCTTTCCATATAGGTATGGACCCTGTGTATCCCTTCTTGCCTATATAATGTGGATAAAGATTTTTTTCTCGATTTGCCCTCGCCTTCGCTTGGATTTCCTATTGAAACATTTATCGGAAAAACAAAGTTAGTTACATTAGGCTGAATTTGACATACAATGATTTCTATTACATTAGCTAAGATAAGTATTAGGAAATACCTTGAATTCTTCAGTGATGCGGTTTGCGAAAAACAAATCCCAATCAGCTTGTGAGATCATCCCTTCATATAAGATCCATGGAGGTGTAAGCTCTGGGTTTCGTGTCTCCGGGTTTATGTAACGTCTGACTAGTGAATGTTTGAAATGTCTAGCTTTCTCACAAATCAAAGACAAAACCCTACTCTTCAGATCTTCAGGTATGCCATACTTATCTCTAACTGTCTCCCACATCAAATCTTTACGCTTTTCATCAATGTCATTGCAAACGATTTATTTGATATATTAAAACTAAGAATTAATCCTAGAAATCAATAATTCAATAGACCGTCGGGTTGCAAAAATCCCGGTCAAAATAGTATAGCAATTTATGAAGCGACCAGGTGTCAATCCACGGGACTTGATGTAATAAGTCTAGCATTAGGCAATGGGTAACTAAAGAGGGGGTTTTGTTTTGGTTTTGGGTTCTAAATAGATAACAAGAAAGTAAATAGTAGATAAATTAAAGTGATAGATTTGGGAATGTGAACGGTACTCTAGGTTCAGGGAGTTGTTTCACTAGCTAGGTTCTGCATATTCTACTACTTAAGCGGAGACTTGGATCGGCTTGTAATTCTCAATTATCTATTCTTTATTAAGTCTTAATTCCATATAGCTCATCTAGACAGGGCACGTAGTTCTAGTCTAGACCTAGCAAGTATATCTAGATGGTTTTATTGCACAAATTACTAGTCTGGTTTAGTTCGGACTAAAGCTCCTAGTGAATAGTGTAATCTATCCGATTACAATTATCACAGGTAACAGGTTAATAGGACCATCAATGCTAATCACCTTATCTGATCATAACATGATTCGAGGGCTTATAATAAATTCATGACGTTAATTAAAAGCACTTAAAAAGCATTAACCTGAACAATCCAAATAGTCTCAATAAAGCAGTAAAATAATGCAGAGTTTAACTAATTACAACATCCCTTCCCCTAGAGTATATCCTCTTAGCTAGACATAGCGATTGAAATCATAAATGAGAGAGAGTTGAGAGAAATCATCTGTTACGAAGATCTTCTTGCTTGCTCCGCCTTTGTCCTTGCATATGCTGGCTGAGAGGTTGGATTTGGTGACAACGGAGTGAATTTGGTGAAATGGGATGAAAGTGGAAATTTTGGGCGAGTTTGTGAGACGTCCGGATGGGTGGGGTCGGACGGAGATCCGGACGCAATGTTTTGTGAGACGTCTGGCTCAACCGGGTCGGACTAAGATCCGGACGTCGTGTTTGGGTGTAGTCCGGATCCGGACAAAGATCCGGACACGGCTAAATGCTGTGAACGAATGTGGTTTGTGTGTGTGGGTGAGAATGAAGGTTTACGGAGGAAGTTTAGTAAAGATGAGCAGATGAATGGAATGAGTCGTGAATGAGTGGATTAGTAGAGAGGAGAGGAGTTAGACTGTGAAGTCAGGTACGATTTGAAATGAATCAGGAGCTGGGTTTATATAGGCTTAGAAATGAAACATAGGTTAGTGGAAGTTTGGTGTGTTCGTCATTAATTGAGCATGGATGTGTATTAATAAACGTTGAGGTATGGGCTTAACTTGCTTTCGGCTGATAATTGCGCTAAAGCCCGATTATCAGCGCGATTGCGTTTTTATTTTTCATCTCTGTGTGACGTCCGGATCTGTATCCGGATCTGAACGTGACACAGAACCCGTAGATCTGAAACTCGAAATATGTCTGGATCGCTGTCCGGATCCGGACAAGACAGAGAACTCTCGGATCTGGATTTTTAGGTCACGTCCGGTTCGCGTCCGGATCCGGACATGAGACGTCCGGATTTGCGTCCGGCCAAGTTGACCCGGACGTGACCAATTTTTGTGTCTCTTCTCCTGATTTGTTCCCGGTTTGTTGTGTTGTAATCCTTATGATGTAAAATCTTCATTTCCTGGGTTTTTCCTATATTTAGCATATAAAATACATCAGTTCTTATCAAAACATCAATCTTAGGAAAAACACATAATAAGTGGGAAACATTGCCTGAATTGTTACAAATTATAAGGTGTTTAAACTCTAAAAAGCCTATATGTTTCACACTTATCAACTTCCTCACACTTAATTTTGCTTGCCCTCAAGCAAATAAGGAATAAGAATATCTCTAAAACCGTCAAATAATCTCAAAATTAAACAAGTGCAGGGCAAAATCAAACAAAGTGATAAATGAAAGAATAATCTTGCTCTCTAGAGGTAGGTTTTCACAAACAGTGAAGCAAGAAGAATTTTATAAAAGCATAGAGAAACTAGATTATAGAAAACAAGTTAACTTAGCTTGGGACTTTCCACCAATTTTCATTCCTCTAACCTTTGGATGACAAGGGGTGTGAAGTAATGCCTTATTCCGCAATACCTTTCAACACCACGTACTCATGATCAAAAACAAAAATTAAACTGCAATTAATTTTTCTTTCACATGCAAAAACATTCTTCTTCCAAGAACTATATACAAAACAAACGAATAATTGTGAATTGCAGAGTTATTCCGTAACCCAGACTTTGCTCTCTATCCTTGTAACGGTGTTGGGCCAACTATCCCAGATCCCGAGACCTTAGGTAGATAGGTGTTAAGGCACCCTTAAGACTTAATAACCGGATAGACGAGGCCTGCTATTATTAGAAAAAAAAAATTGATCAGTGGAGTACCTTGCCTTATCCTTTTCATTCCAGACATTCACTTCATTTCCAAGATCCCAAGCTAAAATAATCTGGTTTCCACAACTAGCCAATCTACCATATTTTAGTGAAAAGAGAGTATTTTTAAATAAAATTATTTATACAAACCTCATCAAGCAAAAAGATTCCTACGGTTTTCACTTGGTTTAATTTCACTCGGTGTGCACAGGCATTAGAGCAGCAAAAAGCAAGTGTGGCATTAAAGAACAACTAGCATGTTTTCAGGGAAAGGTCTTTCCTTCCTCACACTTAAGAGGAGCAATGTCCTCATTGGTCATAGAAGAAAAACAGTGAAAAGATTTTTCAAAACATGCTAGACTCATAATAGATGCATATGCAATAATTAACCCTCAACGCAACAAAGGTGGAACATTAATAAGGTAAATAGGAACTGAGACTCCCCTGGTGTTATAGATGGAGGAAGATGTTCTTCCTCACACTTGAAGTTTGGTAGGGGTCGAGATATTCCTCATGAGTCACAGACAGTATGCGTGTTATGCAGAGTAAAAGTTGCTAAATTTTCACTGGCATGTACAACCACAGAATAAAGTGCATTAACTCGAACGACAGAGAGTATTTGAATCATATGAGTTATATTTAGAGAAAGAATACTCCCCATAGTTCAAGTTTAGCAGACGTTCGCAAGGAGTGTGGTTCCATTTCCTGTACTTATAGCCGTGTGTTTCACAGTAGAGGCGACAGGTAAAGTAATCATTTAAGAATGCTGCACTGCTCAGAGAAATATGAATTTTAGCAATTTCATAAATTAAAACACTGCCTAATAGAACCATTGCCACTTCACCTGCAGTCTCATGTTCTACTGTTAGTTTTAACAATCAAAGGTAAAATAAATCAAAGAACAAAGAAAAAGAAAAGTACAAAACAAAAAAAAGGAACAAAAGAAAAGAAAGCAGTAAAGATAGGATGGCGGTCACTGAGGCGGTGGTGGTGGAGGTCTCGCTCCTATCTGGGCCATGATCATTTGTAGGATCTGGGTAGTCTGGGCCTGATGAGCGGCTGTCTCTCTCTGCAAAGCATCACTACGCTCCAAGCGCTCTGTGATCATAGTCTGTGAGTCGCGGATAGAGGTCTGCTCCGCCTGGAGGTGCTCCTGCGTCTGGCGGATGTCATCTATGTGTCCCTCCATGCGAGCCTGACGCTGCTGCACATCCCCAAACTGCTGCTCCATACCCCCGAAGCGCTGCTCCATCCTCTGCTACTGCTGGAGGAGGGAGTCCATCAGGGTCTGCATCTCTGGCGGGATGCTCATCACTGGGGGTATGGGTGGTGCCATGGTTGCAGTGGCCGGAGTAGAGAGTAAGTAGAGTAGAAGTAGAGAGTGGAAGAAGAGATGTACCAGTGGATCCTAGGCCCGAGCTGCCCTTCACCCAGCTGCCGTCGTCGAGGTGTAAGAAGCCCCATCTCCTGAAGGTCCCAAGGGAGATGGGTGTCTCACCCTCCCTCACCGCCATATCAGTGAAGATCTCCTCGGGGAGGGTAGAGACAAGAAGATGCTGGATGAAAATAGGAAAGATATGGGTGATCTTCTTCTTCTTCGTCCATAGATAGGTCACCACCTTATGCAGCTGCCTAAACATCACGAAAGGTAGCGAGAGCTGCTGGGCTGGTGGATGTGGTGAGGCCAGGAGGTAGTCGAGGAGGACATAATCCTCGTCAGAAGCATCATTCCCAGCATGAGGCCGGATCTGATGACTGAGGATCTCTGCCAGGGTCCTCTAGAGAAGGGAGGAGAGGATAGCATAGGGGAGCACAGTCTTATTTTCCTCACCCCGTCGGTGAGTAGTACTCCCTACCTCTTGTAACCACCTAGACTTACTCTGCCTAAGTGAATCCTCTGAAAAATCTAAATGTGCGTCCGTGCTGTCCGGGAGGCGTAAAAGAAGAGCAAAAGTGTCAGGGGTTACCTCCACCTGGAACTGGCGTACGTAGGAGGTAATGCTGTGTGTCGTGTCTGACGCCACAACATTGGCGTAGAATTCTCTCACCAGCTCCGGAGAGAAAACACCCACGCCCATGCGCAAGATGCTGCTGGCGCCAATACCCTCAAATAAGGCTGTAATCCCGGCGGCAGCTGATGCCTCGTCGCTGATGCGCCTCTCAATGACGAAGGCCCCGCCCTGATCATACCAAGCCCGAGTGGCAGCTGATCGGAATCCATCATCGCGTAGTGGGGCAGCGGCTGGCTCAGACTGGTCGTCGGGGCGTGGGTTCCTCGAAGAAGAACCGGTGCGTGTAGCACCTCCTCTAGTGCGAGCCATCTAAACTATAAACAAAAAGCAGTAGGAAATCTAATCAGCAAGAAAACAGTAGCAACAGGCACACCAAAACTCGAAACCGATCGAGCAGCATGTTCTATTTGAACATATTCTTTCACACAGTTAATCTACAATTGCCAATGCATTAAAACATCTAAACATAGCAAACAATAGTAATAAACAGTTATAACATTAACCTAGAAGACAATTTGCAGAAAATTGGAAAAATTTCAACATGTCCGAATCCACGTCCGGGTATCTTAGCCGGACGCAGATCCGGACGCGATGACGAACCCTAAAATAAAAAATTCACCGCGTCTGCAGCGGCGTCGAATACACAAATTCAAGGCAGAAATCGCTAAATTTGCACAGAATTTCACGTTTTCGCATCCCAACAACAGTTAACATCAGAATTCACAAACCACAACCTAATCAACCATAATCGTCGGTATAAGCAAGAAAAAATCGCAAGAACGCAGAACCGCAGTTGCGATTTTGGGTTTTCAAATTCGATTGTGGAGAATGGACAGCGGGAGTTGGCGTTTACCGTTGCGTCGGAATGGGTCTTGGTGTCGCCGGAGTCGGGGGAGAGTGTGCAGTGGTGGTGGTGTTTTTGGTGGAGGCGTTAATGGAGGGGGTGTGTGGGTGTGTCGTGTTGTCGGGCGGAGTAGAATAAGACGAAGAAGAAGAAGAAGAAACGAAAGAAGAAAGAAGAAAGGAAATCGGGGCCGTGATTTAGTGGTGTCCAGATTGCACGTCCGGATCCGGACGTGTTAGGTTTGTACGCGTCCGGCTGCGTTAGCCGGACACGTTGAATTATTCTTTTTGTATATATTAAATTTAATTAAAAACTATTAATCTAAAACACATCATTTATATAAAAAATTAAAAAAGGAAACATTACCAAAAATAATCAAACAAAGATAAAACAAACACAAGAAATGCAGAAATAAAATAGCAAGAGTGTTAAAGGACTCCCTGATCCGTGGTGAATGCTGCCATGATATTTCCTCACACTTGAGTTCAGTCAAGCACTAATTTAGCTCATTGTAAATTTTTGATTCTGCAAGGCCAGAGAAGAACTCAAGTGGAAACAGATAAAGCTATTAGTAGAAGATAAGAGCCTATGCTCTTTCGATATGCACAACAGCTATTAACGCACCACAAAAATAGAAGAGAAAAATAAATGACTAAACTAAAGAAGTGAAAAGAGATAAAACCGGTGGGTTGTTCCCACCAAGCTGCCCGGAGTAAAGTCTCTGGCTAGATTAACAGATAGGGTCAAGGAGGGCCGCCACAGCAGCTAGCAATAGCTTCTTTTTTTGAAATACCATTGCGAGCGGGCTTCTTGGATGCTTTGGAGGGGGTGCTGCAGTACAGATAGAAGAAACAGAAACAGAGGTAATGGAGGAAGAACTTTCAATAAAGGATATACCTGGTGCAGGAGGCTGAGAAAAGGCATCGCCTAGGTACTTCTTCAGGCGAGCACCATTCACTTTGAATACGTCTCCTAATTTTGTTTTCTAGCTCGTATGCACCATAGGTAGTGATCCCCACGACTTTAAATGGTCCTGCCCAATGGGATTTCAGCTTGCCAGGAAAGAGGCGCAGTCTGGAATTATAGAGCAATACTAGATCCCCTACTTTGAATCTCTCTTATGGATCATTTGATCATGGATTCTTTGTGCGCTCCTTATAAATTCTGGAACTGTCATAGGCTTGCTCTCTGAGTTCTTCGAGTTCAGACAGTTGAAATTTTCTTTTCTCTCCAGCAGTGTGTAGATCAAAATGCAGAGCTTTCAATGCCCAGTAAGCTTTATGCTCCAATTCTACTGGAAGATGGCAGGCTTTTCCATACACAAGTTTGAATGGAGACATCCCTATAGGAGTCTTAAAAGCAATCCGATATGCCCACAGAGCGTCATCCAGCTTAACTGACCAATCCTCCTTGATGCGTTAACAGTCTTCTGCAAGATCCATTTTAGCTCACGATTGGTCACTTCTGTCAGACCATTATTTTGGGGGTGGTAAGGTAATGCCACCTTGTGGGTCACCCCATATTTAGTCATCACGGAGTCGAAGGCTCGGTTGCAGAATTGAGAGCCGCCATCACTGATGATTGCCCTGGGCACCCGAAATGGTGAATAGTGTTTCTTCAGAAATTTCACCACTGGCTTAGCATCAGCAGTGTGGCATGGAATAGCTTCAACCCACTCGAGACATAGTCCACAGCTACCAGGATATATTGGTTTCCATGGGATGAGGGAAAAGGGCCCGTGAAATATATGCCCCAAACATCAAAAGTTCTACCTCAAGAATACCTTTCTGGGCATCTCATGCTTTCTAGAGATGTTTCCCATCCTTTGACAGGCGTCACAATGGGAACAGAAGTGGGTGAACATCTTATGTAGAGTGGGCCAAAAATCCACACTCTAATATTTTTGCAGCTGTTCTGTTAAAACCATGATGGCCACCCGCCTCTTTAGCATGACAAAATTCTATTACACTCTGGATCTCCTCATCTGGAAGGCATCGCCTTATCAAACCATCAGCACAGATCCTAAACAGATAGGGATCCTCCCAGATATAGTGGCGGGCTTCTGATAAGAATTTCTTTTCTGATGTAGCTGTAATCATGAGGGATCAAACCCAGAAGCAAGAAAGTTCGCCAAATTTGCATACCAAGGTTCCTTTACCTTGCCAATCATGAACACCGTCTCATCAGGAAAAAACTTGTTAATTGGAATTCCATCATCAGGGATGTCAAGCCGAGACAAGTGATCAGCAACTCCGTTCTGCTTCCCTTTTTATCCACAACTTCTAATAAATTCTTGGAGAAGCAAGATCCACCTCAAAAGTCTTGGTTTCGATTCATTTTTCTGGAAAAGATACTTGAGAGCCGAATGATCGGTGTGAACAATCACCTTGCTTCCTTGCAGATATGGTCGAAACTTATCCAACGCGAATACCACAGCTAACAACTCCTTCTCTGTAGTAGTATAATTTTTCTGTGCATCTATCAAGGTCTTGCTAGCATAGGTGATTACTCTCAGCATCTTATCTTTCTTCTGACATAGTGCGGCGCCAACAGCAAAGTCGCTCGCATCCGTTATGATCTCAAACGGTTCTGACCAATCTGATGGGACCACTATTGGAGCTGAGCAGAGTTTGTCTTTGATGGTCTGAAATGCTGTCAAGCACTCCTCAGTGAGCTGGAACTTGATATCCTTCTGAAGTAAGTCTGACAGGGGCTTTGCAATCTTTGAGAAGTCTTGAATAAATCTCCTGTAGAACCCTGCATGACCAAGGAATGATCTGATATCCTTCACTGAAGTCGGTGGGGGAAGCTTTTCTATCACTTCCACCTTGGCTTTGTCTACCTGAATGCCCTCCTTAGAAACTTTGTGACCCAGTACAATACCTTCCCGTACCATAAAATGGCACTTCTCCCAGTTTAGTACCAGATTCGTCTCTTCACATCTTCCCAATATCTTGTCCAACTGCTCCAAGCACACCTTGAAACTCTGTCCATAGACTGAAAAGTCGTCCATAAAAACCTCAATGCTTTTCTCAATGAAGTCATTAAAGATGGCCATCATACATCTCTGAAACGTCGCTGGAGCATTACAGAGGCCAAAAGGCATCCTCCTATATGCGAATGTCCCATATGGACAGGTAAAGGTAGTCTTCTCCTGGTCTTCTGGAGCGATAGGAATCTGGAAGTAGCCACTATAGCCATCAGGAAGCAGTAAAACTCTTGACCAGCTAAACGCTCCAACATTTGGTCTATGAATGGGAGTGGGAAATAGTCTTTTCTGGTGGCATTGTTGAGGCGGCGGTAGTCGATACACATTCTCCAACCTGTTGTCTGCCTCTGGGAACCATCTCACCCTTCTCATTGGGACTGCCACGATCCCACCTTTCTTTGGGACAACCTGTACTGGAGACACCCACTGGCTGTCAGATATCGGGTAGATGATGCCTGCATCAAGAAGCTTCAACACTTCAGCTTTGACCACCTCCTTTAGATTTGGATTTAATCTTATCTGGGGCTGCCTCATTGCTTATAATTCTCCTCCATATAAATCCGGTGAGTGCAGAAACCCGGATTGATCCCTTTGATGTCAGCAACTGACCATCCATGGCACTTTTATGCTTCTTTAGCACCTCCAGAAGTCTAGTTTCCTGCGAAATAGACAAAGATGCAGAGATAATAACAGGCAGGGTGATACCCTCTGCCAAGAAAACATACTTAAGATGGGAAGGGAGAGATTTGAGTTCAAGGGTAGGAGGCTTCTCTATTGGCGGAATAGGTCTTTGAATGGGTCGATCCAACTTTTCTACATGTGGAGAGGAGAAGCGAAAGTATGACTTCCCTTGATTTAGCTGCTGGAAGACCGAGGCCATCTCAAAGCTTTCTTTGTCATCCTCAATGGATCGACTTAATACCTGCTCTAAAATGTCCGAACACTTAAACAAAGAATCAGAAGAATCAGTACTCCTATGGATGTAGTCAACCTCAAGATCATAAGAATTATCAATTAAATCAGCAGAGAAAATGGCATGAGAAGAAGTATTTTTCTACATCATCTTATTAATATCAAAGCTTAATTCTTCGTCACGAAACTTCAAGGTAATCTTTCCCTTGTCAACATCTATAACAGTTTTTGCAGTTCTAAGGAAAGGTCTACCAAGAATCAGAGGTACCTCAACATCCTCATCCATGTCGAGGATCACAAAATCAGCTGGAAAGAAAAATTTACCCACACTGACAACTACATTTTCCACCATACCTCTTGGTGTGATCGATGATCTATCAGCTAACTGGAGTCTGAAATGAATGGGAACGAGCTCACCCACATGAAGCTTTTTGAACATGGTGTATGGCATCAGGTTGATGCTCGCTCCTAGATCGCAGAGACCGTATCCGCAATCCATGTCTCCAATCGAGCAAGGGATAATGGGCTGACCAGGATCACCACGCTTTGGGGGCAGCTTCTGTAGGATAGCTGCTGAACAGGTTTCGGTCAGCTAGGTGGTGTCCTTCTCCTTGTATTTCCTCTTGTTCGAAATCAGATCCTTCACAAATTTAGCATAATTTGGCATCTGTTTAATCGCATCAATAAGAGGAATATTGCAAGTGTCTTTCATTTTGTATTTTTAACAGCAGTTTTATGTGTGGAAGAAGGAATAGGAGCCTGGGTCTCCTCATGTACTACCTCAGGAGGGGCGGGATGCCCTGATGGTGCACCGGCGGTATTAGAAAGGGGCTCGGTCTCCTCATTAGTATGGTCTCCTGCCACTTTGTCTTTGATTAAATTCCTTCCACTTCTTAGGGTAACTGCTGCCAATTCTCCAGAATCCTCGCAATCTGAGACCGATACTGCCTTCAACTGTTCCTTGGGATTGGTTTCTGCTTGGGAAGGCAGTGATCTAGAAGGTCTCTGATGTAAGAGGAACTGAGTCAACTGGCTCATCGTTCCCTGCATCTCTACTATGGCATTCTCTAATTTTTGATTGATTACGGTTTGCTGCTCCTGAGAAGCCATCAATTTATCTACCATTTCCTTTAGACTGGCATTGTTTGAGCTCAATGAAGGTTGCTAAGCCTGAGACTGCTGTGGCCTGAATTGATTATACTGAGGCCTAGCAAAGCCTGGTGGTCCTCCCTAGTTCGTCCTCTGAGGCTGCATCTGATGTGAATTTAGTGCATTGTTCGGATTCCCGTACCTGAGGTTTTGGTGCTGATTCTGTACCCAGGGTTGCCTGTTGTTGAATTGTCCTATGACATTGGCCTCCTCAGTTTGCTTCATTTCGGCTACCAGTGGGCAGTCCTCGTAATCATGTGCATCCCCACATTGAGAGCAGCAGAGTTCATTGACACTTGTAGAGATTTGCTTGGCGGATTGCTTAGGGGTTGGTCCCATTGTGAGCTGTTCGAGCATTTTTGCCATGCTTCCCATCGTGGTTTTCAGTTGTGCTTGCTCGGCGGCTATCTGCTCTATCATCGGGTCCGGAGTTCGGGAAGAACTATGACCTATTGAGAATACTCTGCCCCCATTGCTGCTCCATTGGCGAAGCTCCTCACAGTAGGACTCCATAGATGCCATGAAATCCTCTCCACTTTTTGCTAGCAGGTTTCCTCCTAGGGCGGCTCTTATCTCGCATCTGTTTTCATCTTTTAGCCCCTGGAAGAATCTCTGAGCCAATGAGGTGATATCCTGACCATGGTGAGGGCACTGGCGGAGTAGTTCTTTGAATCGGTCCCACGCCTCGCAGACTGTCTCGCTACCCATCTGTCTGAATGCCATCAGGTCGGCAATCATTTGTTGTGTCCTGGAGATGGGAAAGTACTTCTCGTAGAATTTATCCGTCATCTCCTAGGTGGTAATGATGGCTGGCGGTAGTCGATGGAACCATTTCGAAGCTTCTCCAGATAGGCTGTGCTGGAACAGACTCAGTCTGGCATACTTCTCCAATCCTTGTGATAAACCCAGGGAGTCTAAGTGCACTAGAAATCGATGTACATGGTCTAATGCATCCCTGGGTCGACACCTGAAAAGGTTCCTGCAGGGTGGTTTCGAACAACATTGTTTTGATGGGGAGGTTTTATCTTCTGCCAACCTGCCATTAGCTCTGCAGTTAGCTCCGGTAGAATCACTGGACCTTTTCTCGGTGTGGCTGGTGGTCTGTTTACTCTTCCCATCGTGTACTGGGCGATTGGGCCTCCTCCAAGCTGGTCATGGTTTTTTGCCATGTTGAAATCAAGCTGTCTTCTTGCTCTCAGAGCTTGGAGGTAGACTCTCTCGATTTCGGGGTCGAAGTCTGTATCCGGGGGACCAGTTGAACGCGTTCTACGCATCCACTAGGTGCTTTATAATCAGCCAGAGAGAAGGGAACAAAATACGCGGAATTTAGAACTAAAGTAAACAAGGAAATAAATTTGAAATAACTAAGATAATGAACTTATAGTACTTGAAAATTAAATGACAGAAAATTATAACTGAAATTAAATGACAGTAATGAAAAACAATTGTATAAAATGGCACACAAAATAATTAAACTTAAAACAAAAAATAAATTACAAAACAAATAATCATAAACAGGGTGTTGCAATAAAGTAACGAATTAACCAAGGCTAGGGACTAGACAAAGTCAAGTCCCCGACAACGGCGCCATATTGCAAACGATTTATTTGATATATTAAAACTAAGAATTAATCCTAGAAATCAATAATTCAATAGACCGTCGGGT
The DNA here is from genome assembly GCA_023374045.1 of Limonium bicolor. Lineage (NCBI taxonomy): Eukaryota > Viridiplantae > Streptophyta > Magnoliopsida > Caryophyllales > Plumbaginaceae > Limonium > Limonium bicolor. Next base: position 299,673,470 of record CM041779.1, read on the forward strand.
TGCAAAAATCCCGGTCGAAATAGTATAGCAATTTATGAAGCGACCAGGTGTCAATCCACGGGACTTGATGTAATAAGTCTAGCCTTAGGCAATGGGTAACTAAAGAGGGGGTTTTGTTTTGGTTTTGGGTTCTAAATAGATAACAAGAAAGTAAATAGCAGATAAATTAAAGTGATAGATTTGGGAATGTGAACGGTACTCTAGGTTCAGGGAGTTGTTTCACTAGCTAGGTTCTGCATATTCTACTACTTAAGCGGAGACTTGGATCGGCTTGTGATTCTCAATTATCTATTCTTATTAAGTCTTAATTCCAGATAGCTCATCTAGACAGGACACGTAGTTCTAGTCTAGACCTAGCAAGTATATCTAGATGGTTTTATTACATAGAATTACTAGTCTGGTTTAGTTCGGACTAAAGCTCCTAGTGAATATTGTAATCTATCCGATTGCAATTATCACAGGTAACAGGTTAATAGGACCATCAATGCTAATCACCTTATCTGATCATAACATGATTCGAGGGCTTATAATAAATTCATGACGTTTATTAAAAGCACTTAAAAAGCATTAACCTGAACAATCCAAATAGTCTCAATAAATCAGTAAAATAATGCAGAGTTTAACTAATTACAACATCCCTTCCCCTAGAGTATATCTTCTTAGCTAGACATAGCGATTGAAATCATAAATGAGAGAGAGTTGAGAGAAATCATCTGTTACGAAGATCTTCTTGCTCGCTCCGCCTTTGTCCTTGCATATGCTGGCTGAGAGTTGGATTTGGGGACAACGGAGTGAATTTGGTGAAATAGGATGAAAGTGGAAATTTTGGGTGAGTTTGTGAGACGTCCGGATGAGTGGGGTTGGACGGAGATCCGGACGCAATGTTTTGTGAGACGTCCGGCTCAACCGGGTCGGACTAAGATCCGGACGTCATGTTTGGGTGTAGTCCGGATCCGGACAAAGATCCGGACACGGCTAAATGCTGTGAACGAATGCGGTTTGTGTGTGTGGGTGAGAGTGAAGGTTTACGGAGGAAGTTTAGTGAAGATGAGCAGATGAATGGAATGAGTCGTGAATGAGTGGATTAGTAGAGAGGAGAGGAGTTAGACTGTGAAGTCAGGTACGATTTGAAATGAAACAGGAGCTGGGTTTATATAGGCTTAGAAATGAAACATAGGTTAGTGGAAGTTTGGTGTGTTCGTCATTAATTGAACATGGTTGTATTAATAAACGTTGAGGTATGGGCTTAACTTGCTTTCGGCTGATAATTGCGCCGAAAGCCTGATTATCAGCGCGATTGCGTTTTTATTTTTCATCTCTGTGTGACGTCCGGATCTGTGTCCGGATCTGGACGTGACACAGAACCTGTAGATCTGAAACTCGAAATATGTCCGGATCGCTGTCCGGATCCGGACAAGACAGAGAACTCTCGGATCTGGATTTTTAGGTCACGTCCGGTTCGCGTCCGGATCCGGACATGAGACGTCTGGATTTGCGTCCGGCCAAGTTGACCCGGACGTGACCAATTTTTGTGTCTCTTCTCCTGATTTGTTCCCGGTTTGTTGTGTTGTAATCCTTATGATGTAAAATCTTCATTTCCTGGGTTTTTCCTATATTTAGCATATAAAATACATCAGTTCTTATCAAAACATCAATCTTAGGAAAAACACATAATAAGTGGGAAACATTGCCTGAATTGTTACAAATTATAAGGTGTTTAAACTCTAAAAAGCCTATATGTTTCACACTTATCAGTCATCCCAAAATGAATTGATGTTGCAGTTACTCTTGGCTAGTGTGCCCAACATGCTAGCAAACTGATCTTTTGACCCACCTGCATGTCTAAGGTAAGAATCTCATACCAAATCACATGTCTTCGTTTTCTTCGCTTTCAACCCTCTAGTAGGTCCCCGAGCCTTTCACCTAGATAATGAGGAACTACCATGATCAAAAGGCCCTTCGTCATTCTGACCCTCAGTATGCTCCTGACCCTCAACTGCCCCTGCCTCATCATTGGTAACTGGCTCATCATTGGTAACTTCCTCATCATGGGCTTCATCCATAATAGACAACAACTGCAAACAAACAATATGTATAGTTAGATTATTTGTCAAAACAAATGTACTTACATAAACAAAAGTATTTACAGTTTAATATACAAAGAAAAATCCAAAAATATTAATTGTTTCCAAACTTACATCTCACATCATTTTTGAATCCATAACCCTTCATCATGGTTTGACTGTACATATTGAACGGTGTTAATGTGATAATCGTCGTCAACTGAAATATGAGACGACTCAACCGACAATGGTGGAGTGTCTTCCACCAATTCAACATCATCTTCAACATCATTATCAAGCACACGTCTTTTGCCTTGAAGAACAACTGACCATTTTGAGTTACATGGATTGCTTATATAGAACACTTGCTTTGCATCAGTTGCAACAACAAATGGATCATCGGTTGAAGTAGTTCTACTGAGATCAACAAGTGTCAGCCCAAAATCATCAACACAGTAACCATGCTTGTTGTCCACCCATTTACAATGAAATAAAAAATATCATATTTTGTGTAGTCAAGGACCCATATATCTTGTATAACTCCATGATATTGTTTAGTGTCTACAGTAGGAGCAGGATCCCGAGCGTTTAGGTACAATTCCTGAGATGCAACAACACTGATTCCACTATTTTGCACTGTTGATTTACGATCCTGCTGCTCGGTGTAGAATGTGAACCCATTGATGTCATATCCTTCATATGATATGACATCAAGGTTTGGCCCAATTGCCAACCACTGCAACAACTGTGGAACATTAACAGCATCTTCGGAAAACACCCTTTCCTTCAACCACTGAATAAAAGTTCTATTTTGTTCCTTCATTAACCTAACAACGCTCATTGGTGGATTTTGTAGTCTAAGGATAGCCATATGTTCTTCAAAATATGGTTCAACCACATCTAAATGCTTTAAATCCAGTAAATGTGCTTTATTGAGCAATTCGACATCAGGTTTATACATTTTTCCCCTCCACACCCACTCCTTGGAATCTTCCATGATGTCTATCTTTTGGAAGACCGATGAGATCTACCCCTTCCAAATAGTGAGTGCAAAAGTCAATTGCTTCCTCGGTTGTATATCCCTCAACGATGCTTCCTTCTGGATATCGACGCTTCTTCATTTTTTTTAGAATACCCATATATCTTTCAAACGGGTACATATATCGAAGATACATTGGTCCACACTCTTTAATTTCTCTAACCAAATGAACAACTAGGTGAACCATGATGTCAAAAAATGATGGAGGGAAGAACATCTCAAGCTGACATAATGTTAGGACAACATCAGCTTGCAACTTGTCTAACGTCTCCACATCGAGAACCTTTGCTGATATAGCATTGAAAAAGAAACAAAGGTTTGTGATTGTCTTCCTTACATCTGCAGGCAATATACCACGAATTGCAATTGGTAGGAGTTGTTGCATTATTACACGATAGTCATGTGATTTCATTCCAACCAATTTCAAATCTGACATGGAAACAAGACTTCGTATGTTAGATGAATATCTAGTTGGAACCTTGGTATTATGAAGACTGCTGTAGAGACTATGTTTCTCCTGTTTTGACAAGGTGTGACAAGCGGGGGGGGGTAAAAATATACGCTTTCCGCGTTCTTGTGGAGCTAGTTCTACACGTATTCCCATTTCTATCATATCTTTTCGTGCTTTCATGTGGTCTTTTGTCTTCCATTTCATGTTGAGCAATGTCCCCATCAAACTTTCTCCCACATTTTTTTCTATATGCATTCCATCCAGACATTGTCTCACTTGTAGATGTTTCCAGTACTCTAGTTCCCAAAACACAGACTTCTTCTTCCAAATACTTTTTACTGGTCGCTTTAATGGAGGGCCAAAATTGTTATCAATATCTTTAAACCTTTTGAAAACAACAATACCAGATAAAGGATTATGAACAACACTAAATTCAGTTTTCCCATTGAACTGTTTTGTCATTTTCCGGTATTTGTGGCCAATTGGTAGAAATCGTCTATTACCTAGATAGACATTTTTTCCACAGTGTTTCAGTCGAAGATCAACTGAGTCATCCTCACATATAGGGCACGCCTTTGCTCCTTTGCACGAGTAACCATAAAGATTACTATAGGCAGGAAAATCATTTATTGTACAGAACAACATTGCACGCAAATTGAATGTCCTTTGCATATGAGTCGTAAACCGTAGTTCCTTCATTCTACAGTAATTGCAAATCGTCGATCAATGGGGCAAGGAACACATCTATTTTATTTCCAGGTTGTTTTGGTCCAGAGATTAGAAGGGTAAGCATAATGTTGTGTGGCTTCATACATAACCAAGAGGGAAGGTTGTATATAGCCAACAAAACTGGCCAAGTACTGTGTATGCTACTCAATGTACCATAAGGGTTCATCCCGTCTATACACAAACCTAGTATTAAGTTTCTTGCATCCCGACCAAACTCATCAAACATCCTATCGATATTTCTCCACTGTGGTGAATCCACAGGATGTCTAAGTTTTTCGTCCTTCTTTCTATTTGTTGCATGCCATCTTAGATTTTTTGCATCTTTCTCAATTGCGAACAAACATTTAAAACGAGGGATTATTGGCAAGTACCATAACACATTTGCCGGTACTTTAGTTGTCGTCACGTCACAATCTTTCTGTTTTCATTTCAGATAACGAGCCTCTCCACACTCGGAACAACTATCAGCATCTTCATTATCTTTCCAGTACAGTATGCACCCATTCGGACAAGCATGAATTTTTCTGTATTCCATTCCCATTGGACACAACAATTTCTTTGCATGGTACGTGGACACAGGCAATTCATTTTGATCTGGAAGAACATCTTTCAGCAGTTCTAGTAAAGCAGTGAAACTTACGTCACTCCAACCGTGCTTTGCTTTCAGATTCATCAACTTCAATGCGACATTAAGTTTATTTAGCTTCAGCGGGTCACATCCGGAGTACAACGGTGTCTTAGCTGACTCTTTCAAATTTTCATACGCACCCGGTTTTCCTGAATAATTTTGTTCAACATCTTGTAGCATATCATCAATTAGATCCTCATCTGCTTCACTTAGCTCTGAATCAATATCATCCGCTTCTAAGTTCTCAACATAAGGTTAAATATCTGGTTGTTCTTCATGTCTCTCATCAGACATATCCACATTATCAGAACTCTCACCGTGCCACTTCCACACAGTGTAGTTTTCCATGAAACCGTAGCGAACGAGGTGGTCAAAGATTTGGCGTTTATTATACTTCAAGTCAAGCTTGCATTTTCTACAAGGGCATAGAATGTAGCCACAATTCTCAGGGCGCAAATTGTGTTCAGCAACTCTGCAAAATTCCCTTACCCCTTCAATATAGTCATCACCAAGTTCTTCCATCGTGCCTTTCATATGTGATCAAGATACTTGTCATCATGGATCATGCAGGTGTGGAGGGTGATTTTTCGGTATGAGGGGGTCTATCCAAATATGATCTGACTGAGAAGCCTAGGTCGTAGAAAATGCCATTCTGTGGAGGGTGAAAACCCGTTATTCTTGGCATCCCTCAAATACCTACTAAATCGTCCGTCTTTCCCAGAAAGCATAAAGGGGAGTGCAAGTGTGCACTACACCCGCTTTCAATGGGCCCCACGCGGACTGATGCCTCTACAAGGCAGATTTGACTAGAGTCCACCTAGTTTGACCTACGATACTAGGAAGGAAGGGAATGAGGGTTCTAAGAACCGTTGGTTGACTCTGATTGTTGCTTATGGATAGGGCTTATCTGATCATTACAGAGATTCTATTGTGGGTTCGCACTGGGTTACACCCCTTAGAAGTGGCAATGACCACGACTTCGGATTGGTGCCCGAGGAAACCTCGGTCTCCAATTGTCAGGATTGCCTTCTTTCAAAACCTTTTTTAGAGAGATTCATTTAAAGCCAAGGATAGTATTAGGACAAAAAGAGAGAAAGAGTGGATGATGCGAGCTTTTCTGTCAAACTAGCGTCCAGAAGAGGAACCAGTGAATTCGGCTGAGTATGGAATGAAAGATTGGGAACATGCTGATGTTGAGGAAATGATTAAGATTGAAGTCTGATGGTTTAAAGTTTGTGGGAGCCGAAGAAGGTTTGAGTGTTTGAGAGATATGAAAGCCACCTTAGTGGGGGAAAAGAGTTTTTGTTTGGAATGGGGTCGCACCCTAGATGGGCTGCCTACGTACTCAACACCCTGTTGAGATCAGACCTTACGTAGTTCACGGATTTTGGGGTTTTGGAAGTTTTGAAGGGTTTGAAGTTTTGGGTGTGAGACGCTCGGGTCTATGAGACGGTTGGGATGGGATGGGATGTCAAGGCCTGTGAGACACTCGGGTCTGTGAGACGCTTGAATCTTAAAATGGTGGAGAAATTGAGATGTTCGAGTCTGTGAGGCGCTCGGGCCTGTGAGACGTTAGAAGTTTGAGAGAAGCTAGAATTCGCAAGATGATTTGAATTTAAGGGTGAATTGGAGTTTGAATGATGACTTGAGTATGTGAGGCAATTGGAATTTGGGAGAGATCCTGGGTTTTTTGGGTTCGAGGTTCGAAAAGAGTTGAGGTTTTGGGATATTTCGGGATTTGAAATGAGATGATGATGGGTTGAGTTGTTTGGAGGAATGATTGTCAAAATCGTCTCCCTTAAAGTTTAAAACCGAAAAGTCATTTTTGTTGTAAAAGGGCGGATAATCCCGAGGGATTACCCTATGTACCCCCTCGAACACGACACTTAATTAATGGTAAGTGCCGAGGCTCGAAAGATGGGGCAATGAATTTATGTCGAAAAATAGGATTTAGAGAGAAACACCATGAATGAGATGTTCTCGGTCAGACCCTAATAACGTCTCTAACTCCCGGGTTTTAAAACGTTAAAAACCGAAAACCTTGAAATCGAGCGGAAGGGAGTTAGACGATTCTAAAATCCCGACTGCAACTAGGAAGACAGTTACATCCCTAGCACCCCGCCTTGTAAAAATCTAGGCTGCAATTAGGGGAGGTTTGTCACCCTAATGCCCCGCCTAAAGAGATCCAGACTGCGACAAGGGATGTTACGACCCCAGTGCCCCGCCTCGGATTTTTATTCGGAGGAGAAACAAGTAATGTCACACTAGGAAGAAACGTTCTTTGAAGGTGTTAGACATCCTATGTTCCCCGAAAACAATTTATTTTGGGTTTGAAAACTAAGTTAGGAAATTTGTGAAGTTGTTCGGAATTCTCGATGAAGAAACACTGATTTTGAGAAATGATTTTAGGAGAAAACTTTCTGTATATGTGAGAAGAACTTTCTGCGTTTGAGAAGAGTTTTCTGTGATGTGAGAAGAGTTTTTCCTTTAAAATTCCACAAAATGGTTTCTTTTGAAAACTTATGAAATAAAGTGATGGCTTGAAATTCTTTTGGTTTTTGGGTTTTGAAAGGAATTTACAAGATGAAAATGAATTGAAAGGAGTCGGGTTTGAAAGATGTGTTGGAATTGATTTGATTTGGTCTTTTGGTCAAGGTCAAGATTTGACACTTGTGGACTTGGTTTGGGTTGGTGGGCTAATGGGCCGAGTTGGGCTGATGGGCCGAGTTGGCTGATGGGCCGAGTTGGGCTGATGGGCCGAGTTGGGCTGATGGGCCGAGTTGGGCTGATGGGCCGAGTTGGGCTGATGGGCCGAGTTGGGCTGATGGCCGAGTTGGGCTGATGGGCCGAGTTGGGCTGATGGGCCGAGTTGGGCTGATGGGCCGAGTTGGGCTAATGGGCCGAGTTGGGCTATGGGCTTTGGGCCAAATGTTTGGATATGGGCCTAGGCCGCGGGTTTGGGTGATGAGATATTGGGCCTTGGGTTCGATGATGAGGTATTGGGCCTTGGGTTTCGATTTCGGGCTTCGGGTTTGGGCCTTGGGCTTTGGTTTTTGGGCTACGATGGTGGAACTTCAGGCTAGACTTGTGAGGTAGGGGGATTGATTTATGAACTAAAGAGTTTGGACCAGGTTAGTGGACTTTTGAAGTTGTGGGCCGGATTGGCTCTTGGAAGTGGGCTAGCGACAGTTAGTTAAAACAGGGAGAGGGTTTGAATTTTGAAAAGTGATGAATGAAACCGAGAGACAATCCTGGTTTTGACCTTCTCCTTTTTTATTGGAATGATGATCAAAGGAGAGGGTTTTGGATCGGAATGGAATAATAAGGTTTATTAACCAATTAATCTTGATTGTTGGTGTAATGAGGGTAAAAGAGGATTCCACCCACATAAAACGAATGAGAGACCCGTTAGGCATGGGGTGGTTTCACATCTTAAACCCTCCTAGATAGCCTTAAGGGCTTGTTTTTTGATGCTTTTGTTCTTACATACATATAAGGGTGGTTTGAGTATTTTCTGAAGTTATAGGAGGCTATTGCCCCACGAAACGAATGAGAGACCCGTTAGGTGTGAGGCGATAACACATCCTAAACTTTTCTGTCAGCTTAAGGCCCTAAGGGAAATAACTAGGGCTTACGTACAGCAAACAAAAGCAAGGAGCGGATTGATATTCCAGGGGATGAACAGTAAGTGTGAATGTGTACAGCAAGCAGCAATTAAAAATATCACAGGACGCAAGCGCATGGGAAACAGGATGAGGTTTATTTCCAGACAACAAAAATAGAATAGAAACCCAACCAAACGCTTAGAAGAGCATCAAACCAAAACTTAAGCACACAACATGGGTAACAACAAAATAGGTTGATTATCCATGAAACATAAACCCTGAACAGGTAGCTGTGAACACCAACTCAAACAGATGGAATCAACAGATTTAGGTTAGAGTTTAGTACCGAGAGGGAGCATGAAAATCTCCGGTTTAACCCATGTCTGATAGAGTCTCACCGAGGTGTCAAATAAAACGACCCTAATGAACCAGTTCTGTAAACCAAGAATTCAAAGCACAGGGGTATCCTGCTCTTACACAAACCCGAGAGTGAGAGCAGTAAACAGATCACTAGCAATTAATGACAGGGGAAAATCGGGAAGCGACCAGTTTCACAATGTTAAAGAGCAGAGCAGGAGGTATAAACCCAACAAATGTTCTAACCTGTTTCTGATCGATTATTGACAGCATGAATATGCCCAGCGTAAAGGATATGCAACATAAAAGCTCGGACAGGGAAATAATCAATTGGTAGTACGAAATAATAAGGATCGAAGATTCGGACTCCAGACCAAGGATGCACACTGACTTTGAGGTGAGTATTTCGAACTGGGTCAGAAGAACCATACAGACAGAAGAGAAGATAGAACGAAGTATTATAGGAAAATGAAACACGCGGAAGATTAAAAGCAAACAAAAATTTGAACACGCCCAAGTTCTTACCATGTCCGTGGACTACAAGGTCCGTATCAGGTCTTTTGACGAGGGCAATCGACAAAATGAATATGCAGAAGAGGAGTGCTAAAACGTACAGTCGGAGTCAAAGTTAAAAGGAACTATGCATGCTCATACTTGGTCGAAAGGGAAAACCACGAAGTAAACGACATAGATGAATTATTATGAAGTTCTTTGTGACCAGAGACTTGCAAAATTGAAATTTGCAGCTCTAGCTCTAGAATCTTAACAAATAACCGAAAAGAAGGTTATAGTACAAATCGAACTCCGCTTTGTCAGCAGCATTTTTAACAGAGCCATGCTCTTCTTTCGCCCTTGCAGGCGAAGTTTTCTTTTAGCGCTTGAACAAAAATGGGAGAAATAACAAAATCAAACTCAGAAGAAGTGAGGGAGAGAAAGAAAAATACAGCGAGAAGGAGATGGCTAAGAGGTGGAGGTTCTCCTGAAATGCGAACCTAGTCTTACCGTGTGAAACGAGAAGTGAAATCACAGAGGGGAGGGAAAAGGAGATTGCAAACGGAATCTGAGCTTTACGAAATAGGAGGGAATGGCGAGGCGTTTCGAGAGATTTTCTTCACAGTAACAAGTAATGGAGGTGATGGTGGTCAGCGGCGAAGATGAAAGGGGGCGGTGGTGGAATGATTTCTGGCGTAGATGGTGGTGATGTCGATGGTGGCGAGGATGATTTCCGGTGATCGCAAGGGAAGAAAAGTCGGAAGGTTTTTCTGGGTTTTCAAACTCGCATGCAGGGAACTGAAGGGGTAGAGACCATCGATCGTAAGAATTCGTGAATGATCAAAAGGGAATCGTGGTGGGTCGTCTCCAGCGTGAACAGTAGGGTTTGTATTATGGTTATTTTATAGACAGGATCTAGGGTTTTTGGAAGATAAGGCTGGCCTCTTAGTTGGGCTTTCTTAAGAAGGAAATGGGCCTTTATTGGGGGATTGTGATAAGAAGAGGGCCCGGATTTGATGTGGGCCAAAATAAAATCAAGAGTGCTTCTAGCAAGGTTTGAACCCAGAACCTGTGCCATCCACTCTAGTGTACTCTACCGCTTAAGCCATGAATTGATAAACCAATAAGTAATAAAAAAAAAGAATACATACAAAATAATAAGATAAGTAAATCAGACAAAAACGGGGATGAGTTTAAAACCGGATTATCGTTTGAAAAATCATTTTCGGAAAATCATGATTTTACGAAATGCTTTGAAAAGGATTGTAAAACGACGGTTTCATTTTGGCATGCACGTAAATACAGTTTGAGAAAGAAAGGCGACGACCCCTCTTGTTTTATTATTATTTCGGAATTTGCTTCATGGGGTGAGAATTTTTGGTGTCTACAGGGTCCTTGTCAACATTATTTGTATTATACATATTTTTTCAACCTAAACCCATCCAATCACGCCAGATCCCACTTGTGAGCGAGTTTCTGATAAGTTGTTCAATATAAATTTCAGCAGCATTTCACTACATTTCTTCAAGTACACGATATTGATAAGTTCGTCATCAATATATGCACTCGAAGAAAAGTAGAGAAATAGAACCGAAATTTTATATTGAACCACATATCAGATGCCCATTCACATCCTAAGTGGTAAGATCTAACGATCATGGACAGTCCCAACGGGGACTACCCAAGATATACCCCTATTGGATATATCTTGGACGGGTAACTATGTTTGATTTCATCAACCAAAGTTTAACGAAAAAAAATTATCCAGAACCAAAGAGAAGAAGATAAGTTCAAGTATATTACCGGTTTCAGAAGAAGAGAGTGAAGAACAACGCTAAATCCACAAATTTATCTTTGCAGCAGGGGTTCCACAGATGCAGCAGCAGCTCCACAGATTTTAATTTCTAGAAAGGTGAAAAAAGAAGAGAATGAAGTGCAACACAGATTTATATATGTTCCTTGCTGCCAGTAATAGTATGAAGAAGAGAATAAACAGCATAGCGTAGTATTGTTCCTTGTTGAAAGAGAGAAGAAGATAATTTCAAGTATATTACCGGTTCCGGAAGAAGAGCATTGATGTTCCACAGATGATGCAGCAGCTCCACAGATTATAATCTCTAGAAAGGTGAAAAAAGAAGAGAATGAAGAGCAGCACAAATAATCAAAAGCATCACATAGAGAAGTAGATGCAACAACACAAATAGGAGAAGATAATTTTTCATGTTTTTATGAAGAAATGATTGTGGTTCATCAAACTGGAATTCCAGTACCTTTAAGTGATTTTGGAATATCATCAGTGCAGCATGGAGAGAGTTATTTTCTAGTACGGATGATAATTAGTTGATATTATTATTATTATTATTATTATTATTATATTATTATATTATTATTATTTTTTTATTATTATTATTATATTATTATTATTATTATTATTATTGCTATATATAGTGTTTTGTATCCTTAGGGGAAGTAAAATTATACTGTAAAAAGTTTCATGCAGTACAACGAATTAATCATGATAGAGAACAAAATAGTAGTATTTAATTTTTACTATATGAATGTGATGATGATCATGTGAATTTAAAAGAACAACTTCATCGACAAGAACAAGAACCAACATAAGAAGGTATCTATCTGGCTCTTTGTAGGTCCCAAGGTTTGATTAATGGGTAGCTAGCGAGATAGCATGAATATTTATGCTCTAATTGTTGTCTGATTGGTTCAGCCTTATTACATAAATCAACCTTGTTTTCAGGTTTCATGTTACGCTCAAATTAATTTTCTTCAACCTTGTTTTCCTTCTGTTTGTTTCTGACCGAGAGCAAGCCACTGCTACTGATTTCCTTTCTTTTGCCACATGATTAGTAACTCAAGTGCCCTTGATTCCCCTCTGTGCATGCCCGGTTCCTTGTGCTCAAGTCTCTGAAAATTGGAGCAGATCAAGGCAAACTAAGCAAGGTAAAAGTTGCTGCTAAGTTCTCTCCTGTTCCTTCTTACTTCCTTCTCCTCTGTTCTGATTTTTTTGTCCGAGAATTCTGATTCATGGCCACTAAACTCCTGTCTCATTTGTAACCCTTAACTTATGCTTAATCTATGTCTTAAAACTACACTAAATCACTTGTAAACTGCTGTTCGAAATATGTTGTTAAATCTGATAACAATGAGCTGGAAGTTTCTTGGGTTGTGGAGTAATTATGCTAGAAAACTGAAACCACAACCTATACATTACTTCCTTCCAATTTCTCTTTTAATGCATTAAATATATTTCTAGCTTTCCCAGTGTGTTTACACTCTTATTTAGATGTATTAGGAAGGTTTTAGGTCCATTTTCAAACCATTGCAAACACTCTTATACCATCTGTATTACAGTTATACAGAAACTACAATTTACAGAAAATCTGAAAACATAATTTGTATATCTCCTCTTCACGTTTTCTTTTAGTCCATTAATCTATTTCCAATTCCGCCCAAAGTTTCTACCCAACTAGATAAGTGTATTAGGAAAGTTTTGAACTCAAAACCAACCCAAAACAACACTTTCAATACTTCTGAAAGTTCATTATATAGAAACCAAAACCGCAGAAATCTGTAAACACCAATTTTGTACAGCTCCTCTTCAAGCTTTCTTTTAGTTCATTATTCTGTCTCCAGTTCCACCCAAAGTTTTTACCCAACTAGCTAAGTGTATTAGGAAAGTTTTGAACTCAAAAACAACCCAAAACAACACTATTAACTCTTCTAAAAGTTCATTATACAGAACCGTTACACTGCAGAAAACTGAAAATCTAATTTCTGTACAGCTCCCCTTCAAGCTTTCTTTTAGGCTATTAATCAGTCTCCAATTCCACCAAAATTTTTACCCTACTAGCTAAGTGTATTAGGAAGATTTTGAACTTAAAAAAAAACCCAAGACAAAACTATTAACTCTTCTGAAAGTTTATTATACAAAAATGTTACACTGCAGGAAACTGAAAAGCTAATTTCTGTACAGCTCCTCTTCAAGCTTTCTTTTAGGCTATTAATCAGTTTCTAATTCCACCCAAAGTTTTTACCCAACTAGCTAAGTGTATTAGGAAAGTTTTGAACTAAAAAACAACCTAAAACAACACTATTAACTCTTCTGAAAGTTCATTATACAGAACCGTTACACTACAGAAAACTGAAAAGCTAATTTCTGTACAACTCCTTTTCAAGCTTTCTTTTAGGCTATTAATCAGTTTCTAATTCCACCCAATGTTTTACCCAACTATATAAGTGCATTAGGAAGGTTTTAAACTTAAAACAGACTCAACATAACATGGACAACACCTCTAAACTTTCTTTACACAGAACTGATTAACTGCAGGAAAACGGAAACCACCAAAACTGGTATCTTCTCTTTTATCTTTCTTTTGTTTCTAATCTGACTTCTAATTTTCCCCCAAATTATTTACCCCTTAGTTAAGTGATTTATCAAGATTTTAAACTCAGAAACCACCCAAAACCACACTGAAAACTCTACTGAATCTCCCTTATACTGAACCAAAAAACTGCAGAAACTGAAACTAAGTTTCTGCACTCTACTACTTCCTCTTTCTCTTTTTAATGTGTTATCTGGTTTCTCCAATATCCCCCAGCTTATTTACACTTAGTATAATGTGTTACCAAGGTTTTAAGTCCATTATCAAGCCACTACAATCTTCATATTACCTCTGAAAAGTTAGTATACAGAAAAACCAAAACTTACAGAAACTGAAAACTAAGTGAGCCGTGTCCAAAACACCCCCTTAATTATCTGCTTTTGCTCATACTTTGTTGTTTTTTCTATAAGTGACCCGTGTTTGCACTCATAAATATACACATCTTTTTGCTACTGTTTGAAAACAACACTATGCTACACTCATGAGCTGATACAGAACCGGTAGGGGCTTTAAAATTTTACTCTAAACCTTGCCCTTGATTTCGTGGCTGTTATGAATGGTATGTTTCTCGGTAGTTGATCAACATAATCTCCAAGTTATGATTCATTTTTTGCATCTGCTCATAACTACTTAAGTTAGGCCATATCTTAAGCAATTTTCACTACATGTTAACTTATTAGAGGGTTGATTTTGTTTGGCCTTTTCAAAGCCTTGATTAACAACAGTTTTAAATTAAAGACTACAAGTCTATAAGACACTTGTTTATGCTGTAATCTGCTGCTATCTATACAATATACAAACTTGTTTATGCTGTAATCTGAATGCTTTATTTAGAACTTATCGACATATAGTGTACCATTAATCGTAGAACAGAGGGGTAATGTAAGCAGTAAGTAGAGCTGCAGAAAATAGGAAGATTAGGCAAAGACAAGCCAACAAAAAAGATTCTTACTTCTTCTTACGCTCGCTCACTGTCATGAAAGCAATACCGCACACTGCTGCATCCAAGTCATAGATCATAGAAATTTCATGTCATAAAATCAATAACCTATCACCAGCCAATCAATTAAACAGAAAAGATGTAAGTTTGAGCATATATGTTCCTTGTTTACCATCACCAATCTTCTCAAATAATAGTAACCACACAGATTAATTAAATAGAGGCGCAGATAACGAGAATAGAATGAGCACATATGTTCCTTGTTCTTGTTCGCCATCACCAGAGACAAGATGTAGGTTCGAGTATATTACCGACTTTAGGCCGTCTTCAATTTGGTGGTGATGGTCGAGTACAAGACTTCAGCCCATCTTGAGCTTGCTTTCAATCTGTCTTCAATCTGGTTGTGAGACATATACACACAAGAAGAAAATGAGTATATATGTTCCTTGTTTGCCATCGCAGAGAGATGTAAGGTCGAGTATATTACCGGTTCAGAATGCTACTTCAGGATGTCTTCAATCTGGTGGTCAGGGTTGAGTAAAAGACTTCAGTCCGTTTTCATCTTGCTGTCAATCTGTCTCCAATCTGATGGTGAGGCGCAGAAACACAAGAAGAGAATGAGATATGTTCCTTGTTTGCCTCGCTAGAGAGAAGATATAAGTTTGAGTATATTACCTATAGCGTCAGTAGTATTATTGACCTATGGTGTTGAAGCTAATAACTCTGACTATGGGCGGCGGCCGAGGAGGCGGCAGAGGAGTCCAGTTGAAGATCGTTGAAAAGTTCCGGTAACTTTCATCGCGCACGGGTGTTTTTGTGGGAGCGGGAGTCGAATAGAGAGATGCGAATGAAGAAGAAGATGATCTGGGGTTTTAGTAGGACTTTATACCACGGCTAGCCATAAACCGTGTTATAAAACTCTTAGACGAATGCAAAACGGCGTCGTAACGTTTTTTATCAGATTTATCAGATTTATAACACGGCTTCCGTTAGCCGTGT